>JAWPHD010001266.1:0-339854 GCA_037043455.1 Cyrtodaria siliqua
TGGAGCACTGCAGTCTAGTGGAAGAGCGTTGGACCCATGATCCAAGTCGTGGGTTCGATCCCCGCCATAACCATAAAGTGTTGTGTCCCTGAGCAAGACACTTTATCTGCATTGCTTAGTACTGGTTCTACCCAGGAAGACAATCAAGAAGTACCTTAGAAGCAAATCGCTTACAACAGGTATAGAATTAGTAATTTAATATAATTTAAAATCTTTCAACCTGCAGAACTGCTGCAAATTCTGTAGCAGACATTTCATTTACGATGGAGCCATGTTCCCATGTTTACACATGCAGGGGCATGACGAAGACCTTTAATGAGCATGACAAAAAATGACAAAATGAACATGA
Source organism: Cyrtodaria siliqua (assembly GCA_037043455.1). Taxonomy (NCBI): domain Eukaryota; kingdom Metazoa; phylum Mollusca; class Bivalvia; order Adapedonta; family Hiatellidae; genus Cyrtodaria; species Cyrtodaria siliqua. The sequence continues at coordinate 350 of JAWPHD010001266.1, forward strand.
AGGGTGAGCCCTACTCCTCTGCCTATAGTGTAATAGCAGTGGTCCTATTCTGTACTTGGTAACCACACAGGGCGCTTGATGGACTAAAAAACCCAAGTGTAGTGCGTAACTATATAAACAAACACCATTAAGAATGCCTTAAATGACCTCAAGGTGTATACGCCGACTGAACTGCAAAAACTGTTTTAACATTTTGTCAAAACTATTTGCAAAAGAATGAGTAACACAGTACATCAGTGAACATAAGCTTACAGTCCTAGATATATAAAACTTCTGTCATGTATTAGTGCCCGTCAGGAACCGTTTCTGCCATTCTCAGGGTATCAAAATGGTAACTGGGACTGGTACTCAAAAGAAGCTAAGACTGATATACCATAAGTAGCTGGGACTGGTATCCGATTAGAAGCTGGGGCTGGTAACCTGACAGTGACTCAGACTGGTACCCTATCATGTAACTCAGACTGGTACCCTATCAGGTGACTCAGACCAACCTCCCACAGGGATATTGTAGCCACTAATCCCTGCCACCACACAAATCACGTGACGATAGCGGAGGCCATGTGATTACAAACAAGAGGTCAATGACCTTGAAGCTCTACTAATTGATTTTGACTTCAGGAAGTAGTCGCTACAAACTTTTTTTTTGAAAATCTACTTTTAGCCGTGGCGGCCATCTTGAATTTCCGGCCGACCTGAAATTTTTCTAGGATCAATTAGACATCAAGAGCAACATTCCTGTGAAGTTTCATGAAAATCCGTCAAGTAGTTTCAGAGGAGTTAGTCGCTACAAGTTTTCATTATATAACTCTATGTAAACAAAGATGGCCGCTGACAGCCATGTTTAACATTAAATCAAAATAATGTTCGGCTCGGATAACCATCATGTCATGCTGATCATTTTAGAAAAAGTCCCATATCAATATCTCTTATAGTTTTCAAGAAGAAGTCGCTACAAACTTATTTTTTAAAAATCTATTTTTAGCCATGACGGCCATCTTGAATTTCCGGCCGACCTGAAATTTTGCTAAGATCAATTAGACATCAAGAGCAACATTCGTGTGAAGTTTCATGAAAATCCGTCATGTAGTTTCAGAAACAATGTTCGACTCGGATAACCACCATGTCATGCTGATCATTTTAGAAAAAGTCCCATATCAATATCTCTTATAGTTTTCAAGAAGTAGTCGCTACAAACTTATTTTTTAAAAATCTATTTTTAGCTATGTTGGCCATATTGAATTTCCGGCCGACCTGAAATTTTGCTAGGATCAATTAGACATCAAGAGCAACATTACTGTGAAGTTTCATGAAAATCCGTCAAGTAGTTTCAGAGGAGTAGTCGCTACAATTTTTTACTATATAACTCTATGTAAACAAAGATGGCCGCTGGCAGCCATGTTTAAAGCCGAATCAAAATAATATTCGTCTAGGATCAACATCATGTCATGCTGATCATTTTAGAAAAAGTCCCATATGAATATCACTTATAGTTTTCAAGAAGTAGTCGCTACAAACTTATTTATTTGAAATCTATTTTAAGCTGTGGCGGCCATCTTGAATTCCGGCAAGCCCGAAATCTTTCTAGGATCAACTAGACATCAAGAGCAACATTCCTGTGAAGTTTCATGAACATCCGTCAAGTAGTTTCAGAGGAGTAGTCGCTACAAGTTTTTACTATATAACTCTATGTAACCAAAGATGGCCACTGGCAGCCATGTTTAACGTCGAATCAAAATAGTGTTCGACCCGGATCAACATCATGTCATGCTGATCATTTTAGAAAAAGTCCCATATCAATATCACTTATAGTTTTCAAGAAGTAGTCGCTACAAACTTATTTTTTAAAAATCTATTTTTAGCTGTGACGGCCATCTTGAATTTCTGGCAGATCTAAAGTTTTGCTAGGATCAATTAGACATCAAGAGCAACATTCCTGTAAAGTTTCATGAAAATCCGCCATGTAGTTTCAGAGGAGTTAGTCGCTACAAGTTTTTACTATATAACTCTATGTAAACAAAGATGGCCGCTGGCAGCCATGTTTTGCGTCGAATCAAAACGATTTTTGACAAGCATCAACATCATGTCATGCTGATCATTTTAGAAAAAGTCCCATATCAATATCACTTATAGTTTTCAAGAAGTAGTCGCTACAAACTTGTATTTTAAAACTCTATTTTTAGCTTTGGTGGCCATCTTGGATTTCACATCAACATGAATTATTGCTAGGATCAACTAGACTTTATGGGCAACATTTCTGTAAAGTTTCATGAATATCCATCCAGTAGTTTCAGAGGAGTAGTCGCTACAAATAAAAGTTTACGGACAGACAGACGGACGTACACAAAATCAGGCTTTGTGTGACTCAAAACGTGTTTGTCGGTTTTCTGTGTGTATGTTCGTATCTTGTGTGACTATTTTTTACATCTTGTGTGTCGTTTTTACCATTTGGACACATTTTAGTCACACAAGCTCCTCTCCCCTTGTGTGACTGCAATTTTTTATTGCTTTAAATGAAGAATTAGACTATTTCTTGCGCAAAGAGACAAAATTGCTTGTGTGTCAGTCACACAAGAAAAAAAAGTCACACAAGTATATACACAAAAAAAGACACACAAGGCCCTCCTGTAAACTCAGACGGACGACGGACGCCGCACCACGGCATAAGCTCTGCTGATCTCTGCAGGGATGAAAGAGTTCCGTTTTTTGAAAAGCTAAAAAGGTCATTTTTGAGATCAGTGTAAATTCGTTGAGAAAGTTTAGGGGAGGTAGAGTTTTTTTTGTTTTGTTTTTTTTGTATAGGGGGGGGGGGGGGGGGGGGGGTGCGAGTGTCTGTCCACAGAAGAGATTCCAGATTGCCTCGTGGTAGCGGCCTGCCCAGTTAGCACACTACGCACGGGGGATTTTCTCACCCCCGGGGTTTTGCGTTTGTTGTTGTTCTTATTCATATTGTACACAAAGGTGGTACAATGTGTTTGTGATTGCTTTTATCACCAACAACAGTTGATTAAGGTTACTTACTACCCTGTATAATTATGGACAGTATAGTATAGTTATTATATAACCATGTATGATTGCTTTTGTGTTAAGTAACCCGTCAATTAGTACACTTTTTCTATGTAACACGTATGTTATAGACACACTATATTTGTGTCATGTGTGTTAATAGCCCAAGCACAGAAATCGTCTCTGATTCCACTCGGATAGACAATAATCCGAACTGCATTGTTCTGTCCACAATGTTTTATTTTTAATCTTTTTAATCTTAATTTTACCTTCACTCAAGGTAGATATCTTGATATATCTGGTCAAAATGTGTGTGTTTTTTTAATTCCCTTTAAATTAGTTGAAATTTTCAACAGCTTATAGGGGTCCGTCCCAAAAGAGCTCCAGATTGCATCTCAGAGCATCTAGAAATCAAAAAAATTACGGGGGGGCACTGGCCAAAAAAAAAATCAGTTTTTTTCCCTTTGGGGCACTTTCATCCCCGTCTCTGATCAGTCGAGCTAAAAATGGCGATACACTAGGTAATGCTTGGTACAGCAAACTCTTGCCGTAACCAACAGGCAATTGACAATAACATCGATCATCACCTTCGAGAAGATGTTGAAAACATTCAACCTGGTTTTGGCTTGGGTGTAATCTCTTTATTAAATAAATTTACACACAGCTTCAGTAATGTTCTCAACGGAATACATGTTTGTTTAGAAGTACTGTAACTTAGTAACTGGTGTGCATGTTCGCGTGCATGTTCGCTAAAATTGATTTTTTTATATAAAAAAATCATTTTTTGTACCCATATACCGTTTTTCACACTATTTTCCTATATTATGAACAAAGCAAGTTGAAATAGTGGCCTAAAAAATATTTAATCAAAAATTAAACTTGGCTAGATTTCAGCTATAAATGTGTGTGGTGGCAGTGATTACTGTAACAGAAAGGGGAAGTAACCACTGCGGGGAGTTTGGACTCAGACTGGTACTCTATCATGTGACTCAGACTGGTACTCTATCATGGGTTGGGATAGCAGTACCTGGGACCAGAACTAGCACTACATTTTGAAATTACTTTTTTTCGGAAATAAGTCTTAATACAGTAGTACAGAAAAACATACCCTTCCTTTCTCTGGAGTAGAGGCTGGACTGTCTGTCTTCACCCTCTTCATGATCATCTCCAGGCGCTACAAACAACATATCAAATAATTAACGAAACAGAACATGAACATCATTTAAATTCTTCTAATACAAATAGTAAAGATGTCTAATAAATCTGCATAATTCCTTCTTCCTTTCTCAGGGGCTGGCGTAGTACAATGACGATGGACAAGCCTCACCAGTGCCACTGAGTTTCTTTGGTGTGTTCTTGGACAAAACACTACTTTCCCTTAGCCTTGTACATCAGATGGGACAGAAACCAGATTGTCCCATATATCGGAGTCTATTCATGGAGCACATTGGTTTAAACATATTTTATTTCACAAGCTTTTTACAACATAATATTTATACACAATAGAAGAAAAAGGATTAGAACGAAAGTAAGATACTAATGATGTTCTTCTCCTTGGAGCACATTAAAGAACCATAGGAATTTATTCATTACTAAGAGTAGAGCAGGTTCGCGGATTCCAGTGTAACCTCCCACTCTCTCAGCTGGGACAGCTCTTAATAATATATACGAGGGTGCTTCAAAAAGTTCTGTCACTAGGCATATATCCTTTGAACTGGATATTACACTGAGATAAAGTAGTGTATTTATAGTACTGCTGGGTTCGCTCTCAAATTCCACAACAAAAATGAAAAATCTGCGGTTATTTCTACCCCTGAATTACCTCCCCCTACCACACCTTTTGGATACTGGCATCTCTGAAAATGTCCTTGTTACAAAACATTGTAAATATTATTTGAATAATTCTATGCTTTTAAATTTTCCTGTACGCCATCTGTTGTTATTCGCCCATAATCCATGAAAATGATTGTCGAGAATTCGGAAAGGTCTTGCTGCAAACCAGATATGAGTGAATGCATATCCCTTAATTTTAGCAGAAATAACACTGATTTTCTTCATTTTGTTTACAGAAATGTTATAATATCTTTTAAATGTCGTAATTATTCTCATAGTATTAATATGTTTTCATACTGTTTTACAAATCCTAGTCCTTCAGTGTTTAAATTTCATATTCAACACATTATTGTAGAATTTTGTACAATGTTTAGTGAAAATATTGATCATCCAAAAACGCTATTTCAGAAGACTGCCCTTCCATTTAATGTCCTTTTATCATTAAATTAATTTTACACATTAGCTTAAAATGTTAATTTCTAAGACAATGTCTTTTCAGCTACCATGCTTAAATTCTGAATCTTGTAATGCACAGATATAACTTATGTATGAGAAATTTCAAAGGTCTTCGACAAGTACTTAAAGAGAAACAGGCATTTAAAAAATTAACAATTAACATACCTGAAAAAACTCAGGATGAAAATGCCTCTGTATGTATAAGTGATGTGTATTAAATGTTCTAAAATGTTCGTCACATAAAAGATTCAGCATTCATTTTACCATCAATGGAATGGAATTGAAACTCTCTTTCATTTGGTACCAAACATCAACACTCACAACGAGCACATAATTGTTAAAACATGTTAGTGACAGAACTTATTGAATGACCCTCGTTACATGTTTTTGAGCCTTTAAACAACATTCAATTCAATAAATCTTCTTCCTTTTGCCGTTTATCTTCATCTTTTTCCACCCCACTTTATCTCTTCACCGTCAATTAAGATGAAAGCATGTCCCCTTTCCTGCTATAATGATCTGATGAATTTTACTTTTATAGTGAAACTCTTTAGTCTTACCTTCTTTCTTTCTGACCTTTCCTCTTCCTCTCTCTTGGATCGCTCCTCTCTCTCCTTCTCTAGACGATCAGCCTCTTCCTTGGCCTTCTTCTCAGCTTCTTCTCGCTGAAATAGTTGTGTTAAATACAATACATGGCAAATAGTGGGTGTCAAATATAATACATGGCAAATAGTGGTGTTAAATATAATACATGGCAAATAGTGGTGTTCAATATAATACGTGGCAAATAGTGGTGTTAAATATAATACATGGCAAATAGTGGTGTTAAATATAATACATGGCAAATAGTGGTGTTCAATATAATACATGGCAAATAGTGGTGTTAAATATAATACATGGCAAATAGTGGTGTTAAATATAATACATGGCAAATAGTGGTGTCAAATATAATACATGGCAAATAGTGGTGTTAAATATAATACATGGCAAATAGTGGTGTTAAATATAATACATGACAAATAGTGGTGTCAAATATAATACATGGCAAATAGTGGTCAAACATAATACAGGTGGCAAATAGTGGTGTCAAATATAATACATGGCAAATAGTGGTCAAACATAATACAGGTGGCAAATAGTGGTGTCAAATATAATACATGGCAAATAGTGGTGTTAAATATAATACATGGCAAATAGTGGTCAAACATAATACAGGTGGCAAATAGTGGTGTCAAATATAATACATGGCAAATAGTGGTGTTAAATATAATACATGGCAAATAGTGGTCAAACATAATACAGGTGGCAAATAGTGGGTGTCAAATATAATACATGGCAAATAGTGGTGTCAAGTTACTCGCAGGCTGATCTGGGTTTACAATGGACGCAAAGGCTATTATAGTCATGCTTAGCGGGTTACGAGTTAATTTCTATAAACATCGTAATTTCCGCTGAAAGTATCATAATATTATTCTCATCCCCCACCACTGTATCTATTTTATTAGTTTAAATAAAACATCAATTTTCTAAATTACTTGTTATCGACAGGATTTTTTGTTGATATCGACAGGAAAATGTTCTTGATGTATCAATATAATACTGAATGGCCATTTAAGTATTGTATATTATCATTCTTATGCATGATTGGTAAAATCAGGCAATCTGGTTTATTACCAAGTGTTTTAGAATAAAGGAATCACTTATGACCTTCGTGTAAATAATCCAAATTCTATATCGGACAGCTATCGTACATGCTGGAATTCCTATCAACAGAAATCTTTACAGCCTCTTCCTGTTTGTGTAAACAATATATTTTTAACCCTCTAATACATACAGCAATTCTTTCCTGTTCCATTCTCTCTGCCTCCTCGAATTTACGTTTCTCCTCTGCCTCGATGGCCCGTGCCAGCCTCTCCTCCTCCGCCTGACGAGCGAAGGCGGCAAGACGTAGAGACTCCTCCTCTTCGCGGCGCTGACGCTCCTCATCTAAACGCTCTTTCTCGTCTTCCTGACGTCTGTAACACAAACATACATACTTTACAATAAATTAACAGAACATTTCAGATTGAGAACAATTACAACAGTTACAAAGTTTATACAAATTTCTCTTGATGCTGCGGAAGGAGAAAAACTGCGGAAGGATTGAAAATGGTAATATACATACTGGCATGCAGCTAACCCGAGATTCAAACCTGCTTTCATTATCATATATTTGTGTAATACATATGAATAAACAAGAGTCCCAAGAGGGCCTGTGGACGCTCTATTGGCCAGTGTATTAGCAAGCCAACTGTGCAGCCGTCTTCTGCATTTTTACTCAATATTGTTATGTTTTGTATACATTTATAGAAGAAAGATGATCTAAAATGCACCTTTTTATAATTACCACAGAGAAAACCACTTGTCGCGAATTGGCGCATAACGTGTTAGCAATTTGTTTTGCACACCCAGTTTGCATATTTGCACACCCTGTTCTTGAATTTCTGCCTACTACACTGCTACTGGCTAAAATGGCTCTTATATCAACCAGATTTTTTATTTGGCCAACATCAATTCGTTGAAAGTAGGTCATAGGAATTGTAGGTCACAGTGACCCGAAATATTGCACATGATGTTAGATGCTTATATCTGCAATTTTACAGATAAAGGGTAACAAAAAACAGTGCGATTTTCAGATAAAGGGGAACAGTGTCTAAGGAGGAACTTGAAGATTTGGGTTTGCAAATATGCAACAAAGGTACATTTGAGATAAAATGCCTTCTATAAATGTATCTCAAACATAACAATGTTGAGAAGGTAAGAGGGGAAAATGCCCCAAAAAATATTGGTGAAGTATAAATTAGATACATAATGCTATAAGAAATCCCAAACAAAAGTTATAGATATATACAACAGGTTACACCAAACCTTGATCTGCCTTAATCGCACATTTTATAGGCCATCACAATCTGGGTTCCATGGGAGCCCAGAATTTGCAGAAAACAAAATTACTTGCAACCCTTTACAACATATTTTAAGGAAACCAATTCCCAAATTTAGTTGAGCTAGGAAAAGAAATGTAAGCACAGCTTACATGCAATAATTGATTTGAAATAGACATATTTTAAAGGCTATCACAGAAACCAAAATTACTTAAGCAGCCCTTAAGATAATACTATAAAGAAGCTCATGGCCAAATTTGGTGTGCTAGGATAAGAAATGGAAGAGATATAGACTTGTAAACACAGATTACAGGCAAAATTTGATGTGAAATGGGACACATTTTATGTGTTATCAGAATTTGGGTTCCATGAGAGCCCATGCATTACAGGAACCGAAATTTCTTATGCAGCCCTTAAGATAATGCTATAAGGAAGCCCATGGCCAAATTTGGTTGTGCTAGGATAAGAAATGTAAGAGACATAGACTTGCAAACATAGCTTACAAGCAATAAATACTGATAAAGGTGATCCTTTGGGAGCAACAAACACAATTAGGAGAATAAAGCAGCAGACTCGGTTTCTTTGAGTCTGTTCATGAGAAGTAATGAAAGAAGCAACACCTCTCACGCCCCCTAGCACCGGCTTAATTGGTATTCTACTTCAAAGCCACCTAAATTGGGCTCGCTGGTCCCAAAGGACCAGTAAAAATAACACTACTGATGTGGGACGCCGACGCCTACACCGATGTGATTACATAAGCCCTCTTATTCTTCGAAAAGTCGAGCTAAAAAGCAAATCAAACAGCAAATAAATTATGCAGAAGTATAACCTTTTCACACCTCTAAACCATGTTGGTATAACCCAACTAAATGGTGAGGAAGAGTCCATTTTACAAATTTAGGGAGAGAGGTTCCACCTACTGTAGTTCTTCCTGTTTGAGTCTCTCTATCTCTGCCTCACGTTCTGCCTTATCCCGCGCCATACGTCTTTTCTCTGCCAATTTAGCTTTGTATTCCTCCATTTCTCGCTCCTTGTCTGTTTTTTGCGTCACTTTAGCCTCAGCCGCTTTCGGAGCAGGTTTGGGTTCTGGTGTGGGTTGTCTGTCTTCTGGTTTAGCTCGCGGCGGAGTTCTGGGCTGTTCTTGTTCAGCGAATGTGACTGTCACTGTTGGTTCCGGTGTCGGTCCTCTTGGCGACTCCTCGGCTGGAACTGGACTCTCCGACTTTTGGTCAGCAGCTTCAACTGTTAATTAAAATATATACTTTTTACTGAACTAAGAAACAAGCTGCATAGCTTATACAAATCGAACCTGTATGATACACTGATGCGATACACGTGGAGTGAAGATATGACTCAGTGCCCTTGGTAACTAATGGTGAATCAACAAGCTGACAGTTTTATTCCGATCAATAATAACAGACTTGACAATCACGGTTCATCATATTGGATGCATTATCTAAATAACAATCTGCACATACAAGTAATTTTATCACTGTTTATGATGCAAAAAATAAATGTTTAATTGCTTAATGCTTTATAGAATTCTTCTTTCATAAACCTTGGGGTTGGTTTTTTTTCCATACAAAAGGGGAGATAAATGAAACATTTTAATCTGCAATAGGAAAATCTGAATTACTGTACCTTATTGATGAGTGTGGGGAAGGACGTTACAATGTTAACCCTGGAAAACATTCGTACATGTGGGATATCTTACTCTGCTTTAGTAGATGTTTTCAATATTGGAAGAAAATCTCAAATGTAGTAGTTCTATTTTGCATCATATTTGATTATAAGAATCTTTCATGGGTATCCGGTGAAGATAGGGAATTCCAAACCGAGGCTCTGCCAGGTTCCGATTAAAACAGTTATACCAAAGCTTGGAATTTCCCTATCTGAACCGGATACCAGTGATTGATTCTTTTTCTTACATACCATTTACATTCTGCATGTTGGCGTCGCCAACTACTAACGTTTTGCATGTTTATTTACACAATGACATCATGCAGCTGTCATTGTTAATATCAGCGTGTGACTTTTACCTTCCCCCATGTGTAAGATCAGGCTTTCCATCACCCATGTAAAATACGGATAACTGTATCCACGTATGCAAGAAATTGCATTCATGAAAGTTCCTTAAGTCTGAAGATATCGTGAGTGATTAAAATATTTTCAGAGAGCTTTCGTTACAATCGATGTAAAATAATTAGTTAATATTAAACTAAATTTAGTTCCGAATAACTCACACTGTTCAGCAATGAATACCGTGTCCCCTAATAAGAGGGCCCACTCATCCCCTCCCCATTTTTAACTTAACAATAACAAATCTTCAAATTTCAATACATTTTTTGTCCTTGTATTCAAAATTTTTTTTTTTTATCAAAATTCAATAAATGTTCGATGTTTTGTATAAGCCTAATTTTCTTTTTTTAATTTAATAAGAGCGTACCCTTGGTAATTTACACCGGGCGCTACTTTAAGTGGAATACAGTAAACAAATCCATGACACTGGAGTTTATTTCTCCCACTGCCAATGGTTTTCCCATTATATTATATATTCTGTGATGAATTATAGAAATTTCCCAGTTTGAGAAAATCTATAACATATCCCTTCCTCTACTGTGCTATCTCGCCTAGTGTGCAAGATAGCACAGTAGCCAAATGTTATGAACTAAACGATAGACATCACGATATTACGTCACAAACTGACGTCATGATATTGCTCCGCGCTGTCGCCAAAGGAGTGACAGAAGAAGGAATACTTGTGTCAAAAGACGATTGGAAAGAAATTCATCACAGAATATATATTATATAGTTTAACATTTTTGTCGTGATACGGAAAATAATTCACTCGTGAGAAAGATTCTTGTGATATAGAAACTCGTGCGAAAACGCACTCGTTTCTATATCGCAAGAATCTTTCTCACTCGGAAATTATTTTCCGTACAACAATGTTAATTAAACTCTATTTAACCCCTTTTTCTCACTTCTGAAATCCTGTGTAATATCCCTATATCTGTCAACCATGTCACAAAGACAATTTATAAGTTACAGATAAAATCTTCACTTACCAACAACTTCCTCCACTTGAATAATGGGCGTGCCTCTACCGGGTGGTGTCCCCACCGTTACGGGGGAGACAGATTTGGAGCTTTCAAACCTCGACACCTCTGACTGGGTCTCCGAAGAATCATCCTTGGAGACGTCCTTGACCGATGTCTTGAGTGCAGATTTGAATGGCGATTCCTTCTGTATCTTGAGCTTGGTACTGGGTGGTTTGGCCTGGAATAGGGGGAAACTCAAGTTTTAAATACTGGCTTGTTATGTGGCACCCAACTACATACCACTCTGGGCAACACACTTTATAAAAGTTTAAAACATTAAAATACCATGTCAAAAATGAGATGTACAGATGTATTGATGTATTTTACATTTACATACAACACGTTTTTCCACATCCTCACTAACGCAGTAGGACTTATTCCGTTACTTTAATTATTCATAATATTCTATTGCAGAGATGTTGAGATTTTTAATTTATCTTATCTTCAGTAGGTGATAAAATTTGTGTTACTTGGTTTTTATCCTTAGGTTCTATAGTAAAATAAAAATATTTGGAAGAGTAAAAAGCTAATAATGTTCAATATTTTGATTTTGAAAGATACATAGTTATATAGAATCAGAACTATGCAGGGTTTTAAAAGAATTACACTGTAGATACCTTAATTTTAACAGTAAACTTGGTTGAACATCAAAGATAAAGACCGAGTTTATCACCTACCAGAATGTATTGGTATATCTTATTTCTGGTCACTAATTGGTCAGTTTTTTTGATGATGCTCTATCAAAATGATGAATTACAACACTCTTGCCTTAATGTACCCAGAGGTAGAGATGAAGAGATAATGTAAGGGAATATGTACCATGTTTTTCCAGACTAACGTATCTCTTCTTTTAAAGACTTAGTTACTCTATTTTTCATATCATATTCATGTTTCTGTGACATATTTTACCTATACATTAAAAATATTGATATCTGACCAAATTCTGTAAAAAGTAAATAAACACAATTATAGTGAAATGTGGTTTTACGTCCCATTAACACATATTATTTTATATTGGGACAGCAACCTCAGTTTGAGACGAGATGAAGACGTTTCCCATCAAACATGCCTCCGCGAGGGAGCGAACCCCTGCACGGCAGAGGTCTGTAGCTCTAAAGCACAAGGCACTATCCATTGAGCTACTCAGGCCACTTAAATGCAGTTATAACTTACTGGATTTGTACAAGGTCACAGACGCATCACTAGCGATTTCAGCAGCTGGTGTACATGCTTATTGTATTTATAAGCCTGTCTGTTACATACAGTTCCAGCATCCATATCGTTCGTGTGATACCATATTGATTGTGTGCAGTCATCAGGGACTTGTGGCTATTACATGGATCCATTATCTACCATGACTCATTCCATGGCGTAAAAAACAATATATGTTTGTTATTGTAGGAGAAAGTATATATTTGCCACTAGAAAATTTGAGCATTGGAAACTATTGACCCAAGGAGATTAATTTTTCATTAGGCATAGGGTCGACCATAACATAGGCCAATAATCCGAGATGGAGTAGCCAGAGTATGTTTTGTGCCCCAAATCCCCAAGTCACCCCAAATAGTTTGTCCCCACCCACTTGCTCCGCCAAAAATCAGCTTGTTTCCTGAAAGAATGTTCAGTCAGTCCCCTCTGGCTCCAAGTACCTGATTTGTTTTGTTTGTATGTTGTTTTACGTCATTTTCAACACATGTAAGGTTATATATGACCATCATTTTTTTTGTGGTGGAGGCAGACCACCCACTTTTCCTGAGTAGAATCAGTACTGTACACCTCCCGCCATCCGTAAGATTCGACACTTCTTCACTTACTAGTCGAGCTCCCAGTGGGATTCGAACCCGCGGCGGTGAGAGGCGAACCATTCGGCCCCGGAGACACCCTTACCATCAATGCATAAGAATTGTTGGTTTTGCCGTTTCTCCACATGTATAGAAAGTGAGTTTAAAAGCTGACAAACCCAGTTAACGAAGCTAAACACTGCAGACTCTGTTTAACCGTTACCGAGTCTTCATGGATAAGTGATTGTTTATGCAAAATCATTAATTACTCACCCAGTGTTTTACGTTATTTACAAATGGATGTAATAACAGCATAATGTAATTATATAAGTAATTGTGACAAATAAGAACAGATATATTGGTGTACAGCCTTATGTCACAGTTAAGTCACCAACTGTTAGTCATACCTAACTGCACCAATCAGGCCTCAAAAAAGTGGGAACTGCTGGTAGCTGTTCCACAAGGACAAGTGGATTATTGAGGAAGAAATATGCAATTCAATTTGCTATTGTTCAATGCTGTAAATTACATAAGAATTGAAGAGAAATCTTCTGAATACAAACGTAATACATTATTCCAGTTTTGTTTGAAATTTAAAGTTGTTATTCACTTCCGTTGTCATTGGTAACACTTATTTAAGGACAGGTTAATAATGAGGCTGCGTAATAAATTATTGATTTTTTGGCACAGTGAACGATGTGCAAGTATAATTATTGTCTGCAAACTGCAAAAAACGAAATGTTACACCATTAACTTTATTTTACTGCTTAAAATTACACTACAAAACTGTTTATCAAAACTCTATCCAGATGTTCAGGTCATATAGTAAGGTATATGTGCTGATTAAAAGAATAGAATTTTGCACGGGTTCTTAAAATACCCGTGATTGAATATGCGTAAAATGAATTATATTTGGTGTCCCTAGATTTTGGATTCTCAAAATATGTAAGTTATATATATATATATATATACTGTAAATCACATTATTTCTGCGTGACTTTAAGTTTGCGAATCACCGGGTCTCTGATTTATTCACGTGATCATGAAATCGCATCCAAGCATAATGTAAAGATTCATATTTTCTTACTAATAATATGTTTGCTGTTTATCGTCGATTTTTGTTTATTTCATTCAGTTTTCGATTTCAATCAAACTCTAATACAACGTATTTATTTATGTACATGACAATGACACCATGAAAAATGACCGGGATAATGCCCAGGATAATTGATGTGCCTCTGTTATTCATATCAAGACCTCACTGTCTATCTATAGTTTAACCGTTGACAAATCCTTATTGCAGTAATTAACGCAGCTGCCTTCTGTGAATTTTGACGCAGTTGACTTTTGACCTCCAAATGTGACCTTGACCTTTGAGGTGCATACCCAATCCTTGCACACGGCACACCTTCTCATTCTGGTTAACATTTGTGTGATGTTTCATGGAAATCACTTCAGTTCTTTTAAGTTATGGCTTTTTAGTTATGGCCGAGACATGATTGTTTCGGACAGAAGGACGGACGAACGGACTGTGCGATTACTATATGCCTCCCTTTGGTGGGGCGGCAATAAAAACACTTTTAAATGATTTAAAAGAAAACATGCCATGTGCAAGGGTTGACATAACTTTTAGAAGAAAAGGGTTATATAACATATGACACAAGGCTGTTTACATGATCGTTGTGGAACTGTCTAATAAACTAGGGTAACAGGTGACATCTAAAGCAATGATGAACAGATAATATCATGAATGAACTATTTTCCATTTTGAGTACGATGTGACCGACTGTATCCCGATAATTTAAATCTGAAGGGACTGGACTGGAATCGATTCCATGTGAAAGGTGCAAATGCATTTTTTGAATACTTAAAAGAGAATCATTGCAGTCTTGCTATTTTTAAAACTTAAGCATCCCCCAAGTTTTTCTAAATAATTTGGAAAACAAATCAAATCATTAGTAACAATTGTCTGAATGGTTCGAAGCTAACCGTGTTTGCAAATTTACTAACTGTTGATACCATAATGCATTATTAATAAATTTAAAGATAAACACAGAATAATGAAGAAAATGTGAAGTCCAATTGTACATCCTTTTAATGAATTATATGCAAACAGGTTTAAAGTTTAATTAATACTGGATTAATCAATCCAGGTGCTAAATTCAAAGCTTGAAAAATACTTTAAGATTGCTGTGTGTCCCTTTATGTTAACAAAAACAGCTTTATCTTGAAAACTTCACTGGTTTGTTTTGTTTTGTTTTGTTTGTATAGTGTTTTACGTCATTTTCAACACATGTAAGGTTTATATATATGACGGTCGAAACTTCACTGGACAAATTTTGTTGTTGTTGTTGTATGCATCAAACCGTTACATATTATTTCATAAGGTATGAAAGGAAAATATTTCTTGTATTTGCTCCAAACCAATTGAATAAATATATCCTCTGTTTCAATGAAATTAAATAAGCAAAATATGTACAATGATATGGCAGATTTAAATAATGAAATGGTATGATTTTAAAATGAGAATGGAGCACTGACAAACTAAAGTTTCTTTAAATACAAGCATGCCACACAGATTTACAGAATGATGATTCCTTACATTGTACTTCCAGCTCCTTCTTCTAATGATAAGCTTGGAATATAAATAAAGCTCACAATTACTGCAGGCAGAAACTCATCTCTAACCCCGCTCTCCTTAACCCCGTGTTAATTCCCCTACCCCATTCCTCACCTCCTGTCAATTCCCGCTTTTAGTGAATTAAAACTATAAATATTCCCTTAGTGAATTAAAACTATCAGGTCATGCTATCACTGCATGGATAACACGTGTATTTCTTCTCATGCTATATAATCCTGGCAGCACACGTACAGCATGGTTACAACAATGTAAGGTCACAGTAACAACTAAAACTGTCGTCTGGAAGGGCCGACTAACATATCCCTGCTGTGACCATGGACGTGTACACTTGAAGTGTCGCGAGTGTGGTGAGAAACCTTTAATCGTAATTCAAGTGGACAAGGGTTTTCATATTCGGGTCATGGTGACCTTAACCTTGACCCTATTGACCCCAAAATGTTTTCGCCATGGACAGTCTACCTGTAAAGTTCATGCATGTGGCTACAAATCACTGTTATCTGCTCCTTGTCTTGAAGGTCAAGATCACCCCAGCTATTTTTATGTCATGTTTGGTTGCACTTCCCATGATACAACAGTAACTATAACTGACATTTGAAGTCTCTGTGCATGCAGTTTCTATGATAGCGACTCAAACACGAAATTTGGATGTTAAACCATCACTGGTGACGTCGCCGGAAAAGTAACACATCTGGTCTCTTTTTCCCTTCGAAAAAAGCGAAACAAAAACAACTGTGGTGCACACAGTACTTGCCAACAAACTGAAATCTTTCCCAAACAAAGATGTAATAAGGGAGAAAAATCAACACTACCCCATAAGGGAGATAATTACATACAGTGGTGCCCGTAATAATTAATAAGAGAGAATAAATCAACACTATCCCATAAGGGAGACAATTACATAGGGGTGCCCTCAGCTACATATGGGGTAAAAACTATCTCGCACAGGATTGAAACAATCGTGGTTGTAATTGTAAAGTACCTGCAACCTTAACAAACTCAAACTCAAGCAAAAATAACTATAAATGAAATGAACTTTCTGGATGTACAGGCTTTACAAAACTAATAATGTGTATCATTCTGAGATACTTAAATTCTGGCAATTTCTGATTGTTTTTTGTACAAAAGCTTATTTTCGAAATGATGGCATTAAACCAGTCTACCTTTAGCCTATTTCTACACTGAATGGATATGCTTGAAAGCATGTTGGCAATCGAAAAAATGCTGTAGTCCTTAGACTTTTAACAGTGTTAGCCTTTTACAAAGCTGATGTTATTTTACTTAAATATTGGTACACAGTGCAGATTTTTTATATTAACTAATAAAGCTGTTAAGATACATTTCATTTTTGTAAATCAATTGGGATACATTTTTAAAGCCTGACAAAATCTATTTATTCTACAAGTTTAGTATCCAAGATATACATGACTTGTGTATACAGAATTATATACAAATACAGACCCTTATTGATCCAAAAACGTCAACACAATTATTGAAAACTTGAAAGTCGAGCACGGAGAACCAATTTACCAAAATAATATCACCTACTGTCATCTCCGTCAAGGAGACCTTATTTCCATGTTTTACTCAATTTGATTGTAGCATGGTCGCTGACATTTCCTTTTGTATTTGCACAGTTGCAAATTGAAAATAACACCTGTCAGAATGATTGCACAGTTGTAAATCATTTAACTGAAAATAACACCTGTCAGAATGACTGGTGTATTCTAACTACCAGTTATCGGAAGTTAGAGTAGACAGATACACTATTACTTAAAATGTCATCTTCATTTTATTTTTTTTGATACAAGTGTTTGTGACTTTTGCTTTATATATGTACACTATTTAAATGAAGTTGACAATTTGGATAAATAAGGCATATGTATTAGACTTGACCCTGTTACCATGGTGATACACCAACTAACCTTTGGAGAGGCCGTGGGGGCCTCCACTGGCACATTTCTCTTAATCACCTGTAAACATGCCCCATACTAACAGTTGGTTAAACTATCCACTTTAAAAGGTTTGAAATATTCATGACATACACTGAGATGGCAGTAAATAAATAGAAATGCTATAAATAGAATATGTTTAAACATGATGGTCCATACATTGTATTTGTCAATAAATCTGGCATGGGGTTTGATATCTATTTAATAGTAATCTTCGGATAAACTATAACTTCTCCAATTTTCTCTCTCTCTCGGGGATCAGATTTAGATAGCATCATTGTGTAGGCCCATAGCCAGCTCTGAAATTTAACCCATGCAAATCCCTTTCTATGGAGGTCCGGTGGCAGGCACCCCACCCAGAATAATTTTGATTTCTACATGTGATTTCCTGAATTTTTGCAGTTTAAAGCAAGACATTTTTTGTCAATGCTTGATTATTAATCGATTTTGAAGTTGTTTATATGTAAATAAAGTATGTACATTCCTAAAATTCTACAGAGGCAACTACCTCGGTGTTGACCATGAACATAAACTAGTTTTAGTTATATATTCTATACAAGAGGGCCATGATGGCCCTATATCGCTCACCTGAGTTAATTTAAACCAATACAAGAGGGCCAGGGCCAAGATGGCCCTAAAGCGATCACCTGAGTACTGGCACATTATCGAACTTCTTCGAAATCTTATGGTCATATACAATCTGTGCAAGTTTGGTTAAGATTGTACAAGAAATGTGGGCTCTGTTGTGTATAACAACATTGATATAGACAGTTTAAGACACTGACAAAGTTTGGTAAAGATCAAATATAAAATGAAGGTGCTAGAGAGTAACACCTTGGGCAGAGCCAAATGTGACCCCAGGGCTACATGTAATATATGAGAGATGTGTGCTTTGTGGTTTTAGAGAAGAAGATTTTTTAAGTTTTTCCCTATACAAGTCTATGTAAAACGTGACCACTGGGGCGGGGCCAAATGTGCACCCAGGGTCACCATTTGAACAAACTTGGTAAAGGACCATAAGAGTATAGTAAATGCAAAATATTAAACCTCTGGCTCTTGTAGTTCCAGAGAAGAAGACTTTAATGTGTTTCCTATATAAGTCTATGTAAAACTGTGACCCCGGGGCGCAGCCAAGTTTGACACCAGGGTCACCATTAGAACAAAATTGGTAGAGGACCATGAGCTTATAGCAAAAGCAAAATATTAAACCTCTGGCTCTTGCAGTTTCAGAGAAGAAGATTTTTTTCAGTTTTTCCCTATACATGTCTATGTAAAACATGTAACCCTTGGGGCGGGGCCAAATGTAAGCCGAGAGACACCATTTGAACAAACTTGGTAAAGGACCATAAGCTTATAGTAAATGCAAAATATCTAACCTCTGGCTATTGTAGTTTCCGAGAAGATTTTTTAAATTTTTTCCTATATTAGTCTATGTAAAACTGTGACCCCCGGGGCGGGGACAAATTTGACCCCAGGGTCACCATTTGAACAAACTAAGTAGAGGACCATAAGCTGATGCTACATGTAATACATGAGAGCTCCGTGCCATGTGGTTCCAGAGAAGAAGATTTTTTTCAGATTTTCCCTATACAAGCCTATGTAAAACGGTGACCCCCGGGGGAGGGCCAAATGTGACACCTGGGTCACCATTTGAACAAACTTGGTAGAGGACCATAAGCTTATAGCAAATGCAAAATATTAAACCTCTGGCTCTTGCAGTTTCAGAGAAGAAGATTTTTTAAGTTTTTCCCTATACATGTCTATGTTAAACATGTGACCCTTGGGGCGGGGCTAAATGTGACCCCAGGGTCACCATTTGAACAAACTTTGTAAAGGATCATAAGCTTATAGTAAATGCAAAATATCAAACCTCTGGCTCTTGCAGTTTCCGAGAAGAAGATTTTTAAAAAGAAAATCCTATATAAGTCTATGTAAAACTGTGACCCCAGGGACGGGGACAAATTTGACCCCAGGGTCACCATTTGAACAAACTAAGTAGAGGACCATAAGCTGATGCTACATGTAATATATGAGAGCTCCGTGCCATGTGGTTCCAGAGAAGAAGATTTATTTCAGTTTTTCCCTATACAAGCCTATGTAAAACTGTGACCCCCGGGGCGGGGCCAAATGTGACCCCTCGGTCACCATTTGAACAAACTTGGTAGAGGACCATAAGCTGATAGCAAATGCAAAATATTAAACCTCTGGCTTTTGCAGTTTCAGAGAAGAAGATTTTTTAAGTTTTTCCCTATACATGTCTATGTAAAATATGTGACCCCTGGGGCGGGGCCAAATGTGACCCTAGGGTCACCATTTGAACAAACTTGGTAAAGGACCATAAG
This sequence comes from Cyrtodaria siliqua, assembly GCA_037043455.1. Taxonomy (NCBI): domain Eukaryota; kingdom Metazoa; phylum Mollusca; class Bivalvia; order Adapedonta; family Hiatellidae; genus Cyrtodaria; species Cyrtodaria siliqua. The sequence continues at coordinate 20,377 of JAWPHD010001266.1, forward strand.
CTTATAGTAAATGCAAAATATCAAACCTCTGGCTCTTGCAGTTTCCGAGAAGAAGATTTTTAAAAAAAAATCCTATATAAATCTATGTAAAACTGTGACCCCCGGGGCGGGGACAAATTTGACCCCAGGGTCACCATTTGAACAAACTTAGTAGAGAACCATAAGCTGATGCTACATGTAATACATGAGACCTCTGTGCCTTGTAGTTTCAGAGAAGAAGATTTTTTAAAGTTTTTTCCTATATGTCTGTATGAAAAACATGCAAAATCTCAATATTCAAACTTTGGACCCCAGGGGCATAGCCATTTTTGACCCCGGGGACTTCATTTGAACAAACTTGATAGTCTAGACGTTGGCGATCATTTTAAAAGAAAAACTGTTGAAATCTGTCCAGCTGTTCTTGAGAAGAAGATTTTTTAAGGTTTCAACCATATATGGTAATGGTGGCCATCTTGGATGTCGCGCTGACCTAATTTTAACAAATCTAAAAAAGCATTCATCTAAGGATCATCCACGTGAAGTTTGATCAAAATTGGCCTCGCAGTTTCTGAGGAGAAGTCGTTTGAAGCAAAAGTTAACGACGACGGATGACGGACGACGGACGACGGACGAAGAGTGATCCCAATAGCTCACCTTTGAGCCTTCGGCTCAGGTGAGCTAAAAACAGTGTAAATATTCTTCATTGATTTGTTGTTCTAGTTAACCGAAGCTCTATCAACATCATTTACATATTTTCTGTACATTATCATACTGCCACCATGGGTCCATATTAATGATATTCAATGTGCTATATTATACATATATGGCCTTCAAATGATGTATCCACAAAGCTTAAAATGAGACACAGTATTACGCACAAGGCTTTCGTTAATATGCAGATTTATGGACGGTGCCGTGCCGTAAGAGCTATTAGTTATTCCAACACCTCGAAGTATTTGTTAAACAGATTCCGGTAGTTTCATGATAAATGATATCCGGAATAGGTCTGAATCAGTTTTCTGTGTATTGTTTGGGGCGCTTGTTTCAGCCGTAGGTTTTTCTGCAAAAGCTTGAGCAATTTAAATGATACGTAACTCAGTTATATATCATTAGAAATGGTATTTTTAGTGGTAAATAAAAATACCTTAGTTTTGAAAATCGGTTAAGAAATAAATATTTTACAGCCCAAATGAGTTTTTGATGGTGCTTTTCCCATGTAAATTCCTTGTTGATGGGCCAGCAGAAAATTAAGAAATTTCATATAACTTCAGTTAGCCATCCTATTTTGCAATAAAACTTTCAGGTTATTTTAATTTACGAATATCCAACAATTTAAAAACATTTCCAGATAAAAATTCTGAAAATAAGTATTTTTCATGCAGCAGAATTTTGCATTGAAAATGCCCAATCAAAAACAGCTTTCGCGCATGAAATTTTTATTTCTCAACCGATTTTGAAAAGTAAGGTATTTTTTATTTATCACTAAAAATGTCTGTGTCATTGATATACAACTAATTTAGGTATGAATTGTATTTTGTTTGAAAAGTAAAAAAAACCTGGCTGAAACAAGCGATAGGTACAAACATGGCAGGTTAACTTTTCAATTGAAATTAAAACAAATGTTGCAGTACACTAATGTTCATAGTTTGAGGCGCCCATGTTGAACATTGTAGCAGTACTAGTTGTTTGCACCTACATCATGTGACCGGTAAACCCCACGAGCAGCCTATTCCAGAGTTAGTAGTATCTTACTAGCTAACTGGGTCATGTTCATTTACTTTTCAGTTGACTAATCCAGGTAACTTGTTAAACATTAATAACCCCACTGTGTTCACACAGATAGTTGTGGCTTTGTGGTTTTATACACCACACCAAGGTAATATATATGATATGCATGCAAAATTTAACCACCCATTTCATTACTCATACATAATTAAACACTGCATTTACTACTATTATAACATGTTATGCATTCCAAACCATTCATGCAGGTAGGTATGGCATACTAAAAAGTAAAATGTGTGAAATAAATTACATATTTATGTAATTTATGTAGAAAACCTTCAAAATAACGCATTAGTGTTTGGCTTTTTTATTTTTATTATCTGCATAATTATTTTCCGCTTTGCAACAACGATTCCCATGATGTTCACAAGGCATTGCCACCATTGCCAAGAAAATTTGCCAATATCATTTGGAGTACATGATAGTGAATTAACATAAGACTATACCTATTATACTTATAAAGTCAGCTGCCAGTTATAAGTAGGTCAAGGTCAATGAGCTACCCCATAATTTAGCCTGTATATGTACAACGCTGACCAATCATTGCTGTTTTCTGTATAGTTTTGACAAACAGAGCTTAAAGCAACTGTACATGTTTAGCACACCAACCGTGATATTTACCTTGACAGGGGTGGCCTCCTTTACAGGCGCTTCTTTCTTCTCCGGCGATGGACGTTTAGGAACCGCCATTCTCTCTATGAATGACCTTGTCATCCGCACTGGATGTTTCTCCTTGGAATCCTCCTGTATCTCAGACTTTGTCATACGCTCCTTAGTTTCTACCTCTTTCTCCTTCCTTTCTTCAACCTTTTTCTTCACCTCTTGTCTCCTTTCTTCAATTTTCCTCCTATCATATGGTCTCGGTAACGTGGCAGCTTTTTTGTCCTGTGAGAATTATGATGTCAGTCTACCATTAGTCTACATACCTTTATTCATACAGGGTTCAGTCTGTCAGGTTTTAGTTAACTATTATACTAAGAACCATCAGACATATATATTAACCTTAACCTGCTACATATATATAATGGACTGTTCTTTCTTTAAATTAAGACCATTCCATTTATGTGACAAAGGGGTGTTTTGGTGAAAATGACTATCATCAGCCGGACATTGTAAACAGTTACTCGCAGGCTGATCTGGGTTTACAATGGCCGTAAAGGCTATTACAGTCGTGCTTAGGAGTTTAAGGCTTAAATTTACCATTGCACTCAATCACACTTTCTTTAATATCTTTCATGCATATCCGGTGAAAATCGGGAATACCAATACGAGGTTTAATTTTTATCGGAACTGATGCTGTGAACCGAGGCTCTGCTGATGCAACCGAGGGTTGAAATTTCCCTATTTAACCGGATATCCATGAATGTTTTTTTCTTGCATACCACTGACATTTTGTGGATTGATTTTGCCAACTACTTACGATTTGCGTGTTTATTTACACAATGACGTCATGCAATTGTTGACGTGTTATGCTACTGTTGACGTGTCATACAATTGTTGACATTACCAATGTCACTGTTGATGCTCATCACATTTATGGTTTCAGCCTCATCACTTATGTCAAAAGCGGATAATCTTAGTTCAAACAAATTTCTTTTACATCGACTGTGGAACAAGTTCTTGCAACTTACGATGGCATCCTGGGTAGAACCAGTACTAAGCAATGTGGTTTAATTTTCTTGCTCATGGATAAATAACATGGCCACGGCATCACCTTAATCAGTGTGCAAGAAAGTGATCTTTACAACTTAACTTATATTTACCTTGCCATCTGCTTTGTCTTCTTCCTTTCTTCCAGGTTGTCTGGTACTACTTCTTTCTATTCCAAAAAAACAAGAACATAATTTCGTAAGTCATAGTAAAATAATTTCTGAAAACATATCAGAACCTCTGTCTCCACAAAGTTTTGTTTTTGTTTGAATGGTCTTTTACGTCATTTTCAGCACATGTATGTTAGGCAATATATGACTGTTGATTTGTTTGTGGTAGAGGCAGCCTATTTTTTTAGAGGGTAGAAGGTCAGTACTCTTAAAGGGCTTGATGCACTATTTTCAAACAAGATTTATCTAAAAGGGCTCTGAAAAACTTGAAAAAAGCTGAAAGAATTCTCAAAATGTCATGAAAAATAAAGGAGATATATGACCTGTTGAAAATTTGCCAAGAACATAAATGGAAGCGGCCATCTTGGAATGATGTCATCCCGCCCTTTTACCATGTATGGCATATTGTCAAAATACATTTTAAAGCAAAGAAAATCACTGCAAATTGATTAAAAATAAATATACAGATCTAAAATGTAAATGTATGCTTATTTTTCATTTGCAGTTATTTTCTTTGCTTTAAAAGACATTTTGTCAATATGTCATATATGGTAAAAGACGCGATGACATCATCATTCCAAGATGTTTCTCCATTTATGTTTATTTGCACATTTTCAATAGGTCATATCTCCTTTATTTTTCAAGGCATTTTGATAATTCTTTCAGCTTTTTTCAAGTTGTTCAATGCCCTTTACAATACACATTGAAAATAGTGCATCAACCCCTTTAAACTGTTTCCTGCAAGATAAACTGCTACAGTTAGTACACATTATCTTCCCTGAGGCCCTCAAAGGTTCTCTATCGAGTTGTACACATGTACCCGCTCCATTACAACTGGATTTTCAGTCAGAAGCTCTACATTACAAGTTAAGCATCACCTTGACATACTGACACATTAGTAGCCCATGTTCCCATGTCCCAGCAGTGAGTTGAGAAACCTGGCCAATTTCTATCCCTTGTTTGCATTCTAGAGTAACCCATGTTCCCATATTTCAGCAGTGAGTTGAGAAACCTGGCCAATTTCTATCCCTTGTTTGCATTCTAGAGTAACCCATGTTCCCATATTCCAGCAGTGAGTTGAGAAACCTGGCCAATTTCTATCCCTTGTTTGCATTCTAGAGTAACCCATGTTCCCATATTCCAGCAGTGAGTTGAGAAACCTGGCCAATTTCTATCCCTTGTTTGCATTCTAGAGTAACCCATGTTCCCATATTCCAGCAGTGAGTTGAGAAACCTGGCCAATTTCTATCCCTTGTTTGCATTCTAGAGTAACCCATGTTCCCATATCCCAGCAGTGAGTCGAGAAACCTGGCCAATTTCTATCCCTTGTTTGTATTCTAGAGTAACCCATGTTTCCATGTCCCAGCAGCGAGATCAAACACATGGTTGGGAATGTTTCCTGTACACTTAACTATATTACATACATTATACAGTGCACACAGGGGACGCACAACGATGCCAGGAATATCATTGCTAGGCAATTGCTTGAGGGAGATATGCTGCTGGATGAGTTCACAACAGACAAGAACAGTCTCAAAGTTGAGACACATTCAATAATAGAAGAAAAAAATAGAAATGTGTACGTGACTGAACACGAATGTCCTGCTACTCTGTTAATAGACTGGTACAGCATTTGCGCAACTAGAATTTGTACTGATACTTTCTATCAAGTATCCCCAAAATATTTTGAGAAGTTCAAGAGTAGTAGTCGGAACAAGAGCGGACAAGAGCGACACTATTTATGACTGGGGATAGAGTTTGTTATCAACCCTAAACTGCTGTTAATCACATTTCAAGTGTCCTTGCCTTCAGAGAAAATTTAAACCTTAGGAAAACCCTGAACATATACTTAAAGTGGCCCTGCTGAAGAACATTTGGACCGATTGACTTAAAATATAAATTTAAGTGGCTTATATCATTCATCTAGTGTGCATACAGGCAGTGGACCTATAAACCTCAGAATACACACATAGTATTACACTGAAAACCTACCTCTGGGTGTTCCTCTCTCCGTGCTTTTACTGCGGGATGTCTTGGGGCTCTCTATCTCTACCCTCACAAAGCTTGGCATGGATGTGGCAACACTTGATGGACGGGGCTTCCTCGGTGACGTCTTACTTGGGTCCCTCATCTTCACCACAGGGGCAGTTGTACCTAAGTTGACGGAACTCTTGTGTCTCGTGGGAGGTTTAGACGCTACAAAAGAGCGGCCGAGCCTGTTTTCTGGGATGGCGTGTAGGGCTGGACATCGGGAAGGGTAATTTTTTTTGGTCAAAATTTTGGATTTCGGATGGTAGGAATTGATGAATTCAGATGGATGAATGGGCATCAGGAATGGGACAGGAGAGAAAAAAAGAAAAGAAAAAATGTATTAATATTTTGATTTGAAAAAAAATAATTTTTTATTAGTCTTGCTTGGATATACACCATCCCATTTTGCCGCCACCTCTGGGTGAATATATATTGATATATGTTAGACAACAAAAACATGCACTTATTTACTTTCTTCATACGTTTACAACACCAATATACAATGTGGCGAGGCATCTGCTATAACAATAACAAGCATGTGAATAGAACTGGGATAGTAAATTAGTTACCCCAGATAAGGGGTATTGCAGCCCCTGTAACCACGGGAGCATGCTCCTGATTAATATTGTCAGTGATATACGGAGTACCATGCGCAGCAGTTAGATAACTATGGCGGGAATATGTCCAGTTATACACAGGCTAGTTAAAAAGCATGCATAACAATAATATATAATGCATATAGTGAATATTATAGAATAATTCATGCTTTCTGTTATTCATTGGAGAGTAAAGCTTGCGAAAACACATTGAGTTAAGAACTTTTTTTAAAATTTGTGTGTGATTCTGCAAAGTTTACTCCAATAAATAATACAAACATCAATTTGTTATAATTCCAAAAGTTTACCTTTATTTTTTTTATGAAAAAAGATGTTTTATTTTAATAAAAAGATTGAAATTCTTGACACCGTCATCGATACCGGATAAGCTGTTTTCTCCATAAGTAAACAATGTCGTCAAAAATCCAAGAGGTGGGAATATCGATAATGCAATTTATGGTAGTAGATGTACAAATAATGACCACATGATGTGATTTACCCGATGAAAGGGAGTTTAAGGTATAAAGTTGGAATTACAACGTAGTATTCATATACTGCAAAAACTGACAATACAGAATCCAATTCGGACCAGGATTCTCCCCAGATGCTCAGTCATTGAGACTGTGTGACACTTCCCAATGTCAACTTGACTTTCTCAATTACATTTCTGGGGTATGTTTGGAAATCTGATAGCAGAGTGTTATTTTATCAAATATATATGGCTGAAATAGCCTGAGGAGAACCCTGAACCCTTATACACAGCTTGTATTCATGTCAAGCTATAAACATAATAATATATGGATACAGTTTGTCACCATGCTTACTGTACTGAACAACACATGCAATACAACATAAACCTGGGAAGTATGCAGTAATCATTAACTAGCCACGTATTATCAAATCTCTGTACCCTTTGTATTATATTAATTTTGTTGAATTCACTTTTGATATGTCTTATAAACTGTTTGATTTTTTTTTTTTCGAAACTAAAAAATTGTTGATCAATACTACCACAAATTTTAATAAATTTAATGACTTTAGTATTTCAAATCCGAGAGATTTTTTCTTTTTTACAGAAAATTCCTGTCTGTGGCAAAAATAGAATTTTAATCAATGCCGTGAGGTTTGCTTGAAATAAATAACCATGCTTGCTGTTATGCTGTCCTTATGTTATATAATCAATACACTTTCGTCTTCCTTATATCCGCCCAGACCAAATGGCAGTAATATTATACCAGCTTGCATATAATTGACATCTAGACAGAAATCATTCGGAAAAACAAAACACGGTTTTAATCCAACTGAATTATATATATTTTTTGAATTGGGGTTTTAAGGCGCACCAACACATGAAAAGGTTATATGGTGCCTAAAAGGCATGAACATGCCAGGCTCATCTTCCATGTACATAGAGATAAAATATGGAAAATGGGCCTAGAACCTTCTCACCCTGAACTGCAAAGTTGCTGCAAATTCTATCGTAGAAACTCCATTTACGCTGGAGCCACGTTATTGTTTTTCTGCCACTGCTCTTTTGATGCGAGCGAGATAGCACCTGAAACAATGCAGGGATCATGATGAAGACCTTTAATGAACATGAACAAAAACTGATAAAATGAACATGAATTTGGGGGGATTCTACCCCTCTGCCTATCCCTCCAAAGGGATCTGCAGTGGCCCTATTCTTTGCCCCGTGACCAAACGGGGCCCCCCGAGAACCACACGGGGCTATATATTTATACACACATATATTTGTATTTATTTGTAACTATATATACTTCAGAGTGGTGTTAACTACTGGAGGTAAGTGGCTGGTAATAAATAGTTTGCTTTTCTGAGAAGTCATGGAAGCTCAATTATAGTGGGAAGTAGGATACTTCAGATGTGGCTTTTTATAATGATCACAGCATAAAAAAGCTTGAAGTTGTATGAATGACAATGATCACTGTATACAGAAGCTTGAAGTGTTATCATCATGATTACTGCATATAGAAGCTTGAAGTTTTATAATAATGATCACTGTATACAAAAGCTTGCAGTGATATCATTAATGATCACTGCATATAGAAGCTTGAGGTGTTATCATAATGATCACTGCATCTAGAAGCTTGGTTTTATCATAATGATCACTGTATACAGAAGCTTGAAGTGTTACTATAATGATTACTGCATACAGAAGCTTGACATTTTATCATAATGATCACTGTATACAGAAGCTTAAGTGTTGGAACACTGACATTCCATTTGCCGTTATATGAACATATCATATGACCATATCTGACGCTTCATAATTATTTTTTTTTCTCTTTGGAGATCTATATAAACCAAAATGTATTTTACTAAATTGTCTAGAAGCTGACAATTCACAAAAGAAGGTATGCAGAGGATATTACATTACTAACAGTTCAGCTGCATCAACGTATTTTTTCTTTCATCAATGAAGATGAATATCAAACAGAAAAACAACGTTCATCATTTTGTAGAGGCTGTAATTCGATAAAACTTCAAGCTCCTTAAATTTCTACATATATGTACTAGTTTTACAAAGAAAATATAGCAATTGTGTGTGTTTTTCAATACTTCAATCTCAAAACTTCAATCCAGTTATGTTTATTTCTCTCTTTCTTCTTAAGAAATTGTAATTAAAGAAATAACAAAAGATCTCTGCAGCCAGTAAGAAATATACTAACCCTACACCTATACCTCCCCACACCCACCCACCCACCCATCCATCTATACCTCCCCATACCCATCCACCTACCTACACCTCCTTCCACCCACCCACTCACCCATCAATATCTCCCCACCCACCTGCCACTAATCAAGAAATACAGACCGAGCTTATTTTTCATACGGTCAGTCATGTCTTGTTTTTGTCATTTGCTGGTTTCCCTGACCTGATGACAATAGAGGAGAGGGAACCAGCTGTGCCAGTAACGAGAAGCCTTATTTTCTCATGAGCATCGTATCTAAACTTAATTCATTAAAAATCCATATACAGAGTCAAGAAAGCTATCAAATTTGCATAACCAATCTCATTACAAGTATTACGTTGCTGTAAATGTTTTTGTCATAAATGTGTTCAAACTGCATCCTATGTTTGACAAAAAGTTAAAAGTTTGGCATCCATGAGAAATTCCAGAAAACCAGCAATTTACAAGGGGACTGTTATCTTCCCATTCAACTCCATACATTTGGCAATTTTTGCTTTGCTATTTTTTGACCTTGAATTGAATGTTGTTTAACGGCTCATCAGTATAGGTTATTTAGAGCCGCCCCAGAGAGAGGGGAAGGATACATAGGAATCCGGGAACCGTGCCCTACTCTTATTATCGAATAGATTCCTTTAACGTGCTCGGAGGATAGACCGATACACGGGACCGCCCGGTTTACGTCCCCATCCGATGGATGAGACGAAGGGAAAGCGTCTTGCCCAAGAACACCCCGACAAAACTCAGTGGCACCACGGAGGATTGAACCTTTTTGACCTTGAACAACTCAACTCTGTTAGTGAAGGAACGTTTTTTCATACAAAGGTATCAGTACTTTAATAACGTATTTTTGAAACTTGTTTTGCGAAATTTGTCATTACAATTGTTTCAAATATTTCCAAAAATAGAGGTGCACATTTTCTTTCTTGACTCAGTATACAACATTGATCTGACTGCAGAGCCTTTTGCTTAACACCAAAATGCCAAGCTAACACTGTGGGATCATTTACCAGACAAGAATAAATAAAATTGTCCAGTGATTTCGATTTATACCATCCAGACAATGGTCATAAATAGCAACTGTAATTATGGGATTCCATGGATGCATCCAAAAAATTTCATTATATATATCGATTCAGTCACTTTTCAGACATTCGTACAGAATTATTCATGGTAAATCCTGGTAAAACACTCACCCTTAACTCTTGACCCGAGTAACTTGCAGGCTGATCAGTTACAATGTCCAACTGCTGATCAGTCATTTCCCCCCAAAACACCCCTTTGTCAAATAAATGGAATGGTCTTAATTCAAAGAAAGAGCAGTCCATTATATATATATTTTTTAAACAAGTGTCAGATAAACACGCATGGATTTGTGTATAAACCTTCAAATTCAGGTTGCTTCCATGGAATCCTCTTAAAAATTGTTTTTCATTCCATACAGACTGTAACAGAGTTAGCTTAGCATAACCCATACCATATATTGTGTTAACATGGCAGGTAAACAATGGATAATTTCCCTTACCCATCATTGACTCCGCCCCAGACTTGAGGCCCCCTGAACCCTTGGTATTTAGGGCGCCTGTGGACGAAAAGTCGGGGCTTCGTTTGTGATACAGCACGCTCGTTGACATGGATAATAGTTTGGAAGGTGGGGAGTCGCCCGGGTAACCTGAACAAAAAAGCATCACAGAAATGCACAATGCAGCACAAATACAGCAAATATCAGCAAATAATAAAACAATCATACCAAAATGCTATTAAAATGTTTGCAAATCAATAGAAACTATAAGACAAAATAAGGCTAGTATTGCAGACATCTATGTGCTTTCTGAAGGGATAGCTGCTTTCTTTTTCTTTTCTTTTTTATATTTTCTTTTTTTATATTTTTTGCGAGAACTTAAATGTTGCCATTTCTGGAATGATTAAGTCATAGGCAGATATTCACTATTTAATCAACAGTCGATAAAGGCTCCATAAAACTCTTGATTTGACGAGTTTTGTATTCAACCAAGAGTTTTATATACCGAAATCTACCAAGAATTACACAGGCCCAATTCCGTTCAAGTACCTGAAATAAATGCAAAATGAACGAAAAACTAACAAGCAATTATCTTTTTAAACCTAGAATGAACGAACATTGTAACGTTAAATGCACGGAGAATAAACAATGCATGTCAAAATGCATATGAACTCTGACTGCATTTTTATTAGCACATTTTTGGGCAGCTTAACCTGAATGTCATTACATGAGTATTCATTTATTATTGAATTTATTAAACGAGTTGGCAAAATAATATAATGCGAGGCTCTTGCCGAGCATTATATCATTATTACTAACGAGTTTAATAAATTCAATACTGAATGAGAACGAATGTTAGGTTCTATTTATCACATAACTCACATATCGACTTTTATTGCATTTTGCCTGTCGCTTTAACACGCAAAACCGACATAAACTGTGGGAATTGGATCATAGTCATTATCAATTTTTTTTGACAGCGCATACTATGCTTATTTGCATACTTATATAACTAGTGGTATATCGAAAATATAGAATAGTGTTATTCCACTCTCACACTGTAAGTTTATAATATGTGATAAATACCATTCTTGCCTCCTTCAGATATAAATACATTTATTTAAAACATTATTGTTGGAATGTAATTTTCACTTGGATGAGATTTTACTGTTCCTGTTTTCACATTTCAAAAAGCACATTTAAAAGAGTGTCTGCAAAAATAACAATGCCTGTGCTCAAAATACAGTGACTTTATTAAATTGCTGGTGTTTACAATAATTAGCAAAATGCACTGAAAGAAGGTATTAACTTAAAATGCATGACAAAATGCAAAGACAAGATATCGACTAAAATAAATGTAGCACCATATTGCAAAGCTAACTAAAAAAGCTATGCAGTCATATAAATCAAGAAGAAACTTGCAACAAGTGAATAAAATAAAATAAACATTATTTGTTAGTCTACCACCAAAACGGATTAAAATGTTAATAAATCTAATTGCTACAACATGCAGTGATGGTATTATTATTTTTTGTTTTCTATGTATACACGCAATTACATCTAGAATGTATGATTAAACCTTAGAATGTACAACTTGTAACATTTAACATCAGAATGTAATGAAGGTAGCATTTTTACAATAAAATGTACCAGGACATCATTCAACATATATAGATATATAGCCTTTAACATTTAACCTTTGTCACTTGAAACATTAAACCTAGATGGCATTTAATCTAAGAAGGCTGCATTTGACATTTACCATTAGAATCTAGCATTTAAATAAAAAGGTTTAAGGAAGCATTTCTGACAAGAGCTCGAACTTCTAGTTCTATAGCAATGATATTACGTCAGAGTTCATGTTACGTTTGTAAAACTAGCAAAGATGGAGTTTCCGTAGCATAAAATGAAAGAGAAGAAGAAGGTCGATGAATAGTAAACAATCAATATTTGACAGAATAATCAAATAATGCAGTTTGATTTTATTAATATTACTCTTATCTGTCGTCACCTGATTTCAAAGGAGCAAGTCCTGTACTGGCATGAATGTGACTGTCGTCAGTAAAAACAAATGACGACGACAATCAGTTTTTATAAGTATTGTACTCAGAACAACACTCAATATTGCATATATATCTGTTAGTACAACTACGAAAAACACTAGCAAATCGTTAGAACACCACACTAACAAGCTCTTGTGCAACTTCGCAAAACATTTCAATCTGTTAGCATTCTAACAAAGGTTAAACCCTACATCCTCTAATTACAAGCTAACTCATACTGATAATGGCTTCCAGAGACACTTGATCGACAGCAGATGAAATCAGTAGTTGCAGCAATCCGTCTTTTAAAACACTGATTACGTTTTTTATCGGAATCAATCTCAGACAGTCTGCTATTTTACTGATCATCGCGAGACGTAGTAGAGTTTCGATGAGTTTTAGACTTTATACGGTCTTCTTAAATTCACATTTCATTTTGCTAATTTAGTTAATTTTTATAATCTTTTCCAAAACATCTCACAAAGTTTCTTTGATTTAGTCAGTAATAAGAAATGATATATTTGAATAGCTGACTCCTTTTTTTTTTGACAATCTTTGTATATTATCCTTTTTTTTCTTCGTATTTCGAGGGTTCAAGCAACACTGTTATATCTCTTCCTTTATCTAATGAAGTTACAACATTGTTGCGTTAAACCCTCGAGTAATGAACTACAACCGGTGTAAAAGTTCTTTGCCTTTCTGGAAGCACACTATGTCTCACCACAGATGCAAGCAGTTACCGTGGAAAGGAAAGAGAGAGATAAGTGTATATATAACAACATGTCAAACTTGTGTGTGTACTACCCTCGTAAGCCTATCGATCCTAGGCCACTAGAAATCCTTTATATACGGTAAAGAAAACTGAATAATTAGTCAGGCAATTAGTTTAGAAGCCTATCGTGACCTTTATTTCTGAAAATCTTAATTCTAAAGTAACGGACAAGGTTAAAATAAAGGTACGGATAAAGGGGATAGGGACATCGGTAAACCAGACCTCCTACATGCACAAGATGAACATAAAAATAAGGGATATCTTCACTTAGGATTCATTACAGTCTATAACAGAGCAAAAGTGGGTGGGGTAAATATATATTAACCATGCCCCATTTTTTAAACAGATTGGGGAGAAAAGAGAACATAAACTTGTGACCAATTATAGCTCTGAACCCAAATTTTCAAATAAAATGCATGTTACGTAAACTTGTTCAAACAAATTTTTAATATCAAAAACTATTTATTTCTATTTACTAATAGATTAAAATAATTTACTAATATTAATATAATTTAAGTTTATAAACTTTAATAGTGTAAATTCAAAATTCTTACTGTAAATCAAATTCATATTGTATATTATTATCATTATACTGACAGTTAATGAGCATCTGGTCTTGAATTCACCAACCATTCTTGAGAATATTTTTATACTTAATATCAAGTATGAAAATTTCAATCACAAATATTTCTATAAGTTTACAGAATAAACGTTCATAACAAGCTGCTATGTATAAATATGATGCATACTAATAAATAGCAACTTCTTACGATTGTTTATCTTTGAAGGTCATGGAAATATAAAATTTGTAAACAAATTTTCAGTACTTGAGCTCAAGTCTAAGAATAGTTTGAAAAATGGTTGGTGAATTCCAGGCCTGGACTTTAAACATGTCTCTGGTACCTAGACCTTTGTTGTCCAAGTTAGGGCCTTAGGTCAGTGTTACATCTGCCCTTTACATGATAACTTATGGATGATACTTTATTTATGACAGAGTTTGTATTAATGTATACTTTCTGGAATTTGTTTATGGTAGCCATATTAATAATTGATCCCAGAGAACGATACCAATAGGCCATATACAGTAAATTACTAGGATGTGGTTATCAGTTGACCTTCTGTGTACACAATATGTAAACCTGCTTACAATTAACAGCAAATGTCAAGACCAGCTCAAACCAGAATATTTCCCCATAAATGGAGGTCGGCTCAGGCAAAAACTTCCATTTGTTTTTTAAAATGTACAACATACCACCGCACAAATATATTTTTGGAGTTTCTCTAAATCCTCTGCTCACCACACCTCCCACCCCCATTCCCCCACCCAACACAAAATAAATCACTAGCATGCCCAACACAACTGGGCTTGCCTAGGCTTTGTGTTGTCAGTGAAAATGTTTGTTTTTTCACAGAACAACACCCCCTAACAGAAAACGCTAAAACTGAATTTTCGCAGAAGATAATTGATATCTGTAACACTGACAATAAGGCCCCGCCCACGGCGATGACCTGTTGTGCCCCGCCCACTGACATGTTGTGCCCCGCCCACTGAGATGACATGTAGTTAAGTAGAAGAGTAAGAGTGGTGAACATACCAAGACCCTGTGTGAGTTTGTTAATATCTATACAGCAATGCCGGCGCACTACACTGCTCGCCGACACCGCCCGCCGATTAAAGTATGAGTCATAGTCGGAGCTGTTAGGAGAGCGTCTAAGCGTGCTTTGAGATGAAGAACGCCTTGAGTCTAGCGGAAGGCACACTTCACGAGGTGCACGGCTCCCAAAGCCGAGCATGTGCCTCCTCCCACCTTTGCGACCGTGAGATTTCCACTGCTCGTAACGTGTCAGACGCTCCTTCGCCTTGTTAAGAATAATTTCTTTCTTGGCCTGAATAACAGTTAAAACATGTGAAATTGTGTTTCGTGATAAAAGAGTTTAAAGCCTGATAATACGATTGGTTCAACTGCCATCATGTGACACCATAAGAAAGTGATTCCAACTTATGGGAGGTCTGTTGGGAAGCGATATCTAGTTTTGTTACCATTTTCAGAGAGACAATTACATGAACATGTTAAGTGATAGTTGACAACTTATGTAAATTTAAATCAAGGTAAATAATGTGTTTTTATTTTGGGATTTATTATTTTTGTTAATTTTTTTATAATGAACCTAAAGTATACCTTTGTTCTTGATAATTCAAGTTACATAATATTATATAACTAGAATTCCGCAGAACTGAATGTGCCGCCTGAAGTTCTTGCCTTGGAGAGGACACACGATGAGATGAAGAAATGTTTATTTTTTCTCAAAATGGAATGGGATATTACTGTCATCATTGAAATACAGCTATAGTTATAAAATCAATGATATAAGAGAAATTTGCTTTTAGGGTACCAGTTAGTATCAGTAAGACATGTGACTCAACACTATAAGCAAGTGTTGTTCCAATATTTCATTCCTAACTAAAGCCATAACCCAGAAACCATTTTTAACAGCAACCTTGAACTTGACCCCAGTAACTTCAAATGCAATCCCATTATACAGCATCCTTTCCATAAGCTACCTAAACACTAAGTTTCGTTCCAATATCTCATTCCTAACTTAAGGTATTGCCCGGAATCCATTTTTCTATTTATAGCAACAGCAACCCTGACCTTGTTCCCAGTGACTTCAAAAGCTACCTCACACTAAGTTGATTCCAATATCTCATTCGTAAGTTATTGCCTGGAAAACATTTTTCTATTTTTAGTAACAGTGATCTTGACTCAAGTGACCTTAAATACAATCCCAAGCTTCCTTTACATATTACAGCAAGTCTCATTCCTAACTAAAGTTATTTGGCGGAAAGAGAAGTGTGACTACCGATGGACAAAGGACGCATGCATCGCCGCAAGACGACGGACAAAGTGAAACCTAAGTGTCCACCATGCTTTGCTGGTGACAAAATAATTATGGACTTTTAATTTGGTCTATACACAGTTCTATGTCCTGTCCAATCTTCCAGTTAGTCATTGCAAGATGGTAATACATGACAAACATAGACAGCATGATACCCTGCCCCCTAGTTTTAATCCAGACTGTGACCTTGAACTTCTGGATATATTGGAATGGTTAGTTGACCTTTGTCCATGAGCAATATGCAAAGTTTGATGAAAAAATATGAAGAAAATTAAAAAAGTGTTGATTTTTTTATTCTTTGAACACAGACAATCCTCCGAATGTGACAGGGAATAATAAATATGTGCAGATTGCTATTTTAATAACTGATAGAAAATCCTGAACAAAATTGCGCCACCTTAATATCTAACGAAACATTAAACATTCATGCTTCTAGAGACCTTAATTGGCAAAAATGAGATGCATGAAAGATCAAAGCACATTCATTATCACTGAACATGTCAATAACCTCATAAAACTTTCAGTCAGTTGGATTATCGGTCATTAATTTGTAACGAGAAATATTAACAGTAATGTTATGGTCGAGGTCAATGACATGCAGATTTCGGTTTCTGTCATCTACAATCACCTTATCTGAGACTTCTTGATTGTGCCTTCGCTCGTCCACTTGTTTGCGTCGCTCCTCCTCTCTCCTTTTCAGCTCCTCGATCTTCTTTCTACGTGCTTCCAGTTGTTTCTCTCTGTTCTCCTGAGCCACTTTCTGTTGTTCTCGCATCTCCTCAATCTTACGCATTCGTTCCTCTGCCAGTTTTGACTGCGCCTGCCGGATACGCTCCTCTCGCTCGCGCTCCTTCTCTTTCTTTGCAGGATCTGAAAGTAGTCGTGAAAATACACATGTTAATGAGTACACCGAAATATTAACCCTTAACCCGCTACATATATATAATGGACTGTTCTTTCTTTGAATTAAGATCATTCCATTTATGTGACAAAGGGGTGTTTTGGCGGAAAAGTCTGATCAGCAGCCAGACATTGTAAACCCTGATCCGCTGGCGAGGCATGCAAGTTACTCGCAGGCTGATCTGGGTTCACAATGGACGCAAAGGCTATTGTAGTCGTGCTTAGCGAGTTGATTGTTATTATAGTTTTCCATTCATTCCTAGTAACACAAATTAGACTTAGTCCAGAATTTGCCTCTCCTAGGTTGCATACCCTATTTCCCCTAACAGTAGCACCTGACGCCATGCAAAATGCCAATGGGGTTCTCTTATAAAAATTAAAACAATTCTGGAAACAAACATCGAAAATGTATTGAATTTTGAAGAACTGTTGGCAGGGCGCTTCTATTAGGGAGGAGCTACTGTTATGAAAAATACAGTAAGGCCGACCATCAATTTTTTCCGGTTTTATGTTTCCCTACTTACCCACATAAAGTCCCTATCGAAAACATTTTATAGCAATTGTTTTAACATTTCTTTTTTATTTTACTATATTTAGTATATTTTCTTTCATTTCGTAAGTTTTCGGCAAAAAAA
Organism: Cyrtodaria siliqua; assembly: GCA_037043455.1. Classification (NCBI taxonomy): domain Eukaryota; kingdom Metazoa; phylum Mollusca; class Bivalvia; order Adapedonta; family Hiatellidae; genus Cyrtodaria; species Cyrtodaria siliqua. The sequence goes on from JAWPHD010001266.1 coordinate 38,068, forward strand.
CCTGGGTCGGGAAACAGCAAATATATTTTTAAGAATGGCCTAATGAAGTTGCAAACAACCTTTACTGTTATAATGTTGGGCAAGGGCAACTCAATGAATTGAATTGAATAGAATGTTGTTTAACAGCTCATCAGAGAGAGGGGAAGTATACATAGGAATCCGGGCAACTCAATGAAATAAATGCTCCGCATGGGAATATTGACCTGTCATGTTTGTATCTACACAGAAAATCCAACATTCAGACCAATTCTGAATATTATCTATTGCAGCTATTTCATGCATATTCTTAGTATTTCTTTTCAGGCCATCCTTAAAAATATATTTGTTTACTGTTTTCTGACCCAGGATTTTATAAGTGGATAGGTAGGTAGGTGAAAATGTTGTTTTGCCAAAGACAGTAAAAAATCGTAAGAACTTAAAGAAAAATATACTAAAAACAGAAAACAAAAACAATTTTGTTAAAGAATTGCTATAAAAACTTTTGGGTAGGGCCCTTTTTGGTGGGTAGGTAGGGAAACAGCAAACCAACAATTGTTTATGGTCGGCCTCAGTAATTAAAATGTATGAAACTTAACATGATGTGCAATGTCAACTGAAATAAGGAAAATTATCAGCATTCTGTAGCATTATAAATGAGGAAAAGTACATGGTTGGAAGACATCAAGAATTTACCATGCAAAATGTGCAGGTGCAGACTTGATATTACAGAAACATGGACAAGGCAGAGCTAGCAACAGACATTTAGATAACATTATGCTGATGACGGCTATTATTTAGATTAAGACTTATCTAGATGAAATGTATGATTGGAGCAAGAAAACAACATACCGTATTTCCCTAACAGAAGCGCCCCTCGTCCCCTACCCCTCCTCCCTCCCTCCCACAACCACCGTTTTTAAAAAAAAAAAAAAATCAAAATTCAATACTGTTTCAATCTTTTGTATAAATAACCCTTTTAAATTATTATTTTTGTTAATTTTATAACAGCACCCCCTTTGCTATTTTGCATAGCGCCCACACGCTTCTGTTAGAGGAAATACAGTATTTAGTTAAGATGGTTGGTAGGTACATTTGGTGATAATCTTTATAAATGGATGAATGTGATGAAGATGCAAATAAAACTTTGGATCCATCAACCCTGAGGTCAAGATCCCAGTCAGCCATTATATTATATCCAAGCTATCAGACCCTAGATGATAATCCATTTATAACTACATATAAACCTAACCCACGTGCACTCCAGACTCACAGATCCTGAGGTTTGTTTGCATTCATACCTGAAATTCTTCAGACAATTTCATACCTGTAAATGTGATTGAGTTATGATTTCTATATCCACATAATCTACTGATATTGCTGATATTATATTGCTTCCACACATTTTTGGTATATCAATGTGGTAACTATTGGAAAATGAAGAATCTAGACTAGAATGTACTATAAATTTATAATTATATATATATATAAATAATAATGATTTTTTTTTGTCAAAAGATATTAAAATACTAAAGTACAGGTTTGACAGGAATCGAAACAAGGCAATTAAAAAAAATTAAAACTCATGGTGTAACGTTTTTCTATATATTATAATTTTTAGGACTTACAAAGATCTAACCTTAGTAAAAACAAGTACAGTATCAGGAGTTCATTATAAAGTCTATGCCAATAATCATTATTTAGTAATTATTTTACCGGTAAATAGGTCAAAGCAAAATATAGAGAAAAGTATTCAATGACAATAATTATCTTCCTTGCGTAACGGATAAGGTTATCCATGTTTTACAGGAGTGCTGGAAAGCCTGATCTTACACATGAGGGCAGATAAAAGTCACCCGCATCAACAAAGAGGTTGAAACATTAACAGTTGTATGAGGTCATCATGTAAAGAAACATGCGAAGCAGTAGTCGTAGGCGACGTCAAAGAACAAAATTTCAAGAAAAAGAATCAATGATGTGTTCCTGGTTGAAATAAGGGAATTCCAACCCTCGATATAAGCCTCGGTTCAGATAAGGGAATTCCAACCCTCGATATAAGCCTAGGTTCAGATAAGGGAATTCCAACCCTCGATTTAAGCCTCGGTTCTGATAAAAACAAGAATACCTCTTCAATGCTGGAATTCATGGCCTCCACCACATAATACCCATGGCAGATTCCTATAATCAGAACTCACCAACAATTGTCACCTAATATCCCATAATATAAACTATATATCCAAACAGCATACACCTTACTATATGTACTTGCATAAATCGGACCCACAGAATTGAGTTACCAGAATGAGTACCAGCAAGTATATGTAAGGATCTAGGGTCAGGCATACTCAGTAATTACTGGTGCCAGCATGGAATGTGGAAACCATGTAAGAAATGTTCCTGGAAGTGCAGCTGATCTACTATCTATTCATGATAAACACTATCTTAACATACCGCTTGTTACATTTTCTGGAAGGTAAACAAACTGATCAAACTCTGAAGGGAAACAAACTCGCACTTCATAAACTCTTTCTAGGACTTATCTGATGGGAAAACTGTGATATTCACACTTCACAACCCTTTTAGGACTTAAGGTCTAACAACAAAACAAAAACTCAGTAAAAACAAGTACTGTATCAGGAGTTCATAAAGTCTATGCCAACCTGCTCCCACCCTCAAGAGACGAAACAGGTATCGTACATATAAATGCTTTAGGCATGTGATGCAAAATATATGGGAAAAAAAGTGTTAACGCCCAATCTGGGATGCAATTTTGTGCCTAGGTGTCAGTCATACCTACATATGCGAATCAATGTGTAATTGTTATAATGGACTGTTATAATTTGAGCAAATAGGTCCCTTCTGCTTCAGGATAGATATGGAATCAGAATAGTTTTTTAACAGATCCTCAACACATTACAGCCAATTCCACACAGAGAGGGAGAGGACACAGACAAAACAGGGATCAAACAACTGATACTTGAACTAGGGATTCTTCAGAGTAATTTACAATTTACATGCTATGATGATAAGACTCCATAAAGTTAAAAGGACCGCCCAGTTAACTTCTCCTGCCAACGAATGAAATGGGAGTAACCTGCTCAAGGTCACAAGTACAATGTTCTCAAGGTCAAAAGCATAATGTTAGTTTAAACTTATTTATTTTACATCGATTGTAACGAAAGCTCTATGAACTTATTTGAATCACTCTCGATGTCTTCCTGGGTAGAACCAGTATTAGCAAATGCAGATAAAGTGTCTAGCTCAGGGACACAACGCATATGGCAATGGCGGGGATCAAACCCACGACTTTTGGATCATGGGTCCAACACTCTACCACTAGACCACAGCGCTCCACAAGCATAATGTTCTCAAGGTCACAAGCATAATGTTCTTACAGCACGATGTTCTCAAAGTCGCAAGTGCAATGTTCCTAAGGTCACAAGCAGTGTTCTCAAGGTAACAAGCATAATGTTCTCAAGGTCAAAAGCCCAATGTTATAACATTACGTGTCGAAAATGACGTAAAAAACACCATACAAACAAACAAACAAATTCTCAAAGTCACAAGCGCAATGTTCCAAAGGTCACAACCAGTGTCTTCAAGGTCACAAGCACTGTTTTCAAGGTCACAAGCACTGTTCTCAAGGTTACAAGCACATGTTGTCAAGGTTACAATCAAGACGTTCCACTGTGGTATCTCGATTCTGCAGCTTTTGTCAGCATGCCCTCAATGTTTATGGATGAATATATGTTAGTACTGTGTTAGTCTATAGTGCTTAGCATCAACCTCGCATGCGGGAGGTTTTTGGTTCAATCCCTGGCTGGGTCATATCGACTTCATAAAAATGTGACTAGTCGTTCTCTTGCTTTGACGCTCAGCATATAAAGGTTATAACTAGGACTGGACAGTCCCGTGTCAGTATAATGTGACTGGGAGGGGTATAATGTCATGTATCTACGGCGTGGTATTCCAGTGTGGCAGCACTGTAAAGTTGAGCATATGATAGCTCACTGCTACAAGTAGACACCGTCGTAATATGACTGAAAGATTGTTTAAAGCAACGACAAACCCCACAAATCTACATATGATTATAGTAGCAATACCAAGGTCATTTTAGGCTCTCTTCGTCATAATGGATCATCATAACAGTCTGCACAGATTGTTTGTTTACTCATCATATTATTTAATTTGTCATAAGTAGTCTAAAACGGTCTGTCGATCTCTTCAGTCCTTGATCAGTGCAATCTTTGCATGTATTGACAAACACAGCAGAAAGATAGCCGCCAGAAGCATCAAGTTAATCAATAATGACGAAATTTTCCAAATATAGAGATTATGTGTGACTGCAATGGCTCCAGGAAAATTATGTTAATAGATGAATATAGCATAACACTATAATATGCATTATATTTTATTTTAATTTCAACAAGTTTTAACATATCTTTGAGGGCTTTAAAACACAAATTAAATTGTATTTTTTATTCATTTATACAGATTTTTCAAACTTGCACACTTCACTGTCAATGACCCAAATGTCTGTGACCAGATTCTAGACATAATGATTTACATTTTGTTAAGTCACCTAATTTTAGACATATTGACCAATCAAATGACCTGGTCACCAGATTTTAGACGTATTGCTCAATCAAATGACCTGAAGTCACCAGATTTTAGACAAAATGGACCAATCCAACGGCCTATCGTCACCAGATTTAACCAATCAAGTGGCCTGCAGCCAAGCATACCTGAGCTCATATAACTGGTCCAGCTTGATTCGCTTCCACACTCGCTTACCGCCGCCTCGAACCTCACGTGATGGGACTCCATCTTTGCTTTTTCTTCTAGCGACACTTGCCACACAAGACCGCCTCTATGCCCTGAATAATCTCCACTGTCCGACCCACACGCCAGAATTGTTAATTCTTGTTAAACAACAAATATCCACCTTTTACACATTATAAATTATTTTCCTATTTCTGTATGTTATAATATTCTAGGCACCATCATCAACTCGGGTGAAGCACATTGAACAATATTCCTGCATTACTTAATAATAGTCCTGTGACCAATCAATACCATATCTTTTATTCAGAACTCGATAACTACCGTTTTTTCTCTATTTTAAACAGCTGTTAAATCAATTTCTATCAAAACCCTTGCTCCACCTATTGACAGGGAGTTCCATTTCAAATATATATCCATCCAAGCCAAGGTACCAAGACTTGTTGCATATTTCAACACAAGAGAAAATACACTACAAATCTAAATCTCTTCTCACACAAAGTGTCAAAGACCAGAATTCCGTGTTTTCATAATTTGTCTGGCATAGACTACATAATTCCGAGATATATTCTTAAACACAAATAAATGCATTAACGCCTTACAGGTTCTCGGAAAATATATAACCCTAGATCAATACAACTGTTATATAGAGAAATAGCCAATACCAGAATCCTATCAAGTCTGCCCATTTACCACATTGCAAATGTCATGTGTCTAAAACAGTCCATTTTCCAAACAAAAGCTCTGTTTTCCCACAGTCACGTTTCTGAGTTTTCCTCCGAATCCCGAAGATATCTTCAGAGTTAATTTATGTCCGCTTTCTGTGTGGAAAATCATCAGATCTGTTGAAACTGCCCTTAGAAGTGTCGTATGAAAACCACAATCAGATATTAATGATTATAGTTACTTATAATTCCGGAACTGAAAGCAGCCAAAGCGAACAGGAGCTTTCCGATGAGGCACAAGTCGATACAGCTAGGCCTAGACCTAAGAAAGACAGCCAAATTTCTGCTATCCTGACTAACATCCGAGGCAGAAAATACAGATCGATAAAATATGAATAATATTAGTAGAAACTTTCTAGAAATACATCAATATTGCATAACAGCTAGGTCCAATGCGTGCAGGACTGTCCCATTTAAGGAAAGGAAATACTTTCAAAATATTGGAGTCTGCGATGTGGTTATTTTGCATTTTCTGGTATTTGGTATCGATCTGGAAGTCCTTTCACAAGAGTGTTTATATAATGGTTAAGCAATATTCGGGACTTGAACATGTTAAACATTGGCAGAAATAGCACGGAATTGTTTGTTTTGTGGTTTAGTAAAAAAGGATAATTCTGCTAGAATAGTTTTGAATGTGTTGTAAAAATAACAAAATTGTATAGATTTGCAAAACACATAAAAACTGTAAAATGCTTGAGCTACAGCAAAAAATAATTGAAATGGCAGAAAAACTGAACATTTTCATAGCATCAAAAATGGATAATGCCTGAGATATGTTACATGTTATAAGTTGGATAATGGCTGAGATAATTTATGTGAAGTTGGATAATGGCTGAGATAATTTATGTGAAGTTGGATAATGGCTGAGATAATTTATGTGAAGTTGGATAATGGCTGAGATACAATGTAAGTTGCATAATGGCCAAGATATGTTATATAAGTTGCATAACCACTGAGACATTAGCTTGACTGACTGTAGGAGAACCTCCGTGGATAGTCAGTCACGCGACTTTTGTGCAGTGACTAGTGGTATGTCGGTCCTAGCTGGACGCCATTATAACATGCCTTCATAATGTAAGACAAGTAAGTACATGTTTACTTTATCTTTTACACTTTTTACATGTGCATACAACTTTCAATTTTCGTCAAACTAAACAAAATTTTATTTTTCAACTTTGATCTAAATGTTTAATTCTAAACACAAGTGACTAAGTAGTCGACAGCTATACCGAATATCTGCCAAGTCAGCAGACATATTGTCAATATTGTATAAATGACACTTGAATTTGATCTGAAGCTGCATGCATAAATTAAACCTCATTCCCGACTTAATGAAGCTGACCAATGATGCACAACTTAAAACGGTAATTGGCCGGCACAACATTATAAACTCAGAACACCATTATAAACTCAGAACACCATTATAAACTCAGAACACCATTATAAACTCAGCACACCATTATAAACTCAGAACACCATTATAAACTCGCAAGTGTATCATAAAAAGTTGAGTGAATGAAAGAGAAACAGCCAGATGCTGGCAGAAGGCAGAAGGCAGAAGGCGTTACATTTAACTTCATCATTAAATATTATTTCAATCCAATTAAAGCCATTAAAGAGTAGGCAATGTACACAAATCAATATTTCTCCATTTCCGATTCTTTATAATACTTTGTGATGGGAGACCTCTGGTATTGTTGATATTAGTGTTTTGTAACATTAAAGTGATTTCTATAACAAAGTTCAGTAATTATGAATCATATCAAAATTAAAAGCAGATGTTTTTTTTATCCCTATAAGGAAATAAGACACTGACATCAAAGTAAATTTTAAGTAGCATTAAGAAATTGATTGATTTAACAATAACTTTTCTGAAATGCACACCAATAGAATTTGACATTTAACTGAGAGCCCCACAGAGAGAGGGGTAGGATTCATAGGAATCGGGGAACCAGACTATCTATAGACATATTATCTATAAGAAATTATTTAGAGCTGCACACGGAGAGAGTGGAAGGATTCATAGAAATCAGAGAACCAGACTATCTATAGACATATTATCTATAAGAAATTATTTAGAGCTGCCCACGGAGAGAGTGGAAGGATTCATAGAAATCAGAGAACCAGACTATCTATAGACATATTATCTATAAGAAATTATTTAGAGCTGCCCCACGGAGAGAGTGGAAGGATTCATAGAAATCGGAGAACCAGACTATCTATAGACATATTATCTGTAAGAAATATTTAGAGCTGCCCACGGAGAGAGTGGAAGGATTCATAGAAATCAGAGAACCAGACTATCTATAGACATATTATCTATAAGAAATTATTTAGAGCTGCCCCACGGAGAGAGTGGAAGGATTCATAGGAATCAGGGAACCAGACTATCTATAGACATATTATCTATAAGAAATTATTTAGAGCTGCCCCACGGAGAGAGTGGAAGGATTCATAGAAATCAGAGAACCAGACTATCTATAGACATATTATCTATAAGAAATTATTTAGAGCTGCCCCACGGAGAGAGTGGAAGGATTCATAGGAATCAGGGAACCAGACTATCTATAGACATATTATCTATAAGAAATTATTTAGAGCTGCCCCACGGAGAGAGTGGAAGGATTCATAGAAATCAGAGAACCAGACTATCTATAGACATATTATCTATAAGAAATTATTTAGAGCTGCCCACGGAGAGAGTGGAAGGAATCAGGGAACCAGACTATCTATAGACATATTATCTATAAGAAATTATTTAGAGCTGCCCACGGAGAGAGGGGAAGGAATCAGGGAACCAGATTATCTATAGACACCTTATCTAAGTTATTTAGAGCCGCCCCACAGAGAGAGGGGAAGGAATCAGGGAACCAGATTATCTATAGACACCTTATCTAAGTTATTTAGAGCCGCCCCACAGAGAGAGGGGAAGGAATCAGGGAACCAGATTATCTATAGACACCTTATCTAAGTTATTTAGAGCCGCCCCACAGAGAGAGGGGAAGGATTCATAGAAATCAGAGAACCAGACTATCTATAGACATATTATCTATAAGAAATTATTTAGAGCTGCCCCACGGAGAGAGGGGAAGGAATCAGGGAACCAGATTATCTATAGACACCTTATCTAAGTTATTTAGAGCCGCCCCACAGAGAGAGGGGAAGGAATCAGGGAACCAGATTATCTATAGACACCTTATCTAAGTTATTTAGAGCCGCCCCACAGAGAGAGGGGAAGGATTCATAGGAATCAGGGAACCAGATTATCTATTGTTCTGTCAGTAAACATAAACGACCAATAAATGTCCGATAAACCGTTCCAATCCTATATTTAAATGATTAATCACTAACTTCACATCAATAACTAATATATCCCTGGATTTGCCATAAATTATTGACAATCACATCAATGTGTCGATTTTTATATCAATAATTAACATCTTCAATTTAACACATTTAGTTTTCTGGTTTCATCAGGCGCCAATCTTAACAGCTATATTGATTTGTTAAAACACAATTTAATTGCAAACAAGCAAAGTCAAGTAAGAGCTGTCAGCTAAAGCTCGCTTAACTGTTGGGGGCTTAATTGTTCATTTTTTGAGAAACTAATTGTCATTTGAAAAAGAGGTCGCTTAATTATGTCATTTAATTGTCTCCATGTCCAGCTCTTTTCCTGATATTGAATATATGTGTGAATATTCATTAACAGTTTCTGAGAAGCGAGCTTAATGTAAAAAGTTAACCGATGCCGTTGTCGGGACAAGTAGAATCAGCTTGCCTTTCCTTTGAAAAGTCGAGCTAAAAAGGTTCAAATTTAGAAGTACCTAACTCAGTTCTTCTCAACATCTTCTTACCGACTATATATGATCGACTATAAATTGTAGTCGATGCCACTTTTTTTATAGGTATATCAATGAAACTTATAATTTTATGAAATTACATGTACCAACCTCTTCAAATATCAAAATATTCCAAATAACCTAGGCGATACAAAATATCCATTGTTTATTATCCGATCATATTTATTAATTAATTTTCCCAAATTTTGCAAATGAACATGTTTGCATAAACTATCATCTTGTACCTATAATGTACACAACTTAAAAATGTAAAGCAGTTAGAACTGCTTTTTCCCATCAACAGCCTCTCATTATTTAATCACAGATTATGTACTATACTCTCATTTTTGTTGATAATTTAAATTATGTTTTCTCTCAAAATGTATAATATGTAAGGCATGTCTGAACATTATATGTTCATGCAGCATACGAGGGGTGTTCGAAAAGTAACAGGAAAAATGCCATAACTTTTGTTTGAGTAGGGCCATTTTCATAAATGTTCACACAAAGGTACCTAATTAACTCATCACAGATATGTTCTATGAACATTTTTACATTGTCATAAGGTAAGCGTTTACTAGCGTCACTATGGCAACGTCAAGTAACGTTGAGCGGGGGACGTCGGATTATTTGTTAATATTTTGAAAATTTACTTACGGTCATCAAATTTTCTCAAAATACTCTCCGGAGTATTTCACACATTTTCCCCATCTTTTTATCCATGATGAGAAACATTTTTTAAAGTTCTCTACTAGAATTTTCCGGATAACTTCACGAGCAAGAACTGGATGATCGTGAACGTCATCGAAGTGTTGACCGCGCATTTCTGCTTTAATGGTCGGAAACAGGTAAAAATCACAAGGGCCATATCTGGTGAGTGCTGTATAGTGTCTATATTAAGTTCAGTAAGGGTTTCCTGGGTAATCGCAGCGGTATGTGATGGTGCAATATCATGATGTAGCTCAAAACACAAAATTTGATAGAGTAGCTCTGCTCCATGTCTGAATTCGAACGATTTCAAAGTGCGATTGACAATCGCAACTGTAGCATGGAAATAACGTCAAAAACGTTCGCTCGCGTACCTGACATAATGTAAAATGTTCGGGAAATGTCAACGTGCATTTTCGAGCAATTCTGGCTCCAGAAAATGTATAGTTGCTCTATTTAAATGTACAAAAACTGAAGAGTTCGTGTAACGTTACGAGTTGCCCCGCTCAACGTTACTTGACGTTGCCATAGTGACGCTAGAGAACGCACACCTTGTGATAAGGTAAACATGTTCATAGAACATATCCGTGATGAGTTAAGGTACCCTTGTGTGAAATTTCATAAAAATGGTCCTACTCAAACAGAAGTTATGGCATTTTTCCTGTTACTTTTCGAACACCCCTCGTATATACATGGGGATGTGGCTCAGAAAGGAAAAAAACTTTGTAACATGGAAACATGTGGAACACCCAGACTGCAAGATGTTACCTATTGTTTATTACTTGATCTTCGACTCCGAAAATGGATTCTTTCAATACAAAATAATTAATGGCTTCTCCACCAAGACATTGATTTTCTTTAACCGTAAATTTTCTTCTTAGCAAATGTGACAAAGTTGCATCACAGCAGATTAGTCACATATGTGACAATATTTCATGGTGTTTCTCATTATAAAACCGGGATCGAGTCACTGATAGTTAGCATAAAAAACCAAATCAGGTTTATTGTTCGGATGGAGCTGAACACATTTAGAACTGAAGGTACATGATTTGCATGTAGCCAGTGCACTCGGTAACGCCAATGTATGCATACACAGTGAATGACAAATGAGCATGCAACATGTTGGAGTGTCTCAAGGACACTTACGCTACATGTTAACAACCCACCACAATATAATCTTATTCCACAACTTTGGCTCCTGAGTACTTGTAAGAAATAATTATGTGAGACATGACTGCAGTAAAAATGGCAAAACTGAGCATTTTTGAAGATAATACAGAAAGAAATTACTCAACCAGACAAAACAAGATAAAGTTGCAGCCTTGAGTTCATGTGTAGTATTGCATCACCAAACTCCTGATAAATAAATTCTTACCATAGCCAACCATCTCCATGTGAACTATTCCGGTCATTTTGTCATCGACTATACTTTATTCAAATATATTTGATAGTTATGGTTGTTAAACAACTTTTAACTTTTGCATTGATAAATTTATTTTAACTCAAATCTGTACTTCGTGAAATTATCAAATAAATGTCCATAAAGATTCTAAAGAAACTATAAAATTAATGATGATGTCAGTACTTTAAATATGTCTATGACTGACCTCTGACCTGAGGCAAGAAACTACCTTTAAAGGTGACGCCTGCCTTAAATGATGTAAGAAGTGTATCATACTGTTACCAACATTGGCATCCTAAACTGTCAATCTGTCACTACATAGAAACCTATATAAGGAATGGAAATTGAGATGTTTCATTTTAAAACATGGCACCTGATAAGAATAACAAATCTTTGTACCATATATAGCTCGAATGGTTTTAGTTCATTCTTGCTTATGATATAATTTTCATAAACCTGAAGGTCTGAGCCTAAACTGTGCTAGTCTGCCAGTATATTTCAGCCGTGCTAAAAATAACAGATTCAGCAGTATATACCATGGTCTACCCAATTTTACACACGCATAGTTGGATAAATGGCTATGGTACAAAATGCACTAAACACTCTCGGGCCCTCGAGAAGTAGTATTAATTGCTTATTCTCGAAAAATTATCCTATAAATATTACATACATGCGTGTAGATGCGTCTATCAAAAATAGGTAATCACTGAATTAAGGCAGTTTGAAGGCTAGCTTGTCCACCACCTTCACTTTGTTTAAATTCTTATTAAGTTCAGTAAATATGTTTTGTGATGTGTGATGTGCTGAAAAACGTATATAATTAAGAGATAACTATGCTAATTTAAGAATCTTAGCATGGTTATCTCAATTCTAATGCTTTTCCATGTAAATGTCAGAAATATACTACGCCTTGCACAACAGGTTAGAGTTTCCCCATTTTGTGACAAGCGAAGTGGGTAGCGACATTACAGGCATTTCTGCACCGACTGACCTCGATCGACTGTTCACCTCGTGAGACGCTGCTTTCCATCATGTTGACACGGCTGGGGAAAAATGTGTGTAACTATATATACCTATATGCGGTGTATACAATGTACACAGCCAAATGAAATGTCAAAATCATAAAAAGGGCTGGTAAGGTCAGAGAAGGCTCGGATTAATAAAACACGTGACCGAAAGTGGTGGTACATTTCCTCCGGGTATTTTAATCAGGACCTGTTTATATTACACGTCTACCTACAGTGCCTGCCTATATAACTTAATGTTGCAACCTAAGTTCTAAATATATGTATTTTCATCATCCAGAAAGCTTATTGCAGAAAATCCTGACAGTTGTGGTATTTTTTCACTGAGAAAAAAGTCATATCCCATTGAATACTATTTTATGGTATTCAATATCTGACACCGCTCCAACCCAGTTTAATGTCAACGCTTTCATTGCTACCCAAATCTTTCGAAGAAGTCATGTTTCATTTCACTACGCGACACGAAATGAAGTTATATAAATCTAAAACAATAACACGGTGCCGAGCAGAAACAATGAGGGCAGAACAAATGTTTGACATGCATTTTGACAGATCAATCTGGTGACGTTCAGTTTTCATTGGCCAACAGTTACACACTGCCAATCTCGGGCCAATCAAAACTGATCAAGCAGGCTCTCAAAAGACCACGTTTGATCAGGGTCTTGATGGGCTTTAAATTGATCATGTCCAGGTAAACGCTTTTGTCATTTTTAACATGGCGAGAAAGATCAAGGCAGTACAATTATACAGACGAAATTTTGATTCACCGCAAAGTGGAGTTTCTCTAACCTGTTGTGCAAGGCGTAGAAAAGCAAAATTATGCATACTCTTGTTTTTTCTAGATGAAAACTGTAATTCATCAGAAACGGCATTTTGTTGACATCATCCAATGACGTTGCTTGTTACAGTGTTAAGTGACGTCACGTAATTTTCAGACGGTCAATTGTGGGTTTTACGGTCGCAAATATATGACGAAAGCCAATGGAGTAAAGCGCTAGATTATAGTTGCATTAGATATTATGTGACTGTAGACTTAATGGCAGATCCCTGACCTCCATTGTTCAGCCCCTTGACACTGCATACAATCTCAATTAAAAGCAGGAATATCCCACTGCCACCAGCCCCTATGAACCACCATAAAGTATCATAGATGATCTGTTTAATGCAGGAATCCTGCACACCACTAATTCAGGGGTGTCATTAAGAGGCGGGGATATCCCCCTGCTACTTTTGACTGATCTACCCAGCTACTATGAATACTTCTATTAGTATTTTATACAAGTATCAATAAAAATACCCGGCTATTCTGCTCTGTGTGCCGCTTACTTATAAAGGTAATGACACCCCTGCTAATTATACCCTGGACACTATGCTGCTGCCAATTAAGGACACGGAAGAGGTCAGTCACTTTAATATCATGATTTCTGAAATTTCTCCAGATATAAAAATGATCTCTGCTAATGACCAGTGGATGAGCCACTAATAACCTACTAATAGCCCCAAATGTCACAACCAGGATGTGGATCTGTAAAGTGGACACATGCTATGGTCAGCAAATTGGACATGTGACTTAGTGTCCAAAGACATCAGGGAAAACCTGCAGGTGTTCATTTCCTGGTAACTCTCATGACAATAGAATTAAGACAATTTATACAGGATGAATGCTAAGATTTTTATTCAATCTGATGTTTATAGTAAAGAATGATGGACTCCATTGTTGCATGTCAAAAAGACTTTAACTTTCATGTAGAAGCTCACCTGCTGAGCTGCTTAAAAGCTTTACTAGAAGGGAATATGAGTGATAAATTAATGTAAAATCTCCACTAATCACAGACTGGAGATTCAGGACACCAGGAGAAATAATGTAAATGTAATATTCATATTGGAAGGAGAATTGTAAAACAATACTAATAGTCATGTGAATACAATCATTACGTGGTCCGAGTATTAACTTTCATACCCCAGCCAACCCCTTCTCCAAGAAGCGAAAACGGGGTTGGCTGGGGTATTAAATAAAACCTTAATTTCGGCTTAAAAAGTTTGCATATTGTAAAACTGAAACATTTAACAGGTAATTTAAACAGGTTTTCACATTCTGTTCATTAAAATATGTTTTTAAACATGTTTTATTGTCGAAAAATCCTGTTAATATAAGATTTCCCATCGTTTAATGGAATTAAGGCGGGACCACGTAATGCTTTGCTTTTTTACATGAGTACTTTCGTGGGTATTGATTCAACCTGCTAAGAAAAACCTTTAAACAGTAACATCCAAACCTTAATTGTAATTAATGTGACACATGTTTGTGGTGAGCATAAACCACACATCAAAGTGTTTACAGGACCAGAAACTCAGCATTCACCAGGATGATTACAAATAAACAATCAATATTATCAGGTAGTTATATCAAACTTGCCTCTAACCAGGAACACTTTTCTCCTATTGAACATCATATGACATATTTCATTTGTCTGCCTTTGTTTTATTTAACAGGCATAGATGTTGTCTATAATGCCAAGTTCCAATATTCAAACGCCAGAAAAATACACAGAATTTCCAGGATCCATTACCAAGTACAACTGCCAAACAGCAGGTATGACAAAAAGTGAATGAAATGTTCAACAAATATTAAGCATTATAAGGATTGGCTAGCCACCTCCGAAAAAATATGACATATTGGGATAAAATTGAATTGAATTGGGTTTTAAGGTGCACCAACACTTGAAAAGGTTATATGGCGCCTAGCAGGCATGAACACGCCAGGCTCATCTTCCATGTACATCTAGATAAAATATGGAAAATGGGCCTAGAACCTTCTCACCCTGAACTGCAGAGTTGCTGCAAATTCTATCGTAGAAACTCCATTTACGCTGGAGCCACGTTATTGTTTTTCTGCCACTGCTCTTTTGATGAGAGCGAGATAGCACCTGAAACAATGCATGGATCATGATGAAGACCTTAATGAACATGAACAAAAAATGATAAAATGAACATGAATTTTGGGGGATTCTACCACGCTGCCTACCCCTCCAAAGGGATCTGCAGTGGCCCTATTCTTTGCCCCGTGACCAAACGGGGGCACCCGGGAACCACACGGGGCGGGGTTAAGATGAAGATGTGTGGAAGATGAAGATGTGTATGTGTAAAATGGCCCTGAATCACTTCAGTTCATATTCAGAATATGTATAATCTGAAATTGTCTGAATCACTTGTGAATATTTCTGAATCATTTTATGAACTGTTCAGAAAGGGTTCAGTTTATATTCAGAATATGTATAATCTGAAATTGTCTGAATCACATCTGAAGAGTTCTGAATTTTTTCTAAACTGTTCAGATGCTGTTCTGCTATGTTCAACAATTGTTCAGACAATTATCAGAACAGTGATTTTATGTTCAGCCAAATTTCAGATGGCAATTTTGTGTTCAGACAGATTCAGACAGTGCTCAGACAGGATTCAGAAAGTTTGATAAAATACAGAAATTATGTTTCATGAGGGAAGTTTCAGGAACGAACGTCAAATGTGTCCGTCAGAGGAGTCCCGTCAACCTGAATAACATCCTCCTCCGATGGATGCGGCTAAGGGAAGAGTTTTACATAAAGAAACAAAAAAATGCATGCTTACGGCTACCGAATGGTGATATTATAAATAAAGGGAAGTCATTAAAATATTAATGAGGGCAATATGTAGATGACAACAGATGATTATTCTAAATAATTGACACTTCGGAGAACAAAGGCACGAAAGATGAAAGAGAATGGGGATTGATGCCTTAATTACAAATGGAAAATTGCAAAAAATAACAACAGTCATGCATAGAAGAGGATGCATAATTATATACAGGAGGTTTACTTTTTATTTAAGGTCAATGGCCATCCTCTTTAGTGGTATTAAACTAATACATTTAAAAGTTCAATCAAATCAACTTTTCCTGATCATCACAGCAACAAAATGGTATTTAAAAATGTTTAAAATGATTATTAATTTCATAACGCAGATAAAAAAAATCTTCAGATATTGCATCATTTGAATTGTGTTGCATCTATTATTTTTATGGATCGCGATTTGAATTCTAAACAAATATGGCCAGAAAAGGTTTATTTGCTCTGAGGGGTTAATGATTTATTTAAAAAATAAATTTTTTTTTTATATAGCTAGAGGAATGTTCCTCAGAACACTTGTGTCACCCGTCTTGTGCTTATCAGTGACAAAGACCTTTAAGATACTGACCCCAAAATCAACAGGAGTCATCCTCTCACCAAGGGCACTCAAATTCCACTTAGTTTAAAGATGCTGTTTGAAATCCTCACACGTTATTGAGCAGAAACCCTTGTTTAATTATCAGTTCAGTGACCTTGACCTTTGACATACTAACCCCAAAATCAACAGGGGTATCCTCCCACTAATGGATAATGACAATCAAGTTATAAAGTTTGAAAGATGTGGATGAAATCCTTCTTAAGTTATTGAGCGGAAACAATATTTCGTCATAAATTAACAGTGACCTTAACCTTTTACCTACTAACCCCAAAATCAATCCTTTCACCAAGGACAATCAAGTTATAAAGCTTAAAGATGGTCAGTGAAATGACATCGCTGATAAAAGTTCACAAAATATACCGGAAACCACAACAGTTACTTCCCTTGTTATTAGTCATTGTCGTAAAGTGTTCTACGATAAACAATTGCGAAGCGTCGAAGGCGATTTATCGGGGTTTTTTGTACATGTTTTTTTTTTTTTTAAAAAATAGGGGAAAAATGTAGGTTCCCCAGATAGGGGAAGACGCTGGTATCTGGCGTCAGTTATATAGTAAAAAAAAAAAAACTGACATGTATGTACAAAGTCTGTAATGTAAGTCAAGTTGTTTAATGTAAATAGTTAAATTATTATATTAAATACTAGTAGTATAGTTTGTATTGAAATTCAGATATGAATTCCAGTGCAGAATGGCACGCCACAGTGAAATACACACATACAATTTTGTTGTTCCTTGACAAGTCGCTGTAGGTCAAGCATTCAGTTTGTTTAGATGCATAATGTCTCTAGGCTAATAGTAAAGTCTGTTTACAGTTGGAGTCAGTCTAACATTTCCAGGTTGTCTGCAAATATTAGACAGTCTAGTTTGTGTATAGCTAAAGCCAGTCTTAGAAGTCTAGCATTTCCAGTGTGTTAACCATGTCAGCCAGTCATCGCTTCCAGTTTGTTCTTACTTAGATAACTTAGATAAACCTTCCAATTTGTTTACAGTTGGAGCCAGTCTAATCTAAACACTTCCAGTTTGTTTACAGTTGGAGCCAGTCTAGTATAACACTTCCAGTCTGTTTACAATTGAAACCAGTCAAGCTTAACTCTTCCAGTTTAAAATGAAAGCCAGTCTAGCCTTACACGTCCAGTTTGGTTACAGTTGGAGATAGTCTAGTTGAACACTTTCAGTATGTCTAGTTGAACACTTTCAGTATGTTTACAGTTGAAGTCCGAGTTTAGTTTAACACTTCCAGTTTGTTTACAATTGAAGCCAGTCTAGCCTAACATGTTCAGTTTGTTAACAGTTGAAACCAGTCTAGTTATACACATCTAGCTTGTTTACAATTAAAGCCAGTCTAGTTATACACATCCAGCTTGTTTATAATTAAATCCAGTCTAGTCTAACACTTCCAGTTTGTTTACAGTTGGAGTCAGTCTAGTCAAACACTTTCGGTTTATTTACAATTAAAGCCAGTCTAGCCTAACATGTCCAGTTTGTTAACAGTTGAAGCCAGTCTAGTCTAACACTTCCAGTAAATTGTTTACAATTGGAGTCAGTCTAGTTTAATGCTTCCAGTTTTTTTACAATTAGAGCCAGTCTAGTTTAAAAAATTAATGAACCCAGTCAAGTCTAACACACTTCCAGTAAATTGTTTACAATTGGAGTCAGTCTAGTTTAATGCTTTCAGTTTTTTTACAATTAGAGCCGGTCTAGTTTAAAAAATTAATGAACCCAGTCAAGTCTAACACTTCCAGTTTGTTTACAAATGGAGCCAGCTAGTTTTCTTCACTTCCAGTTTAATTGTTTACAACTGAATAATCAATAAACACCGACAAACACTTGCAATAACAAATGCAGACAGGAGCAGCTGCACTATTAGTTCAGTTTTAATATTTTCAGAAACTGCACGTGTTCTACAAAATTCAGAAATGCCCATGTTTCCAAGAGGTAACTGGGGTTGCAAATGTATTTCGACAGACTAAGTGCTCCAGACAAGGAAGTGTGTGTAAAAGCAATAAGCAACATATCTGGTGAAATTTGAAACAATTAAGGTCCAAGAGAAAGAAATTAACTCATTGATAAACATCTCCTAACAAATTTGGTGGAACCCCAATCAGGGCTCCAAGAAAATTAAAATTGGTGAATAGCCCAGGGCAAGTAGATTTCAAAAGTCCATGGCACTTGCCCTGACTGAAAAGTCACTTGCCCAGATTTGTTTTTAACTTGCCCGAAATTATTATTACCAATGAATAGTAACTGTTGCTGGTACATCTATTTTTGTTGATATTGAATGTTTTGCTTTTTTACTTTGTTTTATTTATAATTAATTAATAATACACATAATTGTCATGTGATTAGAAAAATACAAAAAGGTATTATTTTCCTATATTTTCCTTTTATCTGCATCATATAACTCAAACAATATAATTTACTCGTACAGTTCTAGGATTGCGTCGCAAATCACGTTAAAAACCATTCCGGGTCCCGCAAATTAAACCATCTAAAACAGGTGCGCGTTCCCGGTGTTATTTAGCAGCTTGCATTTGTTAATAAGCGTTTTTATGATACAGACTCGCTAAACATGAACTAAAAATAGATAAAGATTTTACAGCAATTTATCGAAAAATAAGAATATTAAAACGAAATCACCGTTCAAACTGTTAATATTAGAGTTATCTTTCTTCTTCTGTCCAACTTGACAAATTTGCGTGAATATGAAAGCTGTAATGTGATTGGTTCAAATCATGAAATCAACCAATGAAATGCGTGCTTTCAAATTGATGAACTTTAATAAAGGGAGATAATTTTCAACAAATACGGCTTAAAATTACATGCAATACAATACAATTTCTGGTTAGATTTTAGTTTGAAAAGTTTGATTGTCCCGAGATATTTTTAGACTAGCCCGACAGGCAACCATTTTTGAAAGAGAGACTAGCTCGGACTCGGAATGGACTAGCCCAAGACGTCGGGCTATCCTATTCTTGGAGCCCTACCAATGTAAAAACAAAGCTTCATTTCTCTTTAAAAAAACTGGAGTGCGTGTGGGTGGGATGGGGGGAGAGGTATAAGGTGTCATGCATGATTGTTGATATCAACAATGTGGAGAAGGTTGGTATAGATCAGATGGAAAATGAATGCTCTTATCGTCTTAACAAGGCAAAACATGGCACATAAATCAAGGGCCATGACTTCGGTGTTAATATTTAGCAAATATTCGAGCATTCAATGATATCAACAATCTTGCCAAGTTTGGTAAAGATCCGATGAAAAATGAAAGCCCTATGGTCTTAACAAGACAGAAGTTAATGGATGACGCATGACAGATGAGAGACAACTCACCATCCCATATAAAAGCTCCGTTAGCCTTTGGCCAGTAGAGTTGAAACTTATACAAATCAATTTATATGAAAAAAGGCATCGAAAAAAGTAAGATTTAAAATTATTAAAAGAATATATAAATTGCTGTCAATATCATTCTAGTTATAAAACAGTATTTACTGACGTAAGTATACCCTACAGAATGTTACTGTCAGTGTCCACCTGCATATACATTGGCATGCACTCAAATAATTGTCATCCCACTAAAGTCTTTCAAACAACATTGCATTATAGTATAATTATTATTATATGAAACAAGTAAAAATACATACTGATTACATTTCTACTATTCCCCTTTAAGAGTAACTATATATATGGATATATGTATTATTTATATTTCCAACACCAGCAATATATCAACACATAATTAATGTAGTGTGTGTGTACGTACCAAACTATTATGAACGAGTACATATAAACTAATTAGAATCAGAAACAGAGGTTAGAACAGAACATGGAATGGAAGCATTAAATGAACAGAAACAGATGCCTTCAAAAAGTGTTCAGTAGAAAGACAAGCCTGCATCTTGATGTAAGTATTGGTATATTGATTACTTACGACAACATTACCATTGCTTTACTCAACTTGCATAAGTCCACGAGTGGAAAAAATTCCCTTCCCGGGACTGCGGCCCGATAAGGGAGCCGCTAATAGGTTAACCCAATACCTCCGAAATCAGAACGAGGCTTACTTCCTCTTATTCCACTCGCGCTGATTTCGAAAGGATCAGGTAATTTCGAGTGGCTCAATTTTGCGTTTCTTCCACGGGTTTTGTGTTTTGTTGACTTTAATTTGGTATTTCTTTATCGTTATACACCTTTTCTACATTTACAGTTCGTGTGTCTAGCACTCGCTGTCGTACTTTTTCTATTTTTAGCGCATTATGTCGCAAGTGACCAAGCCACCGCTGGGTGGGGAGTCCTGCTCGAAGGGGGAAATGAGTACCCCTTACGCCCAGGATAAACCCCAACCCAGACGGAAACTGCCTGGTTCCCCTTTCAACCCTTGTCCCAGTTCGCTGGCCGGTAATGGGGGGGATCACGGTGGTGGCAGAGAAGAAGAGAAAAGAGATACCTGGTTCCCCTTTCAACCCTTGTTCAGTTAGCTGACCGGTAATGGGGGGGACCACGGTGTTGGCAGAGACTCTCCCTAAAGGGTTTGCGGAAGGTCCTCAGAACAGCTCCGACTCGGACTCATCTAGGTCACCTTCCCGACAGTCCAGGCACAGGGGTAACTGTGATTATTCAGGTAATACTTCTTAGTCATGTGTGTGCGTATTGTTCTGAGGTTAAAGTCCCTCCACCAACAAACACGACAGGATTGCCCCTCCGCGATGGGCACAATAGAGTCTGGACTGTTTCTTCTTAGTCATGGACTACCTTCTGTTATTATATTTTCTTACGTGTCGTATAATCGCAGATTCAATAGAATAGAATATTTTATTTTAATATTCATAACAATGTGAACATGACAAGGAACAAACAGTAAATCAAATCATATGATAGCAATTTAGATAACATATGGATTATAAAATGTGTCCGGGACACTTTCTTGTTCTTCTTTTCAGTGTTATGTCGGAAACACTTGCAACAATAGGACTTAGACCTCTTTAGAAAATCATAATTCCTAGACAGTGCTGTGATTGGGATAATCTTTTCTCTTTGGTATGATAACCGCATTCCAAGAGTGAAGTCCTTTTATTTATAAACACTTCTTTAGCATTGTCTGCCTTTGTTATCGATTTTAGATCCTTATTGAATGCTTTTGTATCTTTAGGATCTATGTGTTACTAATAATCCTTACAGAGTATTTAAATTTAAAGTATATTCCTCTCGTGGTCTTGCTTATACCCACTACGGAGGAATCCGATACTTGTCTTTAACTAAAGATTCTTAGTGAATGACTTTGTTCTTTTCTGTCCTTATGGACTTAACTATTGAACTAGTTTGCAGGTAACCTTGTTAGAAGTCAGTACCTACTCTCGAGGTCTGTCACAAGAATTGACCTATCTAGGATGATTTTAGTTACTACGGTTTCTCCGCCATGATCTGTGGATTATGGACAAGTAACTCTGCAACCGTTTCCTGCCCTGGTTACGGTTTAATAGATGATGACTGCAGGTCTGTTGTTTATGTTCATGCTCAACAGACTTGCAGGTATATAAGCATTTATTTTATTTAGACGGCAGTAATATTTATATCCAAGGGTGTCATTGAGAGATAGGGGGTTATTTCCCCCTGCTACTTAGACTCGTCTACCCGGCAGGGCTTTTTTACCTTATATAATAGAGGCCTGTAAAGGGTATCTTCCCAACAGAAAATTGGACTGTTTTTTCCCAACTGTGGCAAAAATATTTCCCAATCGGAAAACAACAGTCTCTCAGAATTTGAGAAAAAGCATGAATTCTGCAGTGTGTTTTTGGCTGCTAAGTAAATTCCAACATGGAAGTTAATAATTATGGTAAATAATGGATGACAATATAAATAAAGGATATTAATGTCATATTTACTTAATTTATGAAACCTTGTATTTTTCCCAAAAGAGAAATAAGCGCTTTCTTAAAAGCCCTGCCCGGTTGATATGGATACTTTTACTAATATTGTATACAGTATCTATCAAATACCCCACTACTTTGCTCTGTGGGCCGCTTATTTGTAAGTTAATGATATCAAATTATATCACCACCTTTGTTGAGGTAGGTTTATATTTACAATAGCTTTTATTATTTACAGTGGCACATACTTTCCCCCTGTAGCGAGGAGTCCCTAGTTCGTGCCCCATACCAGCCACAAGACAACGGTCTTTTTGTTTTTATTGTGGATTTTATGATAAACCTTATATTTCATGGTTGTGTTTCACTTGTGAAATATCGACAATTACGTAATGCCGCTTTTGACGTTATTGTCTCCAGTTCTTGCAGCTAGGATCACTTTCTAGATTCCTTACCCTACCCACTCCTCCATACAGTCATACAGTTAATGGGCTGTAGTGCCAGGGTTCACTCTCCATTACCCTAAGGGTACTGATGATAGTTCGCGTAGTTTGTTCATTCTCCTCCCTTTTTAGTCTTGCGAGAACCAGGATACAGTATCCTTGTGTTTCTGCCAGTTTAGAGTAGGTCTACAGCGTTTCATTTGCTACGCATCCCGAGTCCCCGACTCACACTTTTTTCTGTGGACCCATCATTTCAAAAATGTGCATCCCATGGCATGCATCAATTGAATCTGAAAACTAATTTAAGAAAATTCTACACGGTAACTTAATCTAAAGAAGAAGAATGAACAATTAAAATAAGGCAAATCAAAGTCACTTGGCCTAGCCTATATTCTAGTCTTTTTAATTCTGTTTTGAATCTTTCGACAAACTGTTGTCAACACCATCACAGAACCAATTTTCATGGGACTCATTGTTCGGATCTATGTGAGTTCTAGGGACTAATTCAGACTGAATTCGTAATGAAACACTGGTTATATAAATTATATTTAACAAAATTTGATTTGAAAAAATCTTTCGACCCATTGTTTTTTAGTTTGGACCCATTGTTTCAAAATATGTGAGTCCCAGGGACTTATTAAAGCAGATTTCAAAATGAATCACTGGTTTTATCAGTATGATTATGTTCCTAACGTCTTGGTAGGCTATACTGATTTTTAGGCCCGGCTTCTAATCCGTAAATTAATTATGCCTTAGGAACCGGACTTCTCCTCGTTGAAGTCTTACCCTCAGGCGGTTTTGAGATAAATGTGGCGCATCTCTTTATTTATTGTTTCTATATATGCCACATTCGTACGGAGACACAGTTCTTTTCGGCTAGATCTACATGCTAGGTTAAAGTCTCGTTGGCCTTTTACTTTAACAAAAGTGGAGGTGGGTGCGGGTGCACAACCACATTCAAGGTGACATTCTGCCGTGATCAGAACAAAAGTGGGGGGGGGGGGGGGGGGGGGGGTGGGGGGGACATTCTGCCGTGATCAGAACAAAAGTGGGGGGGGGGGGGGGGGGGGGCGCGTGCATGTGCACAGCCACATTCAAGGTGACTTTCTGCCGTGGTCTAGGGGTTTAGTAGAGCTACCCTTAATGCATTTTTAAGGGTCTCTCAGGTTGGCTTTGGTAACCCTAAAGTTGTTCCTCAAGGGCCACATGTAAGATTTGTTCACTTACTTAATGTGTTATCCTTAATAAATAAATTCGATTATTTTAATATTAATAGGGTTCCCTTGTCTCAGCACTTCTGTCCATCTTGGTGTCTTCACCACTGCGTTAACCCCTAAGTGAGGTTACCATGGTTACATTCTACATCTGCCACTATCCTCCATTCCGAATCAGTATGCAGTTTGTCTGTTCTAACTACATCTCAGACTAATTTTCGGTAATAGTTCACATAAGTGTACCTCCAGGAGGCCCTTCACTGGGTTACTCTGAGGGCACGGAGGTTTAGCTTGGCAGAATAGTGTAGAGCAGTTCTTATTACACTTCCATCTTAGTCGATTCACTCTAATGCTACTAGAGGGATCTCTTTTTACCTTTTTCTAGAGAGATTCCAGTAACAAACTGACTGATTTTTGTCTGGGTATATACCCTTTTCAATTCCAATAAGACTGCACAAGTCAGAGCATTTATTTGACTTAAAATTCACAAATTATTTGTTACGTTCTATCGTAAATATTGTTTTCACTAGATCCAGTCAGTCATTAGGTTGTGCTCCTCTACCAGTTAGCTGACTTGGCCTTGCCTAAGTCTATAACGGTAGGCATAATAATCGATTGCAGTTTTATTGATTTTTTGCTTATCTTGGTTGGTAAGCACTTCATATCACAATGTTCAAAATGTGTTTACACCTCAGTTATGAAGTTGTTATTGTAAGTTTTTGAATCAAGTGGTCCATACTTATTTAGATGATCTAGTAATACTAGCAATTTCTGTTCCATAGATTTGCTTGAAATTGTCGATTATGACTTTAGATGGTGGTGGACTTATTGTCCTTGACCGAATTGAAGGACTCATGATGGTACCATATTCACCTTGTAACGTTCATCTGCCCATCTCAGAAGTTAGAGGCTCCTCCTACTGGCTCTATCACCAGTCAGTTACGGGGGACTGAAGAATCTATTGCTTTTGCTGCAGACGGGTCTTCAGTTACCATACATTCTTACCAGGTTTTTGGCTAAGAACCAGCGACCTTCAGTTCATAGCTTACCACTGGTTATTCCGGCTCTACCCCCCTCAGGTGCTACCATTTCTTTTAGCCTCTGTCCGGTTAGGGCTTTAAGAATCTACCTGGAGCACTCAGGGTTTTGGCGGCGGGGCAGAAAGAGACTTTTTCTGCCACTTTTTCTGCACGCTACTAAAGAAATTTCTTTGGCTTCCATTTCTAGATGGATTGGGGAAACCATTAAAGTGGCCTATAATGTGCAAAAGACCGATCTACCAGGGTCAAACCCTACAGCGCATGAAGTCAGAGCTTTGTCTTCATCCTTAGCAGGGTCTAATTCAATTCACTTAGAATGCATTCTAAAAGCATGCTGCTGGAATTCGGACAACCCCTTTGTTAGATTCTACCTAAGGGATTGTTCCCAGCTCAATAACAAATTGGCTGCTCTGGGTCCTTTGGTTGCTGCCCAGTTCATCATCGGAGCTTCGCTACCCGACCAGTTAGATGACTAGGTTGTCTGCAAGTCACTAACTTTCGGGTTTCGAACCAAACTTTATTACATATGCATGTTTTGCATGTACCAGCCTTACCGATGGTTACTGTTATAGCTGGTTAAAATGTTTCCCATATGCATGTTTTATTTTACCCATTTGCACACAGTTAAATGTTACTTTGTGTTTATAGTTTATTGCCTATACAGTTAATTATATGAAACTTAAACTGTTTATGTAAGTATCTAATTGGGATTTATTGATACTGGTTCTCTATTAACAATCAATTTAATACAAACATATTCTTCTGATAGATATGCTTGATATTGTCGATTATTCAATGGTGCTGGGCTTAATTGCCCTTGACCTTCTTGACAGACGGACGGTTTAATGTACCATATTTGACAATTTACACCTTTGAATTAGCTACGGGTGTAGTAGAGGTTCCGAACTTCTACATGTACTTGGGAATAGGACGGCACGTGCCACATTCACCATGTTATTTTCACCTCTTCTGGAGATGTCATGGAGTCTCCTTCAATTTGTGTATTGTGAACCAAGCAGGACCCCTATATATGGGTGAGTGTCAGTTAGTTGTTTCTGCAGCTTCTAATCTGCTCTAATTTCTTGCGATTATAGCAGGTTTGATCATTCCCCTTTGCTTGTTAGTTTTAGTTTGTTCAAATTCCCTTGATACATTCTACCTATCATAACAGGCTACTTATTTCCACCCCATGTTAATTTTGTTAAAGTCGCAATGGTAATGTTGTCGTAAGTAATCAATATACCAATATGCTAAATTTGGTTCAATTTTAGTATTGGTTTATTATACTTACGACAACATTAATCCCACCCCTCCTTAATTAGAATTTGCGGAATAAGAGGAAGTAAGCCTCGTTCTGATTTCGGAGGTATTGGGTTAACCTATTAGCGGCTCCCTTATCGGGCCGCAGTCCCGGGAAGGGAATTTTTTCCACTCGTGGACTTATGCAAGTTGAGTAAAGCAATGGTAATGTTGTCGTAAGTATAATAAACCAATACTAAAATTGAACCAAATTTAGCATGTTGTGTTGATTGATGTCTTATTCAAACTCTTCAAACTACTACACATGCTACGAGGGACAAAGTGGGTCGGTGCTGCATCCAGCAGGTTTCTCAAAAAAAAAAATCGAGAAATACAACCTCTGCCGTTACAGGGCCAGAAAATTTGTTTCTGAGATACTTGTCCTACGAAATATTTGAATGGCCAAATTGATAAATTGTTAAAGAATTTATCTATATATCTACTCGTCCTGCAATTCAATGAGCACTCGTCATAGCGAGCGGACGAGTGGAATTTTCGTGCCCTGTATTATTTAGGTACTTTGAGAATGAAGTTGTGACAGTGACCTTGGTTTAAAATATTTTATTTCAACATTTTCGCAGAATGACTGTGACCTTGATATTTATGACAATTACTTCAGAAATCGCTGGGTACAAGTACTTATTATTATTCACATTTGCATTTATTTGTTTACTGGTAAACGCGCCCGTTGACAGGAATTTGTTTACCTTCATGTACGTAGTAAAATTTATTATTATTTCATCCCTTATTTGTAAATAGTTATACCTACACATTTTAGCATAATCTTTAGTACCATTTCATTTCATTTTTATAAATTTTCGTGCACATTATGACCTTTTTTGTGCAGAAGTGCCGTAAAACAATCTTTATTCATTCATTTATTCATAGTTTTATTAGAAAAAAAATCAGTTATCAACTAGAGGTTTTTAGTAAAAACAGATATCTCCCCTACTGGGCCCCTGGAAAGCACCATAAATCCAACAAAAAACATATTAACAGTACTTGGTACTGATCATCCCTGCCAAGTAGTCCGGCCATAGTTTGTGATATACAGACAGACAGACGACAGACAGCACAAAAACAATACGTCTCCCCTCCACGTAGTCAGCCATCAGACACGATAACTCGAGTTCACGGGTGGTTCTTAATTTTTAATAGAAACAGGCACAAAATAGTGTGTGATATTCTGGTTTGAAGGAAAATGTAGAAACTTTCATCAGGTAAAAATATTTGAAAAGAAGGATAGTTTCCAGAAACTGAGAAATCTAATTTCTCAATTATAAATTATGTTAAAATTGTGATAACATGAAATTATTCGACAGGCACTCAATATCTAACTCTAAACATCTGCAACTTGTGTTAGAATAATTGTTAGCTTATTAGACTATAAACTGGTGTGTGGTATTAACTATAAACTGGTGTATGGTATTACACTAGCTAAAGTGAGGTAACAATAGAGGACTGTACAATGTGTATATTAAACAGAATCTTAAAGTATAGATTGACTGGACATTATTTGAAGGGACTGGCGACAATCTCCGAAAGAATTATGGGTATACATTTAAATTTGTATACAAAAACAAATAAAAAACAACGTAAGATTTTTCAGTTTCATATTAAATGTGCAGTTACATTTAGTTGGGCCTCATGTTTCGTATAATTTAATTATTGATTATGTAAAAGTTTCTGGAAAACACAAAAACATTGTTTCAATGAGAAATATTAATTTGTATCATGCTTTCAGCATTTCGAGATGATTTACAAACAACAACTCCAGTCGTCCCAGTTTTCCAGACCAAACTCTATTTCACAAATAATAAATTAAAAAGTAAATCTGGCCCAATTTGGTGCATTTGTAAACATTTTATTTGAAATAAAAGAAACTTTCTGGATCATCTCTAGTCCCAGGAGTTGCAATTAGAATGTATAGAAAAGCATTATCTGAATATATATATATTATATTACATTTTTATTATCCCTTACCATTGGTCAGCTGTTTTGCAATAAGTAACCTTCAACAACCACACAGTACATGATACCAATGTCAAGATATATATAGCAAGTTATATCCTGACTTATAAATACCACAGAAACACCGAATAGAATATAGTTTGATAGGTTAGTATAAGAAATGTTGTAGACTGCAGTAACTTCTGTATCATCATTCCAGTAAATATTATATGTTGCGTACACATGCAAAAAACCATCTTGCTAGAAATGCAAACTTGCAAATATCGCCTTTAATACTGGAATATATATAAATATATATGTGCAAACATACTAATGAAATCAGCAAGTAGCATCTTTTCTGCAATATTCCAATTAACAAACTTTATACCAGCTTGATGATATAGAAAATATAGAAAAGTTAAACAAATAATTTCTAAGACTTCCAAGAGGCAAATTTATACCATCTTGGTGGAATATATTCCTTTAAGCAATAACAACTTGGTGGACTTCAAAAATCATTTTTGATAGACTTTGTGCTGCAGATTTCAAGTCTGTGTCTAATAAAGTTAAACATTGGTTTTTAAAAATCTGAAAATACATTTAAATTCTCCCCCTCCCCCTCCCCCCACCCCCCCACCCCACCACCGGTCTCTCAACCCTCTTCAACCCAAAAATCTTCATCACCCTACCTCCATGTCTAAAAGAAATATACTTTATAATATTTTAGGCAAAGGCCAAGTATCAAATGAAATTTCCCAGCCTTCCAAGAAGTATATTGTTCCTGTGTTCATCATTTAAATTGTAATGCTTTCAGTTTTTCAGGCACCAAAAGCTATTTTTAAAACTGTTTGCATTATGTAATGTCTGAGAGAAATTATTGTCTGTTCTGATGCCTGATGTTACGCAGGATTATGATACAGTTACTGCACCCTTTCTGAGTGACCAGTGATTATTGTTGATATACTTGCCTGCTCTTCCACTCCAGATCATGTATAATTTTTTGGACTCCTGGCCTAAAGAAAACGTGCAATATACATGTTAGAACAAAAACAAAGCATGTGTGAGCTCGAACAATACAGAAGCTGAAAAAGCTTTGATATGAAATAATTTTACTATTTTTTCTCTTTAGAGATTAATGTCATCTAAATGAGATCTTAATGAGATCTTAATGAAATCTTAAAATGATTGAAGAATTATAGTATAATTGTAACATATATTTCGAAAAATGTTTCAAGTTACAACCAGAAAATAACTGTATCTTTTAAAATTAATAAATATATGAAGTTTATCTAATCCTTACAAACAAGCTAACAGATGAAACGAAAAAAATGTAAAAAATATGACAAAAGTAAACTAACACATAAAAAAGCAATGTCAACATCTGGTACCGTCGAAGCCGATTTGGGTAAATTAGTTACTCTTTACAATTATTTATGAGCATAAATGCATATATTCCAAACGTGCAACTTGCAAAATAAAGATAATAAATGAAATTTATTTTAAAAAGAAGCAATGCACAAATTGTAAATCAAAACAAAAATTGCAAAAAAGAAAAGAAAACTCACTGCAAATCAAAAATAAAACAACAGAATAGTGGCAGTATAAATTACATATAATGAATGAAAAATGAAGTGTTGATATTGGTGGCAGTGGTGGGATATATTACCTTTTTCTTTTCCACCATGTGTTCCACTTTTTCCAGAACTTGCAACTGACGATGGCCTACTTCCTGTTAAACTTTCATTTAATTTTCCACCTCCATCACTAGAATGTTTTTCTATTAAATAACTATCTGTTAATCGTCTGTCATGTTTCATTTTTTTATTTGCAGGTTCCTTTGAGTCTGCACTGTCTGCTCTAACACCTCCATCATTATCAGCCTTATTATCATTCTCTAAAACTTCACCAGCATGATCATCACCATCTTCAGCCACTGGGTTAACTACATACATCCCTTCATTTCCGGAGGCCATGGAGTCATTATCACTTTCAGTGTTTTCATTGGTCTCCCCGACCAATTTTTCCAACTCCGATGACGGACTTTCTAAATCCATTTGGAATTCTGGTGCGGCATTTGCAGACCCATCGACATCTGTTTCAAAATTTTCACCGTCTTCTGCATCTTCTTTTGAACCTGGAAGTAGATGTGATCAGTGGAAATATATATACTGATATATATAATTACATCTGTTTTGGAAAACGCAACATGGATATCTTTTACATTTGATTTAATGTTTATTTTGGACAATACAAAAAACGATCATCACTACATATTGTGATATTTTCATGTCCATTAATCATGTGCTTGTAACAAGCATGTGTAGGTAAAGCAAAAGTTGTTTATTGATTACGAAATTATGGCCACCACATGTTGCTCGTGGATATCTGAATTACATGTACATCTATCTACACATACTTTGTAATGAAAACAGTGAGTCTAACTCTTAAGTGTAAATAATTTATCAAAATGTGTTCATGATAATTGCTAAACTGTTTCATAATCTGTTTGCATTACTCTTTACACTGACTTTATGTTCCTTTTGTTAATCAGAACACTAGGCATCCATGTGAAAAGAAGAATATGCTACTTTAAAAGGTAATATAAAGGGAAAAGTAATAATTGTAAACAAGAGTGGAGCAGATGTCACCAGCAGAAATCAATTTGTACATTAAACCTAACTGCATGGCGTCCTCTACCAGTGACAATAGTGGGATACTTCTGACTACTCTTACCAGACCCAAGACCTTCACAAAATGTCACAGTGTATGTTGATATTGGTGGCTGCAGTGGGATATAATACCTTCTACTCTTACCTTACCTACACAAAATGTCACAGTGTATGTTCATATTGGTGGCTGCAGTGGGATATAATACCTTCTACTCTTACCTTACCTACACAAAATGTCACAATGTATGTTCATATTGTAGGCAGCAGTGGGATATAATACCTTCTACTCTTACCTTACCTACACAAAATGTCACAATGTATGTTCATATTGTAGGCAGCAGTGGGATATAATACCTTCTACTCTTACCTTACCTACACAAAATGTCACAATGTATGTTAATATTGTAGGCAGCAGTGGGATATAATACCTTCTACTCTTACCTTACCTACACAAAATGTCACAGTGTATGTTGATATTGGTGGCAGCAGTGGGATATAATACCTTCTACTCTTACCTTACCTACACAAAATGTCACAATGTATGTTCATATTGTAGGCAGCAGTGGGATATAATATCTTCTACTCTTACCAGACCTACACAAAATGTCACAGTGTATGTTGATATTGGTGGCTGCAGTGGGATATAATACCTTCTACTCTTACCTTACCTACACATAATGTCACAATGTATGTTCATAGTGTAGGCAGCAGTGGGATATAATACCTTCTACTCTTACCTTACCTACACAAAATGTCACAATGTATGTTCATATTGTAGGCAGCAGTGGGATATAATACCTTCTACTCTTACCTTACCTACACAAAATGTCACAATGTATGTTAATATTGTAGGCAGCAGTGGGATATAATACCTTCTACTCTTACCTTACCTACACAAAATGTCACAGTGTATGTTGATATTGGTGGCAGCAGTGGGATATAATACCTTCTACTCTTACCTTACCTACACAAAATGTCACAATGTATGTTCATATTGTAGGCAGCAGTGGGATATAATATCTTCTACTCTTACCAGACCTACACAAAATGTCACAGTGTATGTTGATATTGTAGGCAGCAGTGGGATATAATATCTTCTACTCTTACCAGACCTACACAAAATGTCACAATGTATGTTGATATTGTAGGCAGCAGTGGGATATAATATCTTCTACTCTTACCAGACCTACACAAAATGTCACAGTGTATGTTGATATTAGTGGCTGCAGTGGGATATAATACCTTCTACTCTTACCTCACCTACACAAAATGTCACAGTGTATGTTGATATTGTAGGCAGCAGTGTGATATAATACCTTCTACTCTGACCACACCTACACAAAATGTCACAGTGTATGTTGATATTGTAGGCAGCAGTGTGATATAATACCTTCTACTCTGACCACACCTACACAAAATGTCACAATGTATGTTGATATTGTAGGCAGCAGTGGGATATAATATCTTCTACTCTTACCAGACCTACACAAAATGTCACAGTGTATGTTGATATTAGTGGCTGCAGTGGGATATAATACCTTCTACTCTTACCACACCTACACAAAATGTCACAGTGTATGTTGATATTGTAGGCAGCAGTGTGATATAATACCTTCTACTCTGACCACACCTACACAAAATGTCACAGTGTATGTTGATATTGTAGGCAGCAGTGTGATATAATACCTTCTACTCTGACCACACCTACACAAAATGTCACAATGTATGTTGATATTGTAGGCAGCAGTGGGATATAATATCTTCTACTCTTACCAGACCTACACAAAATGTCACAGTGTATGTTGATATTAGTGGCTGCAGTGGGATATAATACCTTCTACTCTTACCACACCTACACAAAATGTCACAGTGTTTGTTGATATTGTAGGCAGCAGTGTGATATAATACCTTCTACTCTGACCACACCTACACAAAATGTCACAGTGTATGTTGATATTGTAGGCAGCAGTGGGATATAATACCTTCTACTCTTACCTTGCCTACACAAAATGTCACAGTGCATGTTGATATTGTAGGCAGCAGTTTAGTTTAATAATATTTTATTGCAGATATGTTACAATACATCAATTCAACATCACAATATTCATAGAAACATATGCAAATGGATTGAACTACAAGTTATTACAACATTAGTTACAGTTCTCTCCATGTAGGCAGCAGTGGGATATAATACCTTCTACTCTGACCACACCTACACAAAATGTCACAATGTATGTTGATATTGTAGGCAGCAGTGGGATATAATATCTTCTACTCTGACCACACCTACACAAAATGTCACAATGTATGTTGATATTGTAGGCAGCAGTGGGATATAATATCTTCTACTCTTACCAGACCTACACAAAATGTCACAGTGTATGTTGATATTAGTGGCTGCAGTGGGATATAATACCTTCTACTCTTACCACACCTACACAAAATGTCACAGTGTATGTTGATATTGTAGGCAGCAGTGTGATATAATACCTTCTACTCTGACCACACCTACACAAAATGTCACAGTGTATGTTGATATTGTAGGCAGCAGTGTGATATAATACCTTCTACTCTTACCTTACCTACACAAAATGTCACAGTGCATGTTGATATTGTAGGCAGCAGTGGGATATAATACCTTCTACTCTGACCACACCTACACAAAATGTAACAGTGCATGTTGATATTAGTGGCTGCAGTGGGATATAATACCTTCTACTCTGACCACACCTACACAAAATGTAACAGTGGATGTTGATATTAGTGGCTGCAGTGGGATATAATACCTTCTACTCTGACCACACCTACACAAAATGTCACAGTGCATGTTGATATTAGTGGCTGCAGTGGGATATAATACCTTCTACTCTGACCACACCTACACAAAATGTAACAGTGCATGTTGATATTTGTGGCTGCAGTGGGATATAATACCTTCTACTCTGACCACACCTACACACAATGTCACAGTGTATGTTGATATTAGTGGCTGCAGTGGGATATAATACCTTCTACTCTGACCACACCTACACAAAATGTCACAATGTATGTTGATATTAGTGGCTGCAGTGGGATATAAT
This sequence comes from Cyrtodaria siliqua, assembly GCA_037043455.1. Taxonomy (NCBI): domain Eukaryota; kingdom Metazoa; phylum Mollusca; class Bivalvia; order Adapedonta; family Hiatellidae; genus Cyrtodaria; species Cyrtodaria siliqua. Next base: position 72,340 of record JAWPHD010001266.1, read on the forward strand.
ACCTTCTACTCTGACCACACCTACACAAAATGTCACAACGTATGTTGATATTAGTGGCTGCAGTGTGATATAATACCTTCTACTCTGACCACACCTACACAAAATGTCACAATGTATGTTGATATTAGTGGCTGCAGTGGGATATAATACCTTCTACTCTGACCACACCTACACAAAATGTCACAATGTATGTTGATATTAGTGGCTGCAGTGTGATATAATACCTTCTACTCTGACCACACCTACACAAAATGTCACAATGTATGTTGATATTAGTGGCTGCAGTGGGATATAATACCTTCTTCTCTGACCACACCTACACAAAATGTCACAGTGTATGTTGATATTAGTGGCTGCAGTGGGATATAATACCTTCTACTCTTACCACACCTACACAAAATGTCACAATGTATGTTGATATTAGTGGCTGCAGTGGGATATAATACCTTCTACTCTGACCACACCTACACAAAATGTCACAGTGTATGTTGATATTAGTGGCTGCAGTGGGATATAATACCTTCTACTCTTACCACACCTACACAAAATGTCACAATGTATGTTGATATTAGTGGCTGCAGTGGGATATAATACCTTCTACTCTTACCACACCTACACAAAATTTCACAATGTATGTTGATATTAGTGGCTGCAGTGGGATATAATACCTTCTACTCTGACCACACCTACACAAAATGTCACAATGTATGTTGATATTAGTGGCTGCAGTGTGATATAATACCTTCTACTCTTACCACACCTACACAAAATGTCAAAGTGTATGTTGATATGTGACAGCAGTGGGATATCTTACCACACCTACACAAAATGTCACAGTGTATGTTGATATATGTGGCAGCAGTGGGATATTATATATTCTACTCTTTAGGTCCCTGTTCCAGCTACTTTCTACCCAGTTCATGCCAACACTTAATCATATCAATATCCCAGCAACAAATCACCAATGAGTAATGGCAATTATAACACCTGCCTGCTATAATTTAGCCCAAACACAACATACAACTGCTCCTCAGTATGTATTACTTACCTTTTGGGACCATCAACAACATCAACACATCCATGTTTTAAAATAGTATACAATCCTACAGCCTCCAGCATCAAAATTACCACCACCACTACTTTCATTTGCATATACCATCTTCTATTGTTTAAAAGTATTCACTCGTGCATAAATAATGAAGCACGCTGAGAACCAGGGTATCAATAACTTTGTTCTAGCCCATAAATATTGGATCACTTATGGGAGCTAGGTTAAATCAGATCAAAGAAATGCACCTTGCCACCAGGTGTTAATTTCATAATTTTCAATATTGATCTATATTGAGCTTACATTATATACTACTACACACTATATACCATATAATGTGTACACACTACATACTAAATATAGATGTATAACCAAATATATAATTCTTGTTAAGTTTGAATTTCACAAATTAATGCAAAATATGCTAAATTGATAACACATGGACTTTCTAAACCAAATACTGTTAAACATATTGTCTATGTGATCAAGGGCAAACCTCAAGTCATACATTTCTACATTAGTATATGTAAAACATTTCCGGTAGATACATCACCTATCATGTGACACTAGTCTTTTATTCTGTCATGTGACACTTATTGAAGTATCTAGCATATGTGACACTAGTTGTTTATTCTTCGTGTGATACTTAATGAAGCATCTAGCATGTGACACTAGTTGTTTATTCTGCCATGTGACACTTAATGAACAATCTAGCGGGTGGCAATAGTTGTTTATTCTGTCATGTGACACTTATTGAATCATCTAGCATGTGACACTAGTTGTTTATTCTGTCATGTGACACTTATTGAAGCATCTAGCATGTGACACTAGTTGTTTATTCTGTCATGTGACACTTATTGAAGCATCTAGCATGTGACACTAGTTGTTTATTTTGTCATGTGACACTTTTTGAAGCATCTAGCATGCGACACTAGTTATTCTGTCATGTGACACTTCTTGAAGTATCTAGCATGTGACACTAGTTGTTTATTCTGTCATGTGACACTTATTGAAGCATCTCGCATGTGACACTTGTTGGTTTATTATGTCATGTGACACTTATTGAAGCATCTAGTATGTGACGCTATTTGTTTATTCTGTCATGTGACACTTATTGAAGTATAACTGTGACACTAGTTGTTTATTCTGTCATGTGACACTTATCGAAGCATCTAGCATGTGACGATAGTTGTTTTTTCTATCATGTGATACTTATTGAAGCATCTAGCAGGTGACGATATTTGTTTATTCTGTCATGTGATACTTATTAAAGCATCTAACATATGACAATGTTTGTATCTTCTGTCATGTGACATCAGTTGTATCATCTGCCATGTGACAACAGTTGTATCATATGTCATGCGACAACAGTTGTATCACCTGTCATGTGACAACAGTTTATCATAGCCATGTCATTTGACAACAGTTGTACCATCTGTCAAGTGACAACAGTTGCATCATATGCCATGTGACAATAGTTGTATCATCTGTCATGTAACAACAGTTGTATCATCTGTCATGTAACACCAGATGTATCATCTGTCATGTAACAACAGTTACATCATCTGCCATGTGACAATAGTTGCATCATCTGTCATGTGACAACAGTTGCATCATCTGTCATGTGACAATAGTTGTATCATCTGTCATGTAACAACAGTTGTATCATCTGCCATGTAACAACAGTTGTATCATCTGTCATGTAACAACAGTTGTATCATCTGTCATGTAACAACAGTTGTATCATCAGTCATGTGACAATAGTTGTATCATCTAACATGTAACACTAGTATCATCTGTCATGTGACAATAGTTGCATAATATGTCATGTAACACCAGTTGTATCATGTCATGTAACACCTGTTGTATCATGCCATGTGACAATAGTTGTATCATATGTCATGTGACACTAGTTGTATTATCTGTCAAGTGACAACTGAGTTTTATCATGTGACAATTGTTGCACCAGCTGTAATGTCACACTGTATCATCTGGCCATGGAAAACTAGTGTACTATCGGCTTATTGAAACAATGTGTTAACTGTCATGTGACAACAGTTGCATCATCTGTCATGCGACAACAGTTGTATCATCTGTCATGTGACAACAGTTTATCATAGCCATGTCATTTGACAACAGTTGTACCATATATCATGTGACAACAGTTGCATCATATGTCATGTGACAATAGTTGTATCATCTGTCATGTGACAATAGTTGTATCATATGTCATGTAACACCAGTTGTATCATCTGTCATGTAACAACAGTTGTATCATGCGACAACAGTTGTATCATCTGTCATGTGACAACAGTTTATCATAGCCATGTCATTTGACAATAGTTGTACCATCTGTCATGTGACAACAGTTGCATCATATGCCATGTGACAATAGTTGTATCATCTGTCATGTAACACTAGTTGTATCATATGCCATGTGACAATAGTTGTACCATCTGTGTCATGTGACAACAGTTGCATCATATGTCATGTGACAATAGTTGTATCATCTGTCATGTAACACTAGTTGTATCATATGTCATGTGACAATAGTTGTATCATATGTCATGTAACACCAGTTGTATCATCTGCCATGTAACAACAGTTGTATCATATGTCATGTGACAACAGTTGTATCATATGTCATGTAACACTAGTTGTATCATCCGTCATGTGACAATAGTTGTAACATCTGTCATGTAACAACAATTGTATCATCTGTCATGTAACACTAGTTGTATCATCTGTCATGTGATAATAGTTGTATCATCTGTCATGTGACAACCGTTGTATCATCTGTCATGTGATAATAGTTGTATCATCTGCCATGTGACAACAGTTGTATCATCTGTCATGTGACAATAGTTGTATCATATGTCATGTAACACCAATTGTATCATATGCCATGTAACACCAGTTGTATCATATGTCATGTGACAATAGTTGTATCATCTGTCATGTAACACTAGTTGTATCATATGTCATGTGACACTAGTTGGATCATCTGTCAAGTGACAACTGAGTGTTTTCATGTGACAATTGTTGCACCAGTTGTAATGTCACTGTATCATCTGGCCATGGAAAACTAGTGTACCATCAATGTGTCAACTGTCATGTGACAATGGTTGCATCATGCATGTGAACATAAAGGCTATATAAATCGCTTATGAGGCTTTACTTGATCTGTCATTGTTTATCTGAATATCTGTGCGTTGTTGTGTTTTGCCAGAACTGTGACCATGTAATAGTCATATGACACATATGACACCTGCTGCTATGTAAGACAGTCATATGACACCTGCTGCTATGTAAGACAGTCATATGACACCTGCTGCTATGTAACAATAGCCTACATTTATTTTCCAGATAAAACTCAGTGCTTTATACACTTGATTTAGAAATGGCATCAACCATTCATAATAATTACTTAATTTACATTGGGTCACATGGGAGTCTAACACCAGACCTATGTTCTGCATAATGTCACATCAGTTTTAAGCCTATATTAATCATCACTTCTCCTGTTGCCATGACAACCCACTCAATATTACATGGCGTCTCAGCATCAGAATAAAATCATCATGTTCCCTAAACAACAGGTATAATATTACATCAATAAATTCACAATGATCATGGAAGCACATTTTCTGAAACAACAACAGATATTAAATCATCCTTGGTTTGTAAAATGGTTGGTGGTTGAATGGTGTTTTACGTCAAGTTCAGCACATTTTAGGCTCTCTATATTGGTCAATTTGGAGGTAGATCACCCAATTTTTGAGTGCTGTGGTCTAGTGGTAGAGCGCTGGACCCAGGATCGAAAAGGCGTGGGTGCTGGACCAGGACCGAAAAGGCGGGGTTTGATCCCCACCTTGACCATTATGTGTTGTGTCCCTGAGCAAGACTGTCTGCATTTGCTTAGTACTGGTTCTACCCAGGATCACATCCTGAGTGATTAAAATAAGTTTACAGAGCTTTCATTACAATCGATGTAAAATACTACGTCTTGCACAACAGGTTAGAGAAACTCCATTTTGCGGCGAATCAAAAGTTTGTCTGTGTTGTACCCTCTTGACCTTTCTCGCCCCGTTGAAAATGACAAGCGTTTACCTGGACATGATCAATTTAAAGCGCATCAAGACCCTGATCAAACGTGGCCTTTTGAGAGCCTGCTTGATCAGTTCTGACTGGCCCGAGATTGCCAGCGTGTAACTGTTGGCCAATGAAAACTGAACGTCACCAGATTGATCTGTCTAAATGCATGTCAAACATTTGTTCTGCCCTCATTGTTTCTGCTTGGCACCGTGTTATTGTTTTAGATTTATATAACTTCATTTCTTGTCTTAAGAATTGGGTAGCGAAGAAAACATTGACATTAAGGTTGACTGGAGCTGGTACCTTGATAGATGACTTTTTCTCAGTGAAAAAATACCGCAACTGTCAGGATTTTCTGTAATAAGCTTTCTGGATGATGAAAATACACATATTTAGATCTTAGGAACTATGAGCTTTGTGAAACATTAATTTAGGCAGACACTGAAGGTAGACGTGTAATATAAACGGGTCCTGATTAAAGTACCCCGGGGAAATGTAGCACCACTTTCGGTCACGTGTTTTATTAATCCGAGCCTTCTCTGACCTTACCAGCCCTTTTTACGATTTGGCATTTCATCTGGCTGTGTACATAAAAAGCCACAAAAGCCACACAAAAAATGGTAAGGTCATGATGTATACAAACAATACTAGTAAGTGGAGTCCTATGTACATTTTATACACCACATGTAGGTAGTTACAGGCAGTGTCAAAATTGATTGACAGCAGCATCTCACATGGTGAACCATCGATCGAGGTCAGTGGGTACGGAAATGTCTGTGATGTCGGTACTTACTTCGCTTGTCACAAAATGGGGAACCTCTAACCTGTTGTGCAAGGCGTAGTAAGTTTAAACAATAATAAAATAGTTACCTGGGAAACAGTTTAACACTAAATCAGAGTCCTCTAAGCTTTCTCCTAGATAATCACGCCACGTAACCCTTGACATTATAATTCACATTATTTTAATCCAATTAATAAACGGCTATACACAGATTCTCTAGCTCATCTGCTCATCACCAGGATTCTGTTACAGACTGGTTATAGTACAATCACATTGTTTTTCATCATTCACCATTATTGAGCCACCCAGAGCAGATCCAAGTCCATTACTGCTTGATTAATCAAGAGAAACCTGTTCTGGTATCAGTCTATTGTCACACGATGATCCTTCAGGATTAACTTCCATATTTGGATTTAATGTTTTTAAAATAACAGCATCAGGAGTCTTTTAGACGCCATTGCAAACAACCTTGATAATCATTTAGGTGACGTCTTATTTGTTTGTGTTGTGTTGAAATTAATCAATAAAATACAATAAAAAGTTATTTGTAAGAGAAAGACTTTTAGTGAGGACTGGTTACCTGGAAAATTAGACTGCTACACATGCAGCGTTTAAATATAAACGACTGTAGAAGTCCGCCATTATGTTTACCTGCTTGTTTTATAGGTGTAGTCTTTTCACAGTTTATAGATATCCTGCAATCTTAATTCCTTTAAGTAAGTATTGCATCTGCATTATGTAAACAATACTGAGTGAAATCCCAATACACATGTATCTTTTTACAGAACGTAGATCAGACGCTTGGCCACGATCGTGGTTGGAATGCGCTTCATTTAGCCGTAATTTACCGCAAAGAAATCGGTGTTTGACTGTCGCTTGTATGAGTGAAATGGTACATGCGCAGTGAAGCAGTCTACTGGAAAATTAGCGTCCAGGAAGAGTAGTTTGATGAATATGCAGTAGTGAGGAAACAGTCACATGGGTACTATTTTTCTTTAAATCAATAACATTATGATAACAAAGAATTTTTCTGCTGAAGCTCAGGGTTACCCCCAGAAATTTTTGAAAGTGTATTCTGTTTTGACATTAAATTTCACAAACTGCGCATGAAATTAATTCTTGGTTTAAGAAAAAAATTGTCCAATGGCAAAATAACATACTTTTACAAAAGTTTTGTTGCAAAATGCAAATGAATGGATATTATAGTAATTTGCTATGATTGATTTTTTTTTTGAAGGTTGTTTTTATTTAAACAAGAGCATCAAGAATTGCAGGGCAATCCATAGTCCCCCACCGGCCCAGACAAGCACTTTCCAGACATTTTCTATGATGAAGGTCAAAGATGAAGGTTAAGGTCACAGTGACTTATTTTGGTAAGCAACACACCGCTACAGGGCTGTTTTTGGGGCCGTTATTCGGCCCCAGTCACCCACCTGAAAAGTATCCTTTTTTTCCCCCACCTCAGTGTCAAAATTCCCCACTTAAAATAAATAAATAAATAAAAATAAAAATTAACTGCAAGACAGAAGGGGCTAGAATTTTAAGAGAACTAAGTGTTAATTGTGCTTGTGTTGAAGAAAGTAGAACAAAGTAAATGACATAAATGTCATTGGTACTTTTTGAACATAGTCTAAATCTTACAGCTAGTCAACATACATATTTTTCAAGTCTGTTTTGAACCCATTTATTGTTAAATGTATATTGGTTGGCATAAACAACAATAAAATTCTGTTATTGTATGCTTAAGACCTTGCTTTATTTGTCTATTTAGTGTTATATATCTATTTAAGCAGCATGATTTCATTTTATATTGACGATATCATAATGTGTTATGGATGTTTGAACTTTCATGCAAAATTCCCCCTTTTACTGAAATTGACGCGAAAATTCCCTCCTCTGAGGGACCCGGACCCGGACCCATTCCCCCATGGTAGAAAGAAAGCCCTGCGCTATCCCAAGATGTATCCACAAACCAAGTTTGGTATCTCAAAGTCTTATAGTTTGAAAATATGGCCGGGACAAGCATTCGGAAGGACGGACATACGGACGGACGGACAGGGTGCAAACCTATAGTCCCCACTGGGACCGGTGGCCCTGGTGAAAGCATTTTGCTTTTTGTTTCTTCTCCATGTAGCAGTGGTTCTGCCTTAATTCCATTAAGCAATGTGAAAGCTTATAACAGGATTTTATAACGGATATTTCGACAATAAAACAAGTTTAAAAACATTCTTTTAATGTGATAACCTGTTTAAAAGTAGCTATTATGTTTTAATTTTAAAATATATGCAAGCTTTTTAAGCCGAAATTAGTTTTATTTCATACCCCAGCCAACCCCGTTTTTGCTTCTTGGAGATGGGCTTGGATGGGTTATGAAGTTAATACTCAGACTATGTAATGCAACATGCCTTATGGCCCTTGGGGAATTTGGAACCTTGTAGCAGAACATGAACTTCCTCAATAAAACAAGCTCTGTTTCTTCTGTGGAAAAAACAAACAGACAGACCAGAATAATATAACTAATTCTAAAATTTGCCTCAAATGTTAATTTGTTTAATTTTATGGCACATATTGAACAAAAACACATTTAGTTCAAATCCTATAAATACCGTATCTGTCCATATAAGCACTTATGAAATCACTTCAATAATTCACTTATTTAGAATATGGTACCGTAGGAGTACATTGGACTGGCCCCACAACTTTCAAAAGCATTTAAAACATGATGTGCTAGCCCCGTCGTGGAATTTACTGACAACAAAATTAATGCTATTTTGTTTTTGTTTTGTTTGTATGGTGTTTTATATCATTTTCAACACATATTTATGACCGTCTATTTTTTGTGGTGGAGGCAGACCACCCACATTTCCTGGTCAGAACCAGTACTGTACACCTCCCGCCATCCGTAAAATCGACACTTCTTCACAAGTCGAGCTCCCAGTGGGATTCGAAACAGGCAGAGGCGAAGGTTTACAATGCAACATCGTTTAACATTCGGCAATGAGGCAGGGTTGAATAGTATCCATACCGTATTTAACCTAATAGCAGCACCAGGATGCTATGTAAAATTAGGGGAGGCTATGGTATTATAATTTTTTAGTTAATGGTTTAATGTACATTAATACATATAATGGAAGTTATCACAATGACAAAATGGTATTACACTAATAAATCCATATCTAGAGAGACCTTGATAAGATCCACCATGATTCATGCCAGATGTAGCCTGGTGCACCAGGAATGCAGTCTGTCTGTGGTAGCTCTGGTAACAATTACCTGTTATTGTCTCACCTTATCTAACCCTGCATGTGCTCGGCTAGCAGTTTGTGTAATTCTTGCAACAATAACACTACAAGAACAACTTTGTTTCGCCACCATTTAGGAAAATGCACTTAACTTTTTTTATATTCCCACACCCAACATCGCCCAGCCCCACCCCATGAAGACATTTACAATCAGTGGACTATATTACCTTTGTGATACAAAATGAACCTTACTGCCAGAAAGCTGTACCTATCTTTACAGAGAAAAATTTATGCATAAATGTTTTGTTATACATGTAGCTATTGCCAATTCTACCCACAATTATGGCTCCCCAGAGTGGGTGGAATCCGAGAATGGTGACCAACTCTTACTTTAAATAGATCTCTAAAGGTTCTTGAACAAGCTCAGAAGATAGATTCAAGATACCCGGGAACACAATTATGGCTCCCCAGAGTGGGTGGAATCCGAGAACGGTGACCAACTCTTACTTTAAATAGATCTCTAAAGGTTCTTGAACAAGCTCAGAAGATAGATTCAAGATACCCGGGAACACAATTATGGCTCCCCAGAGTGGGTGGAATCTGAGAACGGTGACCAACTCTTACTTTAAATAGATCTCTAAAGGCTCTTGAACAAGCTCAGAAGATAGATTCAAGATACCCGGGAACACAATTATGGCTCCCCAGAGTGGGTGGAATCTGAGAACGGTGACCAACTCTTACTTTAAATAGATCTCTAAAGGCTCTTGAACAAGCTCAGAAGATAGATTCAAGATACCCGGGAACATTGATACATGTATATCTCCGGCAGATGAACAAGGCTAGGGGACGTGTCATGCCTAAAGGACACGCTAAAGACACCCAATGGCCCCAGTGAGGCTCGAACTTGTTATGTATATATGAAGTCAGCGCCTACCATGCTTTCACCGGGCCACCGTCACCCCCTGATATTAAATGAACACATTATTATGTCGTGGGAAAAACATGGCACCACCCTTCAGTAATTTCATGCCAACATAAAAACAGACACAGAGGCCACATACCAGACAAAATACTGTATTACTGTACTGCATGTTTTGTTAGATCAGCTTTGTAACTAAATAATAATAATGAAATACCTTCTTTTATTATTTCTTGCCAGTATCTATTCTAAGCCTTTTATACACAATAAAAACTTGTTTGCTGGTTTACATTATTCAGATGTCTGACAAACATACAAATTTCTTCATTAAACAACATATCAATTACGGCAACCCAGGTATGATAGGTTAACAGTGGTTCTAGATTCTAGCTAGAACTCATCAACAGTGCTCAGGCAGGAGGTGTACAGTACTGGTTCTACCCAGGAAAGTGGGAGGTCTGTCTCCACCACAAAAAATAGACCGTCATATATAACCTTGCATATGTTACAAATGATGTAAAACACCATACAAACAAACAAACAAAGCCCCATCTTTATTACAGTGAATCAGCCCCATCTGCATTACAGTATATCAGCCCCATCTTCATTACAGTGAATCAGCCCCATCTTCATTACAGTATATCAGCCCCATCTTCATTACAGTGTATCAGCCCCATCTTCATTACAGTGTATCAGCCCCATCTTCATTACAGTGTATCAGCCCCATCTTCATTACAGTATATCAGCCCCATCTTCATTACAGTGTATCAGACCCCATCTTCATTACAGTGAATCAGCCCCATCTTCATTACAGTATATCAGCCCCATCTTCATTACAGTATATCAGACCCCATCTTCATTACAGTGAATCAGCCCCATCTTCATTACAGTGTATTAGACCCATCTTCATTACAGTGTATTAGACCCATCTTCATTACAGTGTATCAGCCTCATCTTCATTACAGTGTATTAGACCCATCTTCATTACAATATATCAGCCTCATCTTCATTACAGTGTATCAGCCCCATCTTCATTACAGTATATCAGCCCCATCTTCATTACAGTATATCAGCCCCATCTTCATTACAATATATCAGCCTCATCTTTATTACAGTGTATCAGCCACATCTTCATTACAGTGTATCAGCCACATCTTCATTACAGTGTATCAGCCCCATCTTGATTTCTTCATTACATTTTATCAGCCCCATCTTCATTACAGTGTTTCAGCCCCATCTTCATTACAATATATCAGCCTCATCTTTATTAGTGTATCAGCCCCATATTCATTACATTTTATCAGCCCCATCTTCATTATATTTTATCAGCCCCATCTTCATTACAGTATATCAGCCCATGATCTTGATTTGATACACTGTATCAGCCCCATCTTCATTACATTGTATCAGCCCCAGCCCCATCTTCATTACAGTGTATCAGCCCCATCTTCATTACAATATATCAGCCTCATCTTTATTACAGTGTATCAGCCTCATTTTCATTACAGTGTATCAGCCCCATCTTGATTTCTTCATTACATTTTATCAGCCCCATCTTCATTACAGTGTTTCAGCCCCATCTTCATTACAATATATCAGCCTCATCTTTATTAGTGTATCAGCCCCATATTCATTACATTTTATCAGCCCCATCTTCATTATATTTTATCAGCCCCATCTTCATTACAGTATATCAGCCCATGATCTTGATTTGATACACTGTATCAGCCCCATCTTCATTACATTGTATCAGCCCCAGCCCCATCTTCATTACAGTGTATCAGCCCCATCTTCATTACAGTGTATCAGCCTCATCTTCATTACAGTATATGTCCCATCTTCATTACAGTGTATCAGCCTCATCTTCATTACAGTATATATCCCATCTTCATTACAGTGTGTCAGCCTCATCTTCATTACAGTGTATCAGCCCAATCTTCATTACAGTGTATCAGCCTCATCCTCATCACAGTGTATCAGCCCCGTCTTCATTACAGTATATCAGTCCCATTTGCATTAGTCTATCAACCCCATCTTCATTACAGTGTATCAGTCCCATCTTCATTACAGTGTATCAGCCCCATCTTCATTACAATATTAGCCCCATCTGTATACAGTACTTCAGCCCCATCTTAATTACAGCGTATCAGCCCCATCTTCATTACATTGTATCAGCCCCATCTTCATAACAGTATATCAGTCCCAATTTCATTAGTCTGTCAGTCCCATCTTCATTACAGTGTATCAGCCCCATCTTCATTACAGTGTATCAGTCCCATCTTCATTACAGTGTATCAGCCACATCTTCATTACAATATATCAGCCCAATCTGTATACAGTATTTCAGCCCCATCTTCATTACAGTGTATCAGCCCCATTTTCATTAGTCTATCAACCCCATCTTCATTACAGTGTATCAGCCCCATCTCTATTACAGTGTATCAGCCCCATCTTCATTACAATATATCAGTCCCATCTGTATACAGTATTTCAGCCCCATCTTAATTACAGTGTATCAGACCTCATCTTCATACAGTATATCAGCCCCATCTTCATTACAATATATCAGCCCCATCTGTATACAGTATTTCAGCCCCATTATAATTACAGTGTATCAGCCCCATCTTCATTACAATATATCAGCCCCATCTGTATACAGTATTTCAGCCCCATCTTAATTACAGTGTATCAGCCCCATCTTCATTACAGTGTATCTGCCCTATCTTCATTACAGTGTATCAGCCCCATCTTCATTACAGTGTATCAGCCCCATCTTCATACAGTATTTCAGTCCCATCTTAATTACAGTGTATCAGTCCCATCTTCATTACAGTGCATCAGCCCAATCTGCATACATTATATCAGCCCCATCTTCATTACAATATATCAGCCCCATCTGTATACAGTGTATCAGCCCCATTATAGTTACAGTGTATCAGCCCCATTGTAATTACAGTGTATCAGCCCCATCTTCATTACAGTGTTTCAGCCCCATCTTCATTACAGTGTATCAGCCCCATCATCATTACAGTGTATCAGCCACATTGCAAGTATGTCAGCCTCATCGTAACTGCATCAGCCACATTTTCAATGCATCCGCCTCATAAATATGTCATTGTATTTAATATAGTACCACATTGCAAATTGACATTGTAATAGCCCCATAGTGTTATTGTATCAGCCCCACATCGTCAGTGTATCAGCTCCATATCGCCATTATATCAGCCCATATCATCATTGTATCAGTCCGTCGTTGTATCAGCCTCGCATTGTCATTGTATCAACCTCATACTGTCAGTGTATAAGCGCCATATTGTGATTGTATCAGCCTCACACTGTCGGTGTATCAGCCCCATACTATGATTGTATCAGCCCCACATTGTCAGTGTATCAGCCCCATACTGTCAGTGTATCAGCTCCACATTGTCATTGAATCAGACCCACAGTCATTGTATCCGTCCCATATTGTCATTATATCAGCCAGTGTCACTGTATCAGCCACATAGTCATTGTATCAGCCACAGTGTCATTGTATCAGCCCCACAATGTCATTGTATCAGCCCCATACTGTCATGGTATCAGTCCCATATTGTCATTGTATCAGCCTCATGTCATTGTAACAGCACGTACCATACTGTCAGTGTATCATCCCCATATTTTCATTGTATCAACCCCATATTGTCAAAGTATCAGCCCAATATTGTCATTGTATCAGCCCCATATTATCATAATATCAGCCACATATCACCATTGTATCAACCCCATATTGTCATTGTATCAGCTCCATACTGTCATTGTATGAGCCCCATATCATCATTGTATTAGCCCCAAATTGTCATTGTATCAGCCCCATATTGTCATTGTAACAGCCCCATATTGTCAGTGTATCAGCCTCATATTGTCAGTGTATCAGCCCAGTATTGTCATTGTATCAGCCCCATATTGTCAGTGTATCAGCCTCATATTGTCATTGTAACAGCCCCATATTGTCAGTGTATCAGCCCAGTATTGTCATTGTATCAGCCACATATTTTCATTGTAACCGCTCCATATTTTCAGTGTATCAGCCCCATAGTGTCATTGTAACAGCCCCATATTTTCTGTGTATCAGCCCCATAGTGTCAGCGTATCAGCCCCATAGTGTCATTGTATCAACCCCATGATGCCATATCCTTGAAAACTGTCTTTTTAAAAATGCTCCAAATACATAGATTGTGACTATTTCTTTCAAAATGTTGGCTCTTGAATCTTAATATCAGCCTCTTTGCCAAAATATCATTTAATTAACCCGAAAAAATCTTACCTGTTTGCATGATCATTATGTGAATAAAAAGTAATCCTTGAAAACAGATGTTTAAAAAAAAAAGGGTCCAAATGAATTCTGGTAATTTTCTTCAAACTTGTGTAACTACGAGTATGACATTAATATTCCTGCACTAGGCAATGTAACAAGTTGCAGAATACTCCCAACACACTGCCTGGTAAATGTTCCACTGTATATACTTCACAGCTGTATGAATGCAGTAAAGTATTTATGATATTTTCATATATAACACCCAGTTGGTAATGACCCAAGTTCCTCAGACAACCTGAGATAATATCCCACATGCTGATAGGCCTAGAGTATTGTGAAATAGATAGTTGTTGCAGTTTGTTGTTGTTCATCATATGGTATGCAACCTGCATACATGTGTATAAATGTCAAAAGTAATTGTAATTTATTTGGCCCTTCATTTGGCCCCTCAGGCCCTTCTCTGAGGACACTGAAGCTTGATATCATCATGGGGAAGTCCCACTGCAAATGCCAATGATTGCCACCTGGTGCAGTGGCTGACAACATGTCAGTCCATCTGTCTGACAAGGTATATGTGCTGTGGAGAGAAACTATAAGCAAACTTGGCATGGCTGTTCATGGGAGCCGGTGATTAAGGAGGACAGGAGGACGATGATCAACTAGATTAAATTTAATCACACACACTCAACACAGATACCATGTGACGAGATCAACTAATCTATGAGACAAACTACCAATGCAACCAGGCTAAGATCAATACCAACTTTGCACAGGCAAGGGATCGGCCAGCAGTCTGCCTGCCAAACTTTTCACGCGGTTGCCAAGAGCCAGCGGCACTTGATGACGTTTCACTAACCCTGTACAGCATCGGCCCCACGAGGGAGGAAGACAGCCATATGACCGGTCGCCCCACGAAGAAGATGTAGGTAGGATTGCACTAGTAGCGGATGTAGGGTCCAGCACAAGCAGATGTAGGATCTGCCAGCAACACGATTACTTCATCTCACTGCTACAGCTACAACTACATCAGCATCAGCAACACAACACTAAACTCTCTCATCATGCCGTACCAGCGACGGATTCTCCTCTTCGGACATTGGCGGATTGGGACTATAATCCTTAGAATAGGATGGATGTCTCCTCAACCAGAAGCCCACTTCATTAAAAAGGAAGCCTGCCCTTCACCCCAACCATAAGTTTTGACTTCTTTGGAAGCCCACTTCACCAAATAGGATAGCTGCCCCTCACCCCTCAACCAGGTTTTGACTATGTTGGAAGCCGACTTCACCAATAGGAATGGCTGCCTCCTCAACCAGAACCAATAAGGAACTTCAAGGTTTATTGGCCTGTGTAATTTCATTTTGTGTGGTTGATACTTTTTTTTTATCCCTATCTTGGGCAGAAACTGTTATGTTTAAGTAAAGTCTCACCTCAAGGGGTTGAACATGCTGACAGCCAAGTGGCAAATGGAGTTACTCATCAGTTAAGATAAACTTCAAGTTTTGATAAACAACCTTTCAAAAATAGTGGTGATAAAACTACCTATAGACAATCATTGACTTCATCTTCACCTAGCTCAGGTGTCAAAGGTTTACAGTTACAGTTAGTAAATCTCATTTATTTGTTTTAAAAAGCAAGTTAAATAAAAAACCATCCATCATAATTAGTTCAATTGGTTTGAACTTATTTTACCCACACCTTTAAAGAAACTAACACACCAAAAACAAAATTTCTCTACAAAAAAAAACTTTATCAAAACTGATCCATCCAGGTGTTCAGGTCATATAATAATGTATATGTGCCAATTAAAAGTATAGGATTGTTCACGGGTTCTTAAAATACCCATGACTGAATATGCGTGAATTGGTAACTCTTAATTCAACGCTGAAGTTTTGGGGTTTGGTCTGGCTGGTTTTAACCGTTTATACTGTGTCTATAGAGTTTGGATTCTCAACATATGTAAGTTATATTAGGAATGGTGTACATATGTTGTAAAATTTAGCTGTTGTTGGTGGGAGAGCTACTTTAAAATAAAAATGTCTGTGTCTGTAGAAATTATCAAAGTTGACCCAGTAGCCATCATGAGTGTTGGGTGGATATCCAGCCTCAAATTGGCATAAATGTTTATCTCAAACTAAATAAAAGTTGTCATCAGTAGGTTTAGGAATGGTGCACATATGTTGTAAAAGTTGGCTGTCGTTGGGGGATAGCTACTTTAAAACTGTCTAGCTTGCTACCATTATGATGAGTAGTCACAATGTGACAGGAGATGAAAGCTTAATGCCAGATGAACTTCAGTCTTAACCTATAAAAAAAGTCCCTATCCTGCCATCTTAACAGGCAAAGTTTACAACTCTAAACCTACTGACGAGCATGCATATAACTTGCATATTCTGAGAATCCAAACTCTATGGACACAATATAAACAGCTTTTACCAGCCGGACCACACTCCAAAAACGGAGCATCGAATTAAGTTCCCAACTCAGAATAAATTGTGCAGCATATTCAATCACAGGTATTTTAAGAACCTGTGAACCTATACTTCACTTGAACTCTGACAAACGTTTTTGTACTGTAACTTTGGCGTTATTTGGCTGGTTAGTTTCTTTAAACTGTTCTTTATATATAAACCCATTGTCTGTCATGCATGAACACTATATTTGTATTTTCTGACAACAGAATCAATGACCCAAATGTAACATAACTAGGACAAGACATAATAAATCATCCCCATCCTAAAAGTAATACTAGATTATTTCCCATCTTGGCCTATCCTTCAGATTTTTAACACACTATTTATCAGTATATAAATTATATATGCTAATGATGTCCTGACTGCATCTGAAAAGAATGAGCCCCGTGTGGTTCCCGAGGGCCCCGTTTGGTCACGGGGCAAAGAATAGGGCCACTGCAGATCCCTTTGGAGGGATAGGCAGAGTGGTAGAATCCCCCAAATTCATGTTCATTTTATCATTTTTTTGTTTATGTTCATTAAAGGTCTTCATCATGATTCCTGCATTGTTTCAGGTTGTCCCATCTTGCTCACATCAAAAGAGCAGTGGCAAAAAACAATAAACGTGGCTCCAGCATAAATGGAGTTTCTACGATAGAATTTGCAGCAACTCTGCAGTTGAGGGTGAGAAGGTTCTAGGCCCATTTTCCATATTTTATCTCGATGTACACGGAGGATGAGTCTGGCATGTTCATGCCTGCTAGGCGCCATATAACCTTTCATGTGTTGGTGCGCCTTCAAACCCAATTCAATTCTGAAAAGAAGGCACTATATACCTTGTGTTATATGGACAGCATTAAGTATACATTAAGTATACATTAAGACTGCTTATCATTTCATAATTGAATAGAATTTTTAAATGAACTTATGAATACCAGTGCAAGAAACAAATCAAGTGTGAAAATGCAAACATAGAACTATTTTTGTCCAGTGCGCATGCCACACTTGACCTTGCATATACATAACAATAGTAATTATGAACTAAAATATAATCTTTAAAGAGTTGTCTACAAAAAAACACACCTTGTGTGTAAATATTGAGACTTTTAGTATAAATGTTGACCGACCTACTAGTGGATTTAATGTTGATCAATGACAAGGCCTAATTTTAGGTAGGGCTCCAGTCCTTTCCGATATATACTGATAAAAATAAGTTTAGCAAGTAACAACATATAAATCCGGTTGACCAGATTTTAGGATTGTGTAGAAGTGGTCATGGGCAATATAACTGACAATTAAACTTACATAATTGTCAGTTATATTAAGGGAATAAGTCTCAAAAGAAATATGCGAAAACAATAGCAACATGTGGTAATCTACATGTTTTACAGAAATTATAATTTCGCTCTTATTTCAATGTAAAAAAATGGAGGTAATTTCACAAATGGTAAACTTTGGTTCCCTATATCTTTATAATAGCTAGGAAATTGTCGATTGTTTTAGCGTTTTTTATAACTTGAGACTCATAACAGTTATTTTGTAATGGTTAATCTTGCTTTTTATCAACATCAATACCTGGTCAGTGAGTAGACAAATCAATACTTGGTCAGGGAGTAGACAAATCAATACTTGGTCAGGGAGTAGCTAAATCAATACTTGGTTAGGGAGTAGACAAATCAATACTTGGTCAAGGAGTAGACAAATCAATACTTGGTCAGGGAGTAGCTAAATCAATACTTGGTTAGGGAGTAGACAAATCAATACTTGGTCAAGGAGTAGACAAATCAATACTTGGTTAAGGAGTAGACAAATCAATACTTGGTCATGGAGTTGACAAATGAATACTTGGTCAGTGAGTAGACAAATCAATACTTGGTCAGGGAGTAGCTAAATCAATACTTGGTTAGGGAGTAGACAAATCAATACTTGGTCAAGGAGTAGACAAATTAATACTTGGTTAAGGAGTAGACAAATCAATACTTGGTCAGGGAGTAGCTAAATCAATACTTGGTTAGGGAGTAGACAAATCAATACTTGGTCAAGGAGTAGACAAATCAATACTTGGTCAGATAGGAGACAAATCAACACTTGGTCAGGGAGTAGCCAAATCAATACTTGGTCAGGGAGTAGACAAATCAATACTTGGTCATGGAGTTGACAAATGAATACTTGGTCAGTGAGTAGACAAATGAATACTTGGTCAGTGAGTAGACAAATCAATACTTGGTCAGACAGTAAACAAATCAATACTTGGTCAGGGAGCAGACAAATCAATTCTTGGTCAGGGAGCAGACAAATCAATATTTAGTCAGGGAGAAGACAAATCAATACTCGGTCAGATAGGACAAATCAATACTTGGTCAGAGAGAAGACAAATCAACACTTGGTCAGGGAGTAGATAAATCAATACTTGGTCAGAGAGAAGACAAATCAATATTTAGTCAGAGAGAAGACAAATCAATATTTAGTCAGAGAGAAGACAAATCAATACTTGTTTAGAGAGAAGACAAATCAATATTTGGTCAGGGAGTAGATAAATCAATACTTGGTCAGAGAGTAGACAAATCAATAGTTGGTCAGAGAAGACGAATCAAAATTTAGTCAGAGAGAAGACTAATCAGTATTTAGTCAAAGAGAAGACAAATCAATATTTAGTCAGAGAGTGGACAAATCAATATTTAGTCTGGGAGTAGACAAATCAATACTTGGTCAGAGAGAAGACAAATCAATATTTAGTCAGAGAGAAGACAAATCAATATTTAGTCAAGAGAGAAGACAAATCAATACTTGGTCAGAGAGAAGACAATATTTGGTCAGGGAGTAGACAAATCAATACTTAGTCAGAGAGTAGATAAATCAATAGTTGGTCAGAGAGAAGATAAATCAATATTTAGTCACAGAGAAGACAAATCAATACTTGGTCAGAGAGAAGACAAATCAATACTTGGTCAAAGAGAAGACTAATCAATACTTGGTCAGGGAGTAGACAAATCAATACTTGGTCGGATATGACAAATCAACACTTGGTCAGACAGCAGACAAACCATTACTTGGTCGGATATGACAAATCAACACTTGGTCAGGGAGAAGACAAATCAATACTTGGTCAGGGAGTAGACAAATCAATACTTGGTCAGAGAGTAGACAAATCAGTACTTGGTCAGGGAGTAGACAAATCAATACTTGGTCGGATATAAGACAAATCAACACTTGTTCGGAGAGCAGAAAAATCAATACTTGGTCGGATATAAGACAAATCAATACTTGGTCAGTGAGCAGACAAATCAATACTTGGTCAGGAAGTAGACATATCAATACTTGGTCGGATATAAGACAAATCAACACTTGTTCGGAGAGCAGAAAAATCAATACTTGGTCGGATATAAGACAAATCAATACTTGGTCAGTGAGCAGACAAATCAATACTTGGTCAGGAAGTAGACATATCAATACTTGGTCGGATATAAGACAAATCAACACTTGGTCAGAGAGCAGACAAATCAACACTTGGTCAGAGAGAAGAGTTAGACAAATCAATACTTGGTCAGAGAGGACAAATCAATACTTGGTCAGAGAGTAGACAAACCAATACTTGGTCAGAGAGTAACAAATCAATACTTGGTCAAGGGGCAGACAAATCAACACTTGGTATATGTGTGTCTTCCAGGTTGGCATTGTTCTGTTACTGTTTCTTGCTATGATCTGTCTATCGTTTTGTTTGCAGGTGGTTGGGTAGTACCCTCTACATTTCAATTTAAACATATCTGTTAATCTGCATCTGCCTTTCTGTATGTGCTACCAATACAAAAGAAAAACTGGCAATGATCCTATACAATTTAGATCTGTAAAGTACTGATTCCTCAGAAAATGATCTGGAGCACCGCCTGTTTGGTTGGAGATAAAAACAACAGAAAATGCTTACCAATTGCCTTGTCTGTCATTCCTATTGAATAATTCTTACTTCCACATTCACAAAGAAACAAAACTTCATTCCTTCACACAATAACCATCCAGAAGTATCTAAGTTTCTAAGTTACACAAACTTTATTATAAATCTTACTTAAGATATCTATTCCACACATATACATTAATGACACAGGCAGTGCTTAATAAGAAATTAATTTCATTTCAGACAGTAAATTCACCATTTTACATCAGATCACATACTGACATACTGAACATCAATATTATCCCCCAGTATAGTTATACAACAAAGATACCAGAATACTATACACCTGTTCAGGTGGGTAGATCTACAACCAATTTACATAGGTATTTAAAGGGCATTCTTTAGCTACACTTTCCCAGTGGAGCAGTCTTTTCTTGTTAGACACATCCGTAATCTCACATGTCAATATATTGCTTCAATATTGTCATAACTTTTACCCAATTAAGTTTTAATTAAATTAAGACCAACAGAACGTACAGGACATTTATGTAGAAGCAGTGAAAAGAACCAAATTCTGACCAATCTACTTTTTAAAGCGGCACTACCTATATCTACGCGATTTTTAATGTCACATATTAAATACTCAATATTACTGCATTTATATGTATACAAAGCTATTTTATGAGTATTCTAAGAAGAAACATGGTTCGTATTCCAGTTCTGTAAATTATTATGATCAAAATAATATCTTGAATAAAATGCTGCCCAGCCGTTTATTCCTGCCGGAGAACTTCGAGTTTTTACGATTTTCTCGGACATGCGCAATGAGATTACAAACTATTCGGCGCAGTTCCGATAGCAATCGAATCGATCGGAACTCTTCGCTAATCAGACGAGGTAGTTCCGATGTAAACGACTAAGAACGGAAAATCTCCGCAATCGGCTTGTCTAAAACAATTACGAATACAATTTCAAAAATCCGATCTTTTCAATCCTGTTTTTCCCCAGCAAAACGCATATTACATTGGGTGAAATTATTGCCATTTACCTTTTTCATAGTCCTCTTTATAATTAAGTAAAGTTTATATCAATTGGTGGACAAAAAGATATAGGTAGAGCCTCTTTAAGTGTCAGGTTTATATAGTTTATACTAGTATCTGAAATTGGTGTGAATGGATTTTTCTGCATATGTACAAATATAGTAGTTTAATCTACTCTTTGAAAGCAAACTCCGCAAAACACGTATATATCTTTGTCCGAGTTGCCCATGCCAAACATTAAAACAGTCAAGGTTGCACCTACATCATGTGAACAGGTACATCCATGAATGGTGCATGGTGCATTCGGGAGTAGTTAGTCTATTAGCTTTTGTTCGGAATATACGTCTCACACGGATTTTTCTTGGTCATATGTGGTGCAGATTCAATTAACGTTTACTGTTACGATGTTCACGATGCAACACAGACAATGCAGTCAGTATTCAGCAACGTTTGTTTTCAGTAGATCAACCTACCATGTTTGTACCTACATGGAAAACCCATTCACCGCCACCAATTTCAGATAAGATCAATGGCTATTCCCAACCAGAGCCTTTAACCCTTAACCCACTAAGCAGGACTATAATAGCCTTTGGGCCCATTGTAAACCCAGATCAGCCTAAGAGTAACTTGCAGGCTGATCAGGGTTTACAATGTCCAGCTGCTGATCAGGGATCAGTCAATTCCCCAAAACACCCCTTTGTCACATAAATGAAATGGTCTTAATTCAAAGAAAGAACAGTCCATTATATATATGCAGCGGGTTAAGGGTTAATTTAACACTACTAAAGTATAACCTAACATCCAATGACCAAGTTGCATTCACAAGTTCCACAACTATATATAGCAACAACAAACTAAACGTGTCAATGAAAGACTCAAAACCTTTTACTTCTGGTCAAATGCCTGCTTAGTTATAAACATGAGATAAAATCTGGACAAAATACCAATACACAAATTCTGGTGGACAGGTGTCATAATAATAGCTGCCGTGTGATGAAGATACCTCTGACACGCCCACAAGTATACCCACAGGTATATTCAGGTATGTTACATTCCCCTAGTCGACCTATATACTACACATACTTCACGCTAGTGACAACAAGAGCGTGAAGAGTTCGCTATCTTCATTCATGATCGTGGCCAGATAAAGAACAATTTAGGGATGATAAACTGTGAACATTTTGTTACTCATAAAATTACAATATATTAAGTCGCTGAATCTTGTAATGAATACATGTATCGACTCACGTGCAAAGAAAGGACAGAACTGAGTAATGTTGTTTGTCATGTGACTTTGCAGTAATTTATTATTAATATCGTCATGTGACTTTGTAGTAATTTATTAGTAATATTGTCATGTGACTTTGTAGTAATTTACTATTAATATAACTATGAACTCAAGGGAAATAATGATCGAGATCTGCGTTTTAGACATTAAAACAAAGCTAACTTTGACTCGAACAGCGAATGTCAACCCTAATTAATCCTTAACACCCTAAGCACGACTATAATAGCCTTTGCGTCCATTGTAAACCCTGATCAGCTTGCGAGAATACGTCCATTGTAAACCCAGATCAGCCTGCGAATAACTTGCAAGCTGATCAGGATTTACAATGTCTGGCTGCCGATCAATCATTTTCTACAAAACACCCCTTTGTCACATAAATGGAATAGTCTTAATTCAAAGAAAGAACAGTACATTATACATGTATAAATGTAGCGAGTTAAGGGGTAATGAAGAGGATTTTAAAGATGTTAAGCAACATCAGCCGCTAATCTCATGCTACCCCCATCCCCCACCCACCCACCCCTTTCTGGAGAACAAAGTGCATAAATAAATCTATTGATATATTCAGAAATCTTGAACTCACTGAAATAATAAATACGGGTCCATATAAACTGCTCTAGTTTTGTTATATTGAACCTCAATCATTATGCTCTCCCATTAGGCAAGAATTCAACACCAGTTCTTAATGATTTTACAAATATGCTCCAGAATAACTAGGCAAGTACCCAAATAATAGGGCCAACACTAGAAAACATAATGACACGAAAACGGTCATTATGTCCCCACAATAGATTGCCTGTCAATTCAACTTCAGTGGAAACCAAATACTACAGGAATTCTAGAACACATCTACAGTAGGTCTAATACAGGATCTATAGGATACCCATTACTAAAGCCACCCGATATCTACAGTATGCTACAATCAGTTTGTCAATTTAAATGACTTGTTAAAATCCTGGGTAAATACAAACTCAGCATACAATACAATATGTACTAAGGGTCAACTTAGTACAGATCTACAGCAAACAATACACACATGTTGCAAGTTCTTATTTTGTATCAAAATCACAAAGTTTCTCTGAAATGCTGAAAATGCATATAGACCTATTTTATAGTAAATTACTGAAATACAGAAATCAAAGCTTTAATACTTTTCCTTTTGTAAGTTTTAATACAATTATCTACCTGTATTTACTTATCGTCAGAGTCCAGAGATTATCTCCCTTTGTTAATTGCACTGAATCTAAATAATTATTGTTATGCATCTAGATATTACTTCCCTTTGTTATTTGCAATGAATCTTTCTTTAATATTCATTGAATTAAATGGGACTAGATACAACTTTCCTTTGTTTGTGCAATGCATCTAAAGACAACCTTTCGTATTTATTGTATTGGTACTCAATTACTTCCCTTGGTTATTTGCAATGATTTATTTGTTTGGTGCAACGTCATTTTCAGCACATTTTAGGCTATGTAAGACAGTAAATTTTTTGGTGGTGGAGGCAGACCGCCCACTTATTCTAGGGTGGAACCAGTACTGCATACCTCCCGCCATCCGTAAGAATTAACAATTTCTCACTTCTTGCAATGAATTGAAGATTAGTCTAGATCATCTGCAACGCTAATTGCTTGTTTTCCAGACAAACGTCTGGAACAGTTCTCCTAAATAAAGTTTAACTTTTGCCAAGATTCTGATATCGTTTCTGATTGGCTGAGACAGCGACACCTAGGCAGAAAGACAATAAATTTATAAATAAACAGGGAAACTTCATCATCAGATCGACAAACTAAATGCGGATGGTCAGAAATACTTCAAAAAATAATAATTATGGTCACGAGTTTCCGTTCCAAAATTATTTCTGCACACACGGTTGAGACACTTGTATTTACAATCAAGCGTCTAAGATGATCTGTCGGAAGACTAATGGAAGATTATTTTTTTCTTATTTATTGACAGTATTGTAATGGGACTATACATATAGAACTTACCATTGTTATTTGCAATGAATCAAAGATTCATTTCTTGTTCATTGTAAGGGGACTAGATAGAACAACGTACTCTTTGTTATTTGCAATGTATTCAAAGATTACCAATTACTGTAAGGGGACTAGATAGAATTATCCTTTGTTACTGTAAGGGGACTAGATAGAACTATCCTTTCTTATTTGCAATGAATCGAAGATTCATTTCTTGTTCATTGTAGGGGGACTAGATAGAACTACATACCGTTTGTTATTTGTAAAGAATTCACAGATTACCAATTACTGTAAGGGGACTAGATAGAATTATCCTTTGTTATTTGCAATGAATTGAAGATTCATTTCTTGTTCATTGTAAGGGGGCTACATGTAGATAGAACAACCTACCCTTTGTTATTTGCAATGAATTCAAAGATTACCAATCTTATTTACTGTAAGGGGACTAGATAGAACTATCCTTCGTTATTTGCAATGAATCAAAAATTCATTTCTTGTTCATTGTAAGGGGACTAGATAGAACTACCTACCCCTTGTTATTTGCAATGAATTCAAAGATTACCAATCTTATTTACTGTAAGGGGACTAGATAGAACTATCCTTTGTTATTTGCAATGAATTCAAAGATTACCAATCTTATTTACCGTAAGGGGACTAGATAGAACTATCCTTTGTTATTTGTAATGAATACAAAAATATTTAATTTCTTATTCATTGTAATGGGACTAGATTACTTTCATTTGTCAAATTGTTATCTAGATGAAAGTATCTGTGAAGTTTAAACTCTCTACAGCTTCCGTTGTCTGAGAAATGAACTTAACCAAAATTTCAATAGTCATACTGTCAATTTGTACACTGACATTTTGTGTAACACTTTATGCCCGGAGCATTAAAACTTGTTTGACTGGATCAAAACATGTTTGACTGGCACACTGTTGTTCTATCTCGCATTCTAAACTCCATTATGCATATCAGTGACAAGGTTCTAAAAATCTGAACCCCACTTTGTTTTTCATGTTCCACTAAAAAAATAACAAGAGGTCAATGACCTTGAAGCTCTACTGATTGATTTTGTTTTCAGGAAGAAGTCGCTACAAACTTGTTTTTTGAAAATCTATTTTAATCAGTGGCGGCCATCTTGAATTTCTGGCCGACCTGAAATTTTGCTAGGATCAATTAGACATCAAGAGCAACATTCCTGTGAAGTTTCATGAAAATCCGTCAAGTAGTTTCAGAAGAGTAGTCGCTACAAGTTTTCATTATATAACTCTATGTAAACAAAGATGGCCGCTGACAGCCATGTTTAACATTGAATCAAAATAATGTTCGACTCGGATAACCATCATGTCATGCTGATAATTTTAGAAAAAGTCCCATATCAATATCACTTATAGTTTTCAAGAAGTAGTCGCTACAAACTTATTTTTTTTAAATCTATTTTTAGCTGTGGCGGCCATCTTGAATTTCTGGCCGATCTGAAATTTTGCTAGGATCAATTAGACATCAAGAGCAACATTCCTGTGAAGTTTCATGAAAATCCGTCAAGTAGTTTCAGACGAGTAGTCGCTACAAGTTTTCAATATATAACTCTATGTAAACAAAGATGGCCACTGGCAGCCATGTTTAACGTCGAATCAAAATAATGTTCGACTCGGATAACCATCATGTCATGCTGATCATTTTAGAAAAAGTCCCATATCAATATCTCTTATAGTTTTCAAGAAGTAGTCGCTACAAACTTATTTTTTAAAAATCTATTTTTAGCCGTGGCGGCCATCTTGAATTTCCGGCCGACCTGAAATTTAGTTAGGATCAATTAGACATCAAGAGCAAAATTCCTGTGAAGTTTCATGAAAATCCGTCAAGCAGTTTCAGAGGAGTAGTCGCTACAAGTTTTCATTATATAACTCTATGTAAACAAAGATGGCCGCTGGCAGCCATGTTTAACGTCGAATCAAAACGATTTTCGACAAGGACCAACATCATGTCATCCTGATCATTTTGGAAAAAGTCTAATATCAATATCTCTTATAGTTTTCAAGAAGTAGTCGCTACAAACTTATTTTTTTTAAATATATTTTTAGCCGTGGCGGCCATCTTGAATTTCCGGCCGACCTGAAATTTTGCTAGGATCAATTAGACATCAAGAGCAACATTCCTGTGAAGTTTCATGAAAATCCGTCAAGTAGTTTCAGAGGAGTAGTCGCTACAAGTTTTCATTATATAACTCTATGTAAACAAAGATGGCCACTGGCAGCCATGTTTAACGTCGAATCAAAACGATTTTCGACAAGGACCAACATCATGTCATGCTGATCATTTTAGAAAAAGTCCCATAGCAATATCCCTTAGAGTTTTCAAGAAGTAGTCGCTACAAACTTTTTTAAAAACCTATTTTTAGATTTGGCGGCCATCTTGGATTTCACATCTACATGAATTTTTGCTAGGATCAACTAGACTTCATGGGCAACATTTCTGTAAGTTTCATGAAAATCCATTCAGTAGTTTCAGAGGAGTAGTCGCTACAAAAAAAAAGTTAACGGACAGACGGACAGACGGACGGACACCGCACCACGGCATAAGCTCTGCTGATCTCTGATCAGTAGAGCTAAAAATGTTGTCAATGCTGTGGGCATTAATGCTCTGTAAATCAAGTCAATGACAAACTGTTAACAAGACAATCATAAAGTGTAAATAAACAAGAGGTCAATGACCTTGAAGCTCTACTGATTGATTTTGATTTCAGGAAGTAGTCGCTACAGACTTGTTTTTTGAAAATCTATTTTTAACCGTGGCGGCCATCTTGAATTTCCGGCCGACCTAAAACAATTCTGGGATCAATTAGACATCAAGAGCAACATTAATGTGAAGTTTCAGAAAAATATGTCGAGTAGTTTCAGAGGAGTAGTCGCTACAAGTTTTTACTATATAAATCTATGTAAACAAAGATGGCCGCTAGCGGCCATGTTTAAAGTTGCATCGAAATAAATGTCGACAAGGATCAACATCATGTCATGCTGATCATTTAAGAAAATGTTCCATTTCAATACCACTTACAGTTTTCAAGAAGTAGTCGCTACAAATTTATTTATTTTAAATCTATTTTTAGCCATGGTGGCCATTTTGAATTTCCGGCCAGCCTGAAATTTTGCTAGGATCAACCAGACATCAAGAGCAACATTCCTGTGAAGTTTCATGAACATCCGTCAAGTAGTTTCAGAGGAGTAGTCGCTACAAGTTTTTACTATATAACTCTATGTAAACAAAGATGGCCACTGGCAGCCATGTTTAATGTCAAATCCAAATAATGTTCGACAAGGATCAACATCATGTCATGCTGATCATTTTAGAAAAAGTCCCATATCAATATCACTTCTAGTTTTCAAGAAGTAGTCGCTACAAACTTGTTTATTAAAAATCTATTTTTAGCTGTGGCGGCCATCTTGAATTTCTGGCCGATCTGAAATTTTGCTAGGATCAATTACACATCAAGAGCAACATTCCTGTAAAGTTTCATGAAAATCCGCCAAGTAGTTTCAGAGGAGTAGTCGCTACAAGTTTTTACTATATAACTCTATGTAAACAAAGATGGCCGCTGGCAGCCATGTTTAACGTCGAATCAAAATGATTTTTGACAACGACCGACATCATGTCATGCTGATCATTTTAGAAAAAGTCCCATATCAATATCACTTATAGTTTTCAAGAAGTAGTCGCTACAAACTTGTATTTTAAAAATCTATTTTTAGCTTTGGCGGCCATCTTGGATTTCACATCAACATGAATTTTTGCTAGGATCAACTAGACTTCATGGACAACATTTCTGTAAAGTTTCACGAATATCCATCCAGTAGTTTCAGAGGAGTAGTCGCTACAAATAAAAGTTAACGGACAGACGGACGGACGGACGGACGACGGATGCCGCACCACGGCATAAGCTCTGCTGATCTCTGATCAGAAGATCAGAAGAGCTAAAATGAAACGCAAATTGTTTAGGGTCAGTATATAAGTACTTTTGTTTTTTCAAATAATCTATTGTTATTTTACCAGTGACTGAAAATCATCACCGATACGTACCTCATGGCTCCACTATAGTTTTTATTAAAAATTACTGTTGAGTAAAACGTGAAATACAAAATTTAACGTAAACATGTGATGCACGGGTCATGGAATGTGTACTTAGATACACATGCCATGTTCTGCAAAAAAATTGTCGCGAGTCATCATTCATCAAGAATCCAGAATTTTTGTCAAATTTGGTAAAGTTGTCTTGATGCCACGTTTACGTAATGATCAACGTGAAGACGCCGTCAGATAGCTGTTTAATGGAATTTCGCAGCGTACGGTGTCTGTCCATCTTGGCGTGCATAAATTAATGCACAATAACAAGACTATATCAATGTTTGAAAGAGACTGTTTGACCAAAAACCGTCCTAAACAAGGACGCCAGGCGTTACGTTTTTGTCTCAAGCACCTATGTCAGCACTTCCGCACCCCAGAAAAAACCGCTCTGAAACCATCATGAAACCACTGTGAACATAAGGGGTCCTCCTAACAAGCGAATACGTGCCAGGACCATTTCTTACCCAATACGTTGTGTGCATTTGCTGCCCGCATTATATGATGTAACGCTTTGTTTCGCTTTTGAACGTTTATCTGACACACAGATTCACACAAAACTAGTGGAATATTAATACAAGACATAAATACTGTGCACTGAAATAAAATTATAGTTTTCAGTTAAATGCACGTCAAGATATTTGATCCAAGCCAAGCTATTTGATTATTAATACAGAGTTATTTCGTATTTCCTTTAGTATATATTTTTAGTCGCTGTCAGTTGTTTTTTAAAAATGTTTTAGTGGAATTAGGATTTTACGGCGCACCAAACAAAAAGTTGATATGGCACCAACAGGAATGAACATTCCAGATCCCCTCTCCATTTACATCTACATGAAAATATGCAGAATGGACCTAGATATTATATTATTATGTATCATGATGTCAAATTTTGTCAATTTTACATACCCTGAAGTCAACAAGAAAGTTATAGACTTACCCACAGTATGTGTCTTCAAAGTCAAATGCATGTTTCCTACATTTAATGTACCACCATACTACTCTTAACCATTATTTCAATACACCAGAGTACTACCATGAGTACATATAGGCAAGTGATACAAACGGATGGCCTCGAGGCCTCACCTGACAAAATGACACTCTCCACAATTAATATGTCCGCAATATTGATTTTTCTGATAAATTATCTATCATCATTCTATGTTAATCATTTATTGCATAAATTGTTTAATTTGTCTAAAACTTATAAAGGTCAATAGTTGTAAATAATCATTTTACAATTATGTAAATTATAATAAATGCTATAAATACTGACCTAGCATAACACTTTCATATTTATAACACCATTTAAACGTCCCCTGAGGGTTGTGGGGATGCTTATACGAGGCCATAAAAAATGGACGGGGGGCACATTTTTTGAGGGGATTGGGGGTGCATTTAAACGGGGGTACGGTCTAGAAAAAGACAGTTCTCAGACAATTTCTCTGCTTTTTTTTTATTTTATGGAGAAAAGATGCCAAAGTAGTGCTTCGAACCCGGGTGGTCGCTGTGAAAGTCGGAAAGGGTATACATATATTCAATGGTGATATCTATAGATGTTTCCAGAGAGTATAAACATGTAGTGTTTTGTGTTTGTAAACAAACCACATATAAGTAGGTCACTGCATATAATATTTAAACACATTAACTTTGTTGTTTTCAAATACGAATACAAATTATTTAATCTACACATCTAGAATATACAATATATCCTTTAGAGGGAATGATCCATTTATTATTTGTCACGTGGGGATATTGCAGGTTTAACAAAAATAACAAATCCAAAAAAATGTAACACAAAACTTTCCGTCTCAGATATAATTATTACAAATTTAAGGCTTGAGTAATTTATTCTGAAATGCTATCAAGTCACATCAAAGTCCTGTAGATATATACCAACTTATATAAATAATACTAACGATTAATGATCTAAGTCGAAAGTAACAGATTGGTATAATATAATGATATAATCAATAAAACATTTGAATGGGGAAAATCAAACCAAATACCTAAATCTCTACAAAACAACGTGATCAATACATATTATGTGACAGGAGAACACGAGGCAAACAAGTTGGTAGGCAAATTAAGTGGTTACGTTTGAACAAGAAGTGTCTGAAATTCTGACGAATACCCCTGGATGGAAACCTAATTCATGGCTGTTGGACGGTTCATCATAATATCCAAAAGGAAATCTGTATCTGCTCACTGGCTTTGGGGATATGGCAGAGACACAAAGGTACAGATGCTGCCACGCGGATTAAGACTAATCCCACTCATCGCGGCGATTTTATCTCACCGCGGACACACTGATTTTGTCCCCCCGATCCGCGGACAGCCCGCTCATCGCGGGGATAATATATTTTTTCCACCGCGACACAATCACCGCGATTCGCGGTGATCTGTTTTGATTCGCACACCGCTTTACCCGGTGTGAAATCGCAGGCCATCGCCGCGATTTATCTTCAGTATCAATGTACAATTGTGCAGTCAATTTAATGCAATATTATTCAATAACTATTAAAAACCCGAAGCAGAAGACAATTTTATTTTTGTTTTCGGAAAATTCAAATGCCAGAATAATGTATACTGGGTCATTAAGTTATATGGCGGTTCCTATTACCGACTTCGCGGTGACTGAACATAAAATTCAAATCTTATACTGGAAATTAGAATTATATTTTTTTTAATTAATCGTTATTTTAACATATTTTACTATTCTGCTGTTGGTTATTAATACATCGATGGGTTCTTTAGTCAGAAATAATCCGAAAAATTGTAAAGAATTCCGGGTCATAAACCCGTTATTAGTGCCGCCTTGTTAATAGGTACACACATCGCAAAGGATTGTGGGTAGCCAATTTATGTCCGGTGAAGAGAAATGTGACTTTTGGAAAACAAAAACGAAAAACACACGTTATTAAATGCATTAAAAGTTTGAAATACCCATTGCTTCCAAATTGTTCATTGTATTTATCATTTTTATTACATTTTTCATTGATCCGTGCTCTAATTTCCCCCGCGAATCTATCACGGAGAATCACGGTGATTTCTTTCTTTCGAGACTGGATTTTGCAATCGCGGCGATTTTTACAGTCGCGGGGAATTCCCGCGATATTTCGGGTGACAATCCGCGGTAAGATCGCGGGGATTTGCGACTTTGATTGAAAAACGGCCGCGGGGATGCTGCGAAAAAGTCGTAATCCGCGTGGCAGCAACTGTACCCAAGTATGAAGTCCAGATTTGACCATGACCTTGGTGAAAGGAACATGAGATTTGTGACATGTCGTCTTGATAGATATTTAGCATGTATGCACAAGGAACTTTGAACAGACTGAAGATGATTCAAGTTATTTCTTGGAGCCCCAAGGACTTTTAAATTAAGGGCCAAGACAATTAAGGCGTTTCGTAGATGAGGTGGATGGCGGGAGATATACATGTACATGTGTATATAAGAAGGCATGCAATTTTTTACATGAGTCTCTTAAAAATGTTTTCTTCACATATTGTTTCCCCTTTCGTACTAAAGAATAGTGTGCCCGAATGAACATGTAATTACTAACGGTATATTAGATATATATTTATTTATATCAACATGACATGAATGATGGTGTAACAGAACTGTCAAATACATACTACATACTAATTAAACAGAACACCTGTCCACTACAAGGCGGTACACAATCTAACACAATAAATAGCATGTCATGCAAAATTCATTTTTATCGTAAAAGTTATAAAAGTGTGCAGGGCTTTTTTTCATGTTTTTGGGAACATGACCCGTACCCCTGGAATTGGAAATTTTAGCACGCTTTTTAATAAATTTCGGAAAAATATAAAGTAAAGCATTCCTTTCATAATTATATCTTTAATACTGTTTTTTGTACACCAAGATAAACAGAAGCATTTATTTAAGCTTTTGAACCCCAATCATTGGATTGGCACATTAAAAAAAAAAAATCACCTGAATTGGGAAAAAAAGATATGTTTTGGCATTGGGAATATGACCGAATTTCGGCTATAAAAACCCCTGGTGTGGGTCCATTTTTGTTATTTCAATGGACAGGGGTTGGGGTTTTTAACCAAGGACATATACATGTAGATAGCGGTACATGTATGATCGCAACAGTTTAAATATATGTCACATTTATTAAATATGCATCCTGGAAGTCTCTTATTTATCGTAGCATATTTCTCGAATGCCCCAGTTTTATGTACATGTATGTGCCACAATCCAATCCCCCACCCCTTAGTCACCATTCTATAATAACCATTTTTCTGAAGCAGATGGAGCATCCCCCAACCACCACCATTCAACAGCAATTATTCTTCTGAACAGAAGAAGATGGAGCATTCCACAGTGTATAAAGTAAATATCTGCAGTGAATGCTGCAATGCAATTAATCTAGGTAATCAGCAATTAATCTATCTAGTCAACAAAGGTGTTCACAGAGCTAACTGAATTTGTTACCACAAATTTACCTGAGTGTACAGAACAGTCATACAGCAGTACAGAGGAATTCAATTCCAACCAGAACTGAGACAACCTTCAGTACATGACCGTTATTAAACAGAGCAAGCACAACCCCACCCCCACAATATTCTCACTGCCTTCAGAATGTATGAGCCCATTGGAAAAAACTTTGAGTCCAGAAATTTACCTACATCTATATGGTGTTATATCAAATGAGAGTCATATTTAATGTCTATTTACTTACAATGAAAACCAACAAAACAAGACTAGTAGACATTTGCACCAATAAATAAATAATCAATAGATATCAGAATATTAAAAAGCAATACATTTTGTAGTCTCAGACCCTACACCAGGGTAGTCCCAGAAAAATATCCAGGTACTGTATTGAGAGGGGTTGGTTACGGAAGGGATAATACTCCTTTCTTTGATTTTTTTTTAAACTAGTTTTTTATTTGCTGGACTCTGAATTGAATGTTGTTTAACGGCTCTTCAAAAAGTATAGGTTATTTAGAGCCGCCACAGGGAGAGGGGAAGGATACATAGGAATCCGGGAACAGTGCCATACTCTTATTATCGAATAGATTCCTATGTTTCTTTAAACGTGCTCGGAGGATAGACCGATACACGGGACCGCCCGGTTTACTTGCCCATCCGACGGACGAGGCTAAGGGAAAGTGTCTTGCACAAGAACACACGGACGAAACTCAGTGGCATCACGAAGGATTGAACCCGGGGCCTCCGGTTACAAATCTGCCATGCTACCGACTGCGCCATGCCAGCCCTGCTGGACTCTGAAGTATAACTATAGCGTTTAAAATATGAAATAGTAAACTATAGTTTTGTATAAATTTGTTGTTTTTGCCTTTAAAATTCTCTATTTTGTTTTAATTTTCAGTTTGATTTGGTGGGTTCTAAAATAAACATGTAGTATTACAGAGTGCAACACATCGTAATTTGTTATTGCAATTGACGGTTTTTTAAGCGCGAAAACCAATGACATTTGCATATTGAGACAATATATGGTATTTTCATTTTTCAAATTACTATAATTATCAGATACTTCTAATTACACATTTTATCAATGAAATTATAGAAATACATCTCCAAATCACATTAAAAAAGAGTTACTTCGCGTAAAACTCAGAGTCATAATTTACCGTGGAAATCTTATGGGACGATTACAGTAGCAATTACTTCTTGAAAAACTAGCAATTTTCCCAAATGCAATTTCTTGTTTTGTCTTCTGTTTGACCGTTTTCAGAGAATTGATGATCTTTACGTTGACAAACTGTCTTGTTAAATGAAACAACTGTATCTCTTCCTATCATAAACAATCATTTCAGCAATCGCTCTCAGCAGTGTTTCCCCCAGGAGTTTGGGAAGGCATGTTATTTTGTGGAAGTACATAGAGCGCGTGGGGGAGGGTTTTGGGAGTGGGGGTAACCCCCTCCTGAAGGTTAGATTTATTTTTATAATAGGTGTGGTGTATATCAACGGAGAGCCATTTTAATTGACATTTAGTGTTACTTTAATACAACAAAAACAGAACTGATTCACAACAAAACTACGAAAAAAATAGTCAAATTCACTATTTGTTTATTTTTTCAAACACTTTGTGCTTGCCACAAACAGCTGGTCATAAATGTCAGAATTATTTGGGTATATCCTCATGTTTTCACTGTTCACTGCTGTTATTTGGTTATGCTCAATAATCTGCTTTAGTACTTACAGACAGTGTCACTTTAAAGTGTGTTGTTATATTTTCGTACTTAAAAAACATAACAATATTGAGTATTGAGAAAGTAAGAGTTTAAAAAAAAAAAAAAAAATTTACCCCACCCACTCCACCAAATATATGGGGCGCGATTTTTTCATAAACGGCCGGGCAGGCTAATAACTTCCCCTCTGAAAAATAACCGATAGTATGAATCAAATTGACTACGATGTACACTATTACGAATCTAATTGATGACGAAGTACGAAATTTCGTAGAAGTTGTCATTTTTGAATTCATTCTATTTTTAGAAGCAACAAAACTTGACAAGCCTGCTTATCAATGAGTATTCGAGAAAAAAATGTGTTTTGTTTACTTGAAAAGCGCCCCATCTTGATTGATTTATTTCAGATACCCCATTCCCCACAACTCAATTGTTTTTGTGTGAGATTTACCCACCCACCTGTAGATGCGATATTCTGGAGTTAGGATGGTACCATAAATGTGATTTTTGGGACAAGGCACCCTACCATGTATTTTCTATAAATTGCCTTCCGCTACCCCCTGGTATGTTTTAATGGAACAGCCCTTACATACAAATTCTTGCAGAATGAAACAATCATGTTTGTTTCTCGATCATAAACATTCATTTTCGGCAATAGTTCTACTCAACTCAACACATGAAGCACCGTGTCCTAATTATTAAACATATACCACTCAACACTTACAAGTGTATACACAGGTCACGGGGTAATCAGCAGTCTGCTATCGCGAATATGATTGGCTGATAGCTTATTTAGTGGGAGCGACAATAAACCTGTCAATGAGATTCAGGCACGCGCAGGACTGCAATTGTTTCAAGTGGCATAATATTGCTTTGGGATTTAAGGGATGTCGCGGAGATCAAAGGATGTCGGAAATTCGCCGTCAGGCATTAAAGCATGTCGCATGCGACATCCGATATATAGGTCTGGGGGAAACCCTGCTCTGCTCGACCCAAACTGTTGAATCAGTCAACACCACTGTTTTTACAGCTAATTATTTAAGATAAGATTTAAATCCATATGTCCACAATGCAAGAATGGTTTCGTTCCCCAGATAATTGGAATAATTATTTAAAAACTTAGAATACCACCCCCACACACTAACCCAATGAAGAATGAGACCGCCTCACGCATTCCGGGTAGCGCATAATGTACACGTCCACGAACGACGAGACGATTTTTGATATGCGCTGTCCTTCGACGTGCATAAGCGTTTGAATTTTTTATGTGTGAACTTTCTGCAGAGATTGTCTAGGCTAGACATAAACAGTCCATTTAAAATGAATTTTGCCGCTCAT
This sequence comes from Cyrtodaria siliqua, assembly GCA_037043455.1. NCBI lineage: Eukaryota > Metazoa > Mollusca > Bivalvia > Adapedonta > Hiatellidae > Cyrtodaria > Cyrtodaria siliqua. The sequence continues at coordinate 109,020 of JAWPHD010001266.1, forward strand.
CGCTGTGGGTTCAAATCCCGCTGTGAGCTCAACTTGTGAGGAAGTGTCGATTCTTACAGATGGCGGGAGGTGTACAGTACTGGTTCTACCCAGGAAAAGAGGGCAGTCTGCCGCCACCACAAAAAAATGACCACAATAAAAACATTACAAGTGTTGAAAATGGCGTAAAAACACCATGCAAACAAACTACACTGAATTTTATAAGTGTGCAACTTACCTAAAGTGAAGAATAATCATTTGTTATCCATTTCACACTAAAATTTTAATCCAAAAAACATTTTGATATGAAATACATAAGTTTAAATCTAGGTACTATCAGGGTTCTCCACAGGCCATTTAAGCGTAGCGGAGCCGCTGCGCTTGACTTCCAAAATCTTACATCCCGCGGTGCCTAAACTGCGCCGCTATGCTTAAAAACCAGAGCGCGGTGCTTTGATCTGAAGGCAAACACCGCCTTTAAAAATCCTTATGCGCACCGTACACAAATTCTTAAACTCGCGTCAAACAATACACACAAGTAACACGTGACTGATCTATGCAGTATGCAGAACGTGCGATAACACGCTGTGTGATTAGTGGATTGTTGACAACAAATTGCAATTATCACGAGTTGATTGGATTATGTCGGGTTGTTGTGGATTAATCAGTAATTGGGAGATAATTGGGATGGGAGAATGTAACTTAAAGCAGTTGAACTGGAAAGTTTGTTAATATTGGCAGTTTGTGTATCGGCTTACGTGTATTGTTCAAGACGGAAATGAAAGATGTGATGTGCAAGAGTTTGTTTGTTTTGCGCAAGTAAGTATAATTGTTTTGATTGTCATTTGATTTAAGTTTGTTCGTAATAAATAAAATAAATAGCAATTTTGGGATAATATCTGGTCATTTGAAAAAAAGAAAAGAAGAAATGAAGGTAGTTTATTTATCTGTTTACTTCAAAGCTTGTCAATATTTTGAAAACAAAAATACTAGAAATTACTTACAAAATAAAACAAAAATAATTCAGTTTTTACTATTATTAAGCGTGTTGGTCTATTATATATTTATAATATATTAAATTATTTATATATGTTTCTTCAGACCTTGGCCCGCAACTTTAACCAGGATGAAGATTCAATGACGATCGAGTGGAGACAAGTGAGGGCGGTTACAAAGAATGACAGAGAGCTACAGGAGTCTCACCCCAACTTGTACAATATTGCAGCTGTTGGGTCTGCTTCTTCCAACATCAACAGCAGATTGAATTAAGACAGCACAGGTCAACTCTGTGTAACAGAGTTCTCAATGCACTGCTGGCAGTAACAATGCAGGGCCCTATTCCATCAGTTTGAATATGACAGGGCAGTGGAAGAATGCCACATGGCCAGACCTAGAAGGTCAAGCATCTGAAAAGGAACTGCTAGCTAATATGTACAGTCAAGACATTGAATGGGCTAACTTGTGTTGAATTTATTTGAGTGCTAAGGTTATATTTTTTAAGTATTATCAAATGTGCTGTTTTATTTCCACGGATGAATATTGTGTAGTTGATGGTATTATATGTGTGCATGATGTGTTGATGTATATGTTGTATTATTGTGTATAAACTTATAATAAATCTTTGTATGTTTTCTTCTTCATCGTGTATTAAAACATGGATTATTTATTATTGTTTATTGTATGTATTTCAGATGCTGCATGTTGTGTTGATGTGTGTTGTATTATTGTGTATGTATTATTGTGTATGAACTTATTTTAGTTAATATTTTTATGAGTTTTTTTTTTTTAAATAAAAGTCTTAAAACATGGATTATATATTATATTGTTTATTATCATAAATATATAATTATATATGGCTTCCTACCATCACTTATATCACACAAAAGAGTGCCTCAACATCAATACAGGCAGTCACTAAAAGCCAAAAAAATCGAACACAGGAAGGGGGTTTCCCCCTCCCGTACCCTCCCCCAGCACGCGCTAAATGCCACTATGCTTGAAAATAATCCTGTGGAGAACCCTGACTATGCATTGTTTGAACGGCAAAACACAGGTGTCAATGCAGTGACGTCATACAAGAAACGTATATACAGAATCTGTAATAGTCCGGACGTGTTTTGGTCAAACGCAATGAGACGTCACGAGGTGCATCTATAAATGTCCTTATGCAAAAAAAAGCACCCCAGATGTCAAATAAATGAGAATACCATTCCAGGCTACCACGAAAATTAAAGATTTGTCGGACCTTGAGTGTGTACAGACCGACTCATGGCATGAAATGTCCTGGGTGACAGATTGTCATTCCCTATAAATTTGTTATTAGGTATGTCCCTACATGCATGAAAAGTTTGAAATTGTAACAATTTGGTAAGGAAAGGAAGAATAACAGAAAAGTCAATATAAATATCAGTGATACACACAACTGTTTAACATGTTTACAACTACTGAAGTAATGACTGCAGTCTCAAATCAGCTGGATGTTCCCACTGAAAGTGAAAAACGGAATAAAAATGTCAATCATTTCAATGTGCACGTATGCACTGTAAAAAACGTAGCTGAATGAAATTTGGAGCAGCAAATGACCGACAGATTTTGTTTTTCAAAAGATTAAACATGTGTGTTCCTTTCTGCCAAGGAAAACTAACATTTATTTTGAAATAGAAGCATTATTTGATAAATTATTACCATCGGGTCCCGGTTTCACCTTCGGTTCTTTGACATCCGCCATTTTTTGTAATGACGTCACGTGCAAGAGTTACTCATCCTGATTCACTGATACCACAGGGACATGCAGACGTGTGAGGGCAGTGTGTCGACCCAGACTCAATCGTAGTGTTCTTAGCGTTTGTGCGAAAATTTGCCAAAAATTTCAGTGGTTTTAACACGTACCATAAAATCATTTCTATATCATTTTATGCAATGTTTTTTTAAACCAATAACAGAACGCTTTAAAAAAAATATTATTGTCTTTGTATTGTTTGTATATGGAAGGAATACAAAAAAAATGTATACGGAAGGTATACAAAAAATATCAAGGAACAAAAAAAATATATATATTTAAAGCGTTCTGTTAATTCCAATCCCCTTCGCTTACGTCTGAGCTGAATTATGGAAAGCCTCGGCAGCATTTTGTGCAGTATGCCTAATAAGCTGTTATGTGCATTTTTTAAGTTGTCTTGTGCATTTTCTAAGTTGTTATGTGCATTTTCTAAGGCGCCTGGTGCATTTTGTAAGTTGTCTTGTGCGTTTCGTAAGTTGTCTTGTGCATTTTTCCGTTGCCTTATTTAAGTCGTGCGTTTTCTTGTGCATTTTTTTTCAGTTTTCTTGTGCATTTTTTTCTATTGCCTTGTACATTTCGTAAGTTATTGTATGTTTGGTGTCTTGTGATTGTTTTCAATTGTTTTGTGCATTCATACGTTGTTATGTGCATTTCGTGAGATATCATGTGCATTTTTCCTCAGTTGTTATACAATGTGCATTTCGTAAGTTGTTATGTGCATTTCTTAAAGTTGTTATGTGCATTTTATAAGTTGTCTTGTGCATTTCATAAGTTGTCTTTTTTGCATTTCATAAGTTGTTTTGTGCATTTTGTAAGTTGTCATGTGCATTTCATAAGTTGTCTTGTGCAATTCGTAAGTTGTCTTGTGCATTTTCTAAGTTGTCTTGTGCATTTTCTAAGTTGTCTTGTGTATTTCTTAAGTTCAGTTAATGAAATGCAATGAATATGGTGCACTTTTTCAGTTGCCTTGTGTATTTTCTCAGTTGTTATTTGCATTTCGTAGGTTGTCATGTGCATTTCGTAAGTTGTTATGTGCATTTCGTAAGTTGTCTTGTGCATTTTCTAAGTTGTATTCTGCATTTCCTAAGTTGTCTGGTGCATTTTTTCAGTTATCTTGTGCATTTCCTAAGTTGTCTGGTGCATTTTTTCAATTATCTTGTGCATTTCCTAAGTTGTGCATTTTCTTAGTTGTTATGTGTATTTCGTATGTTATGTTGTCTGGTTTATTTTTTTCAGTTGTCTTGTGCATTTTCTCAGCTGTTATGTGCATTTCAGTTGTATTCTGCATTTTCTAAGTTGTCTGGTGCATTTTTTCAGTTGTCCTCTGCATTTCCTAAATTGTCTTGTGCATTTTCTAAGTTGTCTTACATGCATTTCGTAAGTTCTCTAGTGCATTTTTTCAGTTGGGATGTGCATTTTCTAAGTTGTCTTGTGCATTTGTAAGTTCTCTGGTGCATTTTATTCAGTTAGCATGTGCATTTTGTAAGTTGTCTTGTGCATTTTGTAAGTTCTCTTGTGCATTTCGTAAGTTCTCTTGTGCATTTTTCAGTTGTTATGTACATTTCGTAAGTTGTCTTGTGCCAACTACAAGTCATAATGTGCGTTAAACAGATTGTTGTTAAGTATGCTTTTTATCAGAATAAATTTTGAAGGAAACACCGGTAGACGGCCCCATGAGCAGACATTTTGCTTCGCCTCCTTTCAAAAATTGGGCAATATACATTATACAATAAATACTAAGAAAAGAAAATCGATTTCAAAATATGTAAGGGATTTTCTGACGTGGAGTTAATAAATCTTGGTCTGACAACAATATGAGCTCAGGTCACAGGTGGTAGTATCAGTGTTGGGGATATAATTATTTACACTGTCCCGTTTACTGGGATGGCAATATGGTAAGAGTTGGGTTTGGTGCACCCTAGAACCTATTTTAAAAACAACAGTGACCCTTTTTTTGACACTGACCGTTCCAAGGCGTTGCCCTAATGTCAACCCTTTTGTGTTTGTGATGTCTTATTTCAATCTCATTAAAATCAGACCCTTTATCACGCTACGATACTCGACGCTTCCAAGGATCTGACAACACTGCATTGGAGGTCACGTCAGATTGACCTTATGATTAGCCGATCAGATTTCAGGCTACACAATTGCTCGGTATAGACTGCTTCACTGCGCATGTCGCGTTTCATTCGAAACAGTCTACGCTCGGTATTGAAAGAGACAATGTCCCTAATCTTTAGCTTATAAAAAACAAAATAATTGCGTTGATAGACATAACACACCAACCATTATTGAATATTTACTGGAAAAAAAATCATATTGTAAAAAGAAGTAGCATATGATCGTTTCGTGGGCTTGAACCCACACTAAAATTACACTCGCTGAACGTCGCAATAGTCGACTTCGCTATCAACTGAGCTAAGCGGTCCAGACGTACTACGATCGACATACTATTTAGAAAACTAATGTCGTAATAATCTCAGTAGAATATATATTTTCAAAACACATGTTCACGCTCATGATTTTCTTCGTATTCTTGATGTAAAACATGCCATTTAGTGCATTTCTTTGAATTTATCGTGCAGTCCACAGCATTAACACATGGCGACTTTATAATTTTTTTTGATATATATGTGTTTAATGTGGATTTTCGTTTGTTTAGTTCAATCGAACATCAACTGAAGTGCCTATGAAACGCGCGATTTCATTGGTTGATTTTCTCATGAATATTGATTAGATGAAAGGTAGATCTGACGTGTCCTCCAAGGCAGTGTTATCAGATCCTATAGCGGAGAGTAGATATGATTTTAATGAGATTGGTCGTATTTTGCCTTTTATTCGTCTTTAAAGTTGTTCGTTGTTTCTGTGTGTTTTTGTGGTTGACTGTCGTCCTTCAAAGCTACTTTTCGATTTTTATATATCTACTTTAACAATGCACAAAATGCAAAAGGCCAACAGAAGGCAGTCGAGGCTTTCCATAGTGAGTAGCTCTAGTGAAAATTGATATATAGGGCCCTTATATTTTGGGTAGTGTGGGTATGAATGAATAATGTTTTACGCCACTTCGAGACATAAATAGGTCATAGTGTGCGCAAAAACCGCTGAAAAATTAAACAAATGAAACAGTAAGTTAATAAACACAAGTGAAAAATATATATTGGTAAAATTACTTTTACTTACCTGGTTATTGAGTAGCATCAAAGTACACCGGCTTCTTAGTAGCGATTTTTTATTTGGCTTGCTGCAAGTACTGCAGGCCTGCTATGCACTGCAGGCTTTTGAGTAGAATGTATAGAATAGTGTGAAGTAGAAGCAGTTATCGTTTTTGTGGTTGCTGGAGTTTCTTCTTATTGTGAACTAGCATATGTACGTGTGATGTGCTGAGATTGTGATTTAATAATGGATGCATGTGTATTGGTAGTCTGTGCATTTTTGTCTTATACTAATTTCATGGCTTCAGGGAATCCAATGTTGTTGATATATTCCAGTTTAATTATGTCCTTTTCTTTTTTTTTCAGGTTGGGCACTGTTTGGATTTTTCTAAGTGTGCCTCGTCGCAATTAATGCATTTTGGAGTGTTGTGACAATCTTCTACTCGATGTTTATATTCAAAATCGCAACAGCTGGCACAACGTTCTTCTTGTGTGAATTTGTATTCATGATGTCCAAACTTCTGACAGCGGATTTGGAATATAAACATCGACTTTAATTTGGAAATATGCAACCCTCAGTAGGCGTGGCATTACTGGGGTAGAAAAGAATGAAGACGATTGCATTTGTTTGGATATATTTTTGAGTTTCTACGATACCGAAATTCTACGTGCTGCTGTAACTTGCTGAGCATTACTTTATTCCACTATATCCTCCACTGATACTCCCGAGAGATCCGGGCAGCGGATCACGAATCCCATGGATGTATTCAAGGAGGTATGTGGCGTGCATCTAGCTGGTATATTGAAACAATAGTTACTATCGCGGAGATTGTCAGAATGTTGAGTTTTGTCTGTTGCGATTAAAGGCGTTCCATTTGTTAAATGGTGTTGTTTTTTAATTTGTTTCACATTGATTTGTTCTTTGAATGACGAATGGTGATAGTATGGCTATTGGTTTGTCTTTGTCTAACGGTGGAAGTACATGTAGTAGAAAACGTGGACATATTTGTGGTTGTAGCATTTCTCATTCTCGTTAGTAGGTTTAAACAGTTTTGTGTTACGTTCAGCACCCATAAAATAATCGCAATTTGACAATGTGGCTCATCACCCACCTCGGAGTCCAACAAGAGGACGCTGTGTATGTAGTGGATTTCCACCTCCTGGCGCCAGTCATACTATATAGTGATACTCCAACAAGAATAACTTTGTAAGATTGATCCGCTAGGCCACTGCTTTCTAGGATTAGGAGAAAAAAGGTAAACAGAGGAAAATACGTTGCACGGTGGTATCAAGCTAGATAGAAAGAGAGGTACCCCTAGAGCAAATCGTGGCTGACCGATTGATCGTACCGGATCAATACGAGCACCCGTCTTGGTTGAAGTCCGGTCCGAAGTGGTGTGTTGTAACGTAGGGATAACTGCCAGATCTCCACATGACTCTACCACCGGGATTCCTTTCTCCCTTGACACGGGATGCCACCCACGGGAGAGGGATAGACTACTATCAATGTGTCGTTGGTCAACTGCAGACATGGAATATATATGTTCATACTGACCTATTAATAGGTCTGTTATGTCTACTGAATCAGAGGCAAAATTTATAAATTTAATCGTAGGCCTTATAATATTAATACTATACTAGTATCCCGTCTGTGTTTTAGGTTTGTGGTTTTAATTTTACAAGAAAGTTACAGAATTGAATGATTATGCGTGTTAAAACATCTAGATTGCGGTAATATCCTTTGATCAGCAAATAGACCATTGCTTGCATTATTTTTGTGGGTGTTATTTTCATTGTGTCAAAGTCAAATACGCCGCAATATATACTGCTTAAAGTTTGCTAAGCACCAAGATTTCAATTCGACATTTTACAGTGGCTGATTTTACCAACAGCATAAAACTCAACAATTAATTTTATTTTGCGATTACTTTATGTGAAATTCATTATTTTATTGTCAACAATTGATTCGAAAACAATTTTCTTGTGTATTCTTGCATGTCAACCTACAAAATACAGTTTTCTCGCTGTATTTGGGGTGAAAGGTGAAAAGGTTTGATGCTTAGCGACCTTTGAGTAGTATATAAGACAGATACTTGTATGTTATTAAAGCAATTCGATTTCACATTTTAATTATAATCTAAGATAATATTAACAGACAGACAGACAGACTTTTTATTCAGACTTGTACAAAGTACATCGTCTACAATACATACATATTAGCATATATGATGTCAACGTATATATACAAGTAAATGGTGAAATATATACAAATGGTATAATTAATCATTTCATTATTTTTATTATTATTATTATTATTATTATTATTATGTAGTATAGTAAATAAGAGTAGGAGGTTGAACTAAGGAACTACCTTTCAATAGTTAATAATGCGTTTCTTATTATAATTGATTCTTTAACATATAACGAAAGTTTTATTATTTCTATCTTGTCATGTGATTTCAGTAACTCCAAATATTTGAAAACAGAAGGACGTTTGTAATAACAACGTTTTAAGTATTTCTTTCTAATATCAATATAACAAGGACAAATACATACAAAATGAAATTCATCTTCTATATCTAAACTATTACAAATTAGGCAATATCTTTCTTCACGAAGTGTTCTATTGTTGGCATATCTACCAGTCTGTATTCTGAGTGGATGTACAGATAGTCTAAGTCTAGTAAAATATAGACGTAAACTTCTTGGCAAAATATCTAAATATGTTTCATATTCCAAACTAGTTTTAATATCTTTGTACAATTTTAACACAGAACTGTTGTTTAAGGTACCACACCAATTTTGTTTAAAGGCATTTAAAACTCTAATTCTAAAGTCATACAAAAATACGTCACTGTTTATATAAGAAGCATTATCGAATACATAAGAAACACCGTAATCATCTAGTAATTTCTTAACACTGCTAACCCAGTTCGTTTTTCCGTTATTACAGTCCTGTAAAGCGTGTTCATACACAGTCTTTAGAATGATATTGTCAGTATTTATTACTTTCAACCAATATTTCATAATTCTTATATATCTATTAACATATAGGGGATATCTTCCAAGTTCACCATACACAGCTGCATTGCATGTATTAGGTAGTACCTTTAATAGCCTTTTGCAAAATTTTAAATGAATTCTTTCAATTTCTTTAGATTTAGTATTGCCCCAAATCTCACATGCATAACTAAGAACAGACACAACAAAGGCATTGAAGAACTGACATAAAGTTTTAGGACTCAAATCATATACTTTACATTTACATAATAGAACATTCATTGCCTTAAGAGCTTTACCAACTAAATGCTCCTGATTAAGAGCGAAATTTCCAGTATAATTGAAAACATTCCCTAAATAGTTAAAATCATTCACTACGTTGATAACGTCTCCATTGTAGGTCCAATGCACACTGGCTAATAATCCGCCGCGTTTACGAAAAACCATAATTTTAGTTTTGGCAATATTTACTTTAAGTCCCCACGAATCGCAATAATTATTTAATGTATCTAAATATACTTGTATTTCAGCAGGTGTTTTTCCTACAATGGCCATGTCACCCGCAAATAGCAATAACATTAGTACTATATCATCTAATTGCAAACCTGAATCAATTAACATTACACTAGATTATATCTCATTTGAGAACATTGCTATATTATAAATGCAGCTTTGACTGAAATTGTTAATTAAACAGTTTTAATGTTTAGTAAATAGAACGTAAATGTGTATCTATAAATGTACATACTAATGGTAACTACCAGGTATTTAGTAAATCTCTTTGTATTCAAACATTTGCTGAAGTTTTGAAAATAACGCACACTAATCTCTTTGGCAATTACATATTGCAACTTTATGTGTGTTTGTCTCTATAATGTTATAACATCACTTGGCGATAGGTAGGACAATCCTATGACAAGTCAAATTAGTATTTATTCGCATATAATTGCAAACAAGATATCTCCGTAAGATAGAAAGATATCCCTTTATTACATTTTTATGAGTGAAAGATTGGGATTTCTCAGTGAAAGAATATTCATAATCGCTTAATATTAATAATTAACTCCGAACACAAAAATAACTAACTGCGACGTTGAGTTATGACGTCAATAACGTGTTGATTACGTCGACGTCGTCCACCGATAACGCTAATTCTGGTTAAAATCATACATAATCTGATTAAAAATGCAATATAATAAATAGATTATTTAACTGTTGTGATCGATTATATGGAAATCCTTCACTCGATGACAGGCGTGTGTTGTTTTTTCACTCACTCCCTTACTCTCGTTCGTGAAAAGAACCAAACGTCTACCATCTCGTGAAGAACTTACCTATAATCGATCCCAGCAGTTAAATAATCTCTATTTAACGTAGAAAGATATATCTTCGAGATAGAGAGATATTTCTTTAAACTAGACCTATATCTCTTGAAGCTAGAGTGATATCTCTATACGAGTCTTACGAAGATATCTTGTTACACTAAAGAGATATGGCTCTAGCTAAATAGATACATCTCTAGAGATATATTTATAACTTACAGCGACATCTCTCTAGCTTAATGCGATATCTTTCTTTAAGAGACATTTCTTTGAGATAGGGAAATATCGTTTTAACATTAGGATATATTTTGTTAACGATAATATATAACTCTTTAATTAGATATATATCTCTTAAAACGTCTTACAGATATGTTTCTTTAAGGATAACTTATTGTAACGGTATTCTTAAATATATATATATATCGCTTTTAAGAAGATATATTGTTACGTTAAAGAGACATTTCCATAGCTTTCTAGAGAGGTATTTCATCTCATTGTATTTAAGAAATAGAACATCGTTTACTGTGAATTATCGTTTAATATATCACGGTTTGGAAATTTCACGAGCCCGAAGTGCGAGTGAAGTTATTGTTTACAATTGAACGACAAACCGTGATATATTATAGATAATTCACCGTAAACGATGTTCTGTTTCTATTCTAATATCCCTAAAATGTGAAAATAACGCACACATCTGAAATCTTTCGCATTGCTTTGCTTACTCTCCTACCGTTGCATACGTTACAATGCGAAATGCGCAATGCGCAATGCTTATTCTCCTAATGTTGCACAAATTACAGCGATATATCGTTCAATATAAAGAGATATTTTAAACTAGGCTATATAGTGTGAGTGTATTAGAATTCAGGTTAAAGATACATAGTGGATATTTTGTTGTTTTGTCGTGAATAATGAGAAGCATGAGTGAAAATATATGTTTTCACACTTCGAGATGAAATAAAATATAACGAAGCATGAATGAAAATATATACGTTTTCTCACTTCGAGATGAAATAAAATATGTCGAAGCATGAATGAAAATATATACGTTTTCTCACTTCGAGATGAAATAAAATATAACGAAGCATGAATGAAAATATATACGTTTTCTCACTTCGAGATGAAATAAAATATGTCGAAGCATGAATGAAAATATATACGTTTTCTCACTTCGAGATGAAATAAAATATGTCGAAGCATGAGTGAAAATATATAGTTTTCACATTTCGAGATGAAATAAAATATAACGAAGCATGAATGAAAATATATAAGTTTTCATACTTCGAGATGAAATAAAATATAACGAAGCATGAATGAAAATATATAAGTTTTCTCACTTCGAGATGAAATAAAATATGTCGAAGCATAAGTGAAAATATAAAAGTTTTCTCACTTCGAGATGAAATAAAATATGTTACAAAACAACACATTTTCTTTTTAATTTATGATTTAACAAACACATTTTTAGGGAAACGACGGTAGAACAACAAGGGAGACAATTTTAATAACTAAGCCGCTTTACACATTTTTTGGCCGACAACAAAAAAAGTCCAAAGATATTTTATTTATATCCAAATTGAACAATTTGTTTAATGTATTTATATTGGCAGTCATTTTCTTTTAAATTTTAAAATCCATTTCAAATCATTGTGTTTTCTCTTGAGATGTTTACATTTGCGTAGGAATATCTTGCGAGTCGTTTTATTGTGTATCTGTGTTAGTTGTATATTAAAAAAGTAGTCCCGGCAGCTACAGTGGAATAAAACTCTATAGTTCAAAGTGTGCAATAACTTTTATTTCACTGATAAAATATAGTATTTCATTGCTTATCATAAAATAAATATATATACTAAAGGAAAAAAGACAAAATATCTTGGCGTGCAACACATATCTTGACGTACATTTAACTAAAAACAATAATTGTATTTCAGTACACAGTATTTAGGTCTGATTTTAATATTTCGCAAGTTTTGTGTGAGCCTGAGTGTCAGATAAACGTTCATAAGCGAAACCAAATGTTACTTCATATAACGCGGGCAGCATATACGAACAACGTTTTCTGTTAGAAATGGTCCTGGCACGTATTCGGTTGTTAGGAGGACCCATTATGTTCACAGTGTATTCATGATGGTTTCACGGCGGTTTTTGCGTCTTGCAGAAGTGTCGACGTAGGTGCTCGAGATGAAAATAAGCATCATCTGAACGTGACGTAACACATGGACGTCCTTGTTTAGGTAAGTTGGTCAATACAGTCTCTCTCAGACGTTGAAATATATATACTAGTATACTGACCCTAAAACAGTTGCGTTTCCTTTTTCCTTAAGTATAAATAAGTTACAATAATCACAGTTTTATAATAAGCATACATTATCAAGATGATATCACATCCGATGTACCACGTATATCACAATGTTTCTTACTGCACATATTTAACTATCATAAAAGGCTTGGAATTATGAAAGTGTATCATAGGTTCACTAGCATGGGAGAATATATTATAGAAACGTGCCATGCAACCCGGTGTGCACTGCAAAACGAGGCCTCTATATCCATGTTCCCTGCTAAGGTTCTATAAGGAATACCTTTGTACCTTTGTATCTTGTTCACGACCTATGACTAACACTATGGCTAAAGAAGTTATTTCCCCGAACACTGGTGTTACAATGGTATGCAGTTTATTCGAGTGTCCACGAAGAGTTCTTTCTAGAAAATGGAAGAGCGAATCACTTTTCAGTTTATATTGGTTATTAAGATTTTTTTGTTATAGGTTTCCACTAAGTCTATATGTTATTGTGACGTTCTTTCAAACTCTGTAGATGTATTGTTTTGTCGTAACATAAATCCCAAGCATCGTTTCTGAGTCTTTTTAAGTTTGTCTTTTTTCACATTTATAATATGGGGAATATATTATTGCTCCGTACTCGAGTAAGGGCCTAATCATTGTAGTATACAAAGTTCAGATTTTCTCTTATTTAAGTCTAAGAAACATCGTTTAAAATACCATTTTCGTATAACTACACATTTCTTCGCAATAAATTCAATTAGCCATGTTTTCGACCAAGCGGAAAGAGTATTACGGTCGTCTTGTCACAATCTTGAATATTTTTAATCTCAAGATACACCTTGGTATCATCCGCAAAGAGCTCAGTCGTAGTTGCCACTCTTGAAGGCAAGTCATTAATAAAAACTAAAAACAGCAAAGAACCTAAAAGAACACCCTTTTTAACAGGCAACCATTTTGAAGTACCCTTAGTACGACTCTTTGACTACGATTACATATAAAAAAACATAGTAATCCATGTGAGAATGTGACCATTTATTTTATGCTTAGCAGTGAAATAGTAGATTTTAGCAATGAAATAAAAGTGGTATTTCATACGTATGAAATATAGAGTTTAATTTTTTCACTTCCGGAACTACTTTCTTTTTCAATGTCAAAAACTTTTTTATTTTTTTTATTTTTTTAGAAAATAACTGTTTAATATAATTATATCATTCGACTGTAAATGGTCTGACTAAGAAATGAGCTATAGTTTTTAAAACTGGTCAAGTATTTCAGAATTGTTGTCATTTACAGTGAAAAATGTCAGTTGGTCATTTTTTTCAAAAACTACTTTTTTTCGGAAAGTTGCTATAATATATATTATACCATTGGATTGGAAATAACTTAACTAAGAAAATGAGTCATAGATTATTGAAATCGGCGAAGTAGTTTAAAAATTATGAGAAGGAAATTAAAAATAGCAATTTTATCATACTACGCCAATGACGTCAAACTTTTATTTATTTTTCTGCATATTGCAGTACACTTTGATTATAAAGCATCAACTAAAAAGAAAATATGTTGTTTTGTCGTGAATAACAGATTTTATTTCATCGAGAAGTGATCAAACTTCAATATTTTCACTCATGCTTGCATTCGTGAAAATATAAAGTTTTCACACTTCTCGATGAAATAAAATCTGTTATTCACTCCAAAACAACAAATATCTTCTATTTATCCCATAGTCCTTTAGTTGATAAATAAGGCGTTGAAGGAACACTAAATCCATATATTAGCACAATCCATTTATATTGCATCTGTCTGAATGAATTCGTCCAACTCTAACAGTTGAGGCAAACAGGTACACTTTTCTAGACCCATTCAGCTTTATGCGTACCTGTACAGGTGATACATTTTTGTATTACTAGTATAATGTTTTGTGCGCACTAAAAAGCAGCAGCGCGCTATTCTATGGAACGCCATGGCTGCCTTTGCATGAATAAGTTTCTTATACTGAGTGCATTCTGTAGTATATGCGGTCCTTAATTTACTATATTCGGTGCATATATCATTATATGCTGAACACAGTTCTTTATATGCTGTGCAGACATCTTTATATGCGGTCCAAACTTCTCAATATGCTGTCCAAACTTCTTTATATGCTGTCCAAACTTCTTTATATGCTGTACATATGTCTTTATATGCTGTGGAAACGTCTTTATATACTGTCCAAACTTCTTTATATGCTGTGCAAACTTCTTTATATGCTGTACATATGTCTTTATATGCTGTGGAAACGTCTTTATATACTGTCCAAACTTCTTTATATGCTGTACAAACTTCATTATATGCTGTAAAAACATCTGTATATGCTGTACAAATGTCATTACATACTGTACAAACGTTTTAAATGCTGTACAAATGTCTTTATATGCTGTACAAACTTCATTATATGCTGTGCAAATATCAGCATATGCTGTGCAAATTTCTGTATAGGATGTGCAAACTACGGTATATGATGTCAGGGCTTCAATTATTATCCCAGATGTTGTGCAAAGTTCTTTATATGCTGTACACACTCCGTTACATGCAAACGTATGTATATGCTGTCCAAACTCCTTTATATGCTGTCGTTTCTTCGATATATTCGGTGCAAACATTTTTATTTCATTATATGCTGTCATAAATGAACATGTTTATATGCGGTCGAATTTTCTTTATACGATGTCCATAGTTCTTTATATGCTGTCGAAACTTCTTTATATGCTGTCGAAACTTCTTTATATGATGATCAAAATTCTTTCGGAAGTATCTCGGCGATTTTCGAAGTAGGACTATTTATTAGCGTTGAAAGAGACAATCTCTACCAGAGTCATTTCAGTCATTTCTGACTCTGTCAACGTCAAAGAAAGTAGGGCGAACGGTTAGGTCACGTGATTATTCAAAAACATTATGACTATGTTTATAATAAATCCTTTTGCGTGATCCGCACAGATAAAATATTGACCTATATTCAATATTTTCAAAGAAAAACTCTATGAGTTAATTTTTTTAGTAGTTTTCTGCTATCGAGCTTCGGTTTGAAATGTTTACATATGCGTTTCGATTGAGGAGACCTAAGTTCGTATTACTTTTGTAGTAAAATAGTCCCGATTTAAACTAAATTGTTTTCATGCATTATTCCAAATCTTGCAACATCTAATTTGCAGATATTCTGAAAATTATATTTACACAAGAAATAAATAAGTTTTAGGTAAACATAAATAAGTTTCGGGCAAACATATTCCAATTTAGTAGGTGTTACCAAAATCCTGTAATTTAGTAGTTAGCAGAGATATATGTGAGTGCAAGGAACGATAACTCTGCGTGGAGATTGTGAAAAAGACTGTCACACCATAAAGCGCTAAACCGATCACTGTCAACCGCCAAAGCGATGGCAGCAGACGTTATTTTTGATATTTTAGTCAAAGTGGGGCTTAATGCCCATCGTCAAAAATGTATTGACCAGCAGTTAAATTCCGTCCACCTTTGTAAATACCTGACCGACAACGAGCTGGCTCGTCTAGGTCTTAATACCATCGGAGAACGGGTAAAATGTTATCTTTTTTGTTCAAGAAATGTAGCGATTTGTTGAACATTTGCTCCTACTTTCTCAAGAACAGTTTTCATGGTTTATCGTATGCCATCTTTGATCAAGTGTGTGTGTTTGTGTGTGTGAATCCACTCATGATAGAGGAGTTTCGACAACATATAACGACATATGCACATAATATATAGACAGTCATCTACTGCATATAAAGACGTTTGTACATAAAGATATTTGCACAGCATATAAAGAAGTTTGTACAGCATATAAAGAAGTTTGTACAGCATATAAAGACGTTTGTACAGTATGTAATGAAGTTTGTACAGCATATAAAGACATGTGTACAGCATATGAAGAAGTTTGTACAGCATAAAATGAAGTTTGTACAGCATATAAAGAAGTTTGTACAGCATATACAGAAGTTTGTACAGCATATAAAGACATGTGTACAGCATATAAAGAAGTTTGTACAGCAAATAAAGAAGTACGTACAGCATATAAAGACGTTTGTACAGTATGTAATGCAGTTTGTACAGCATATAAAGATGTTTGTACAGTATGTAATGCAGTTTGTACAGCATATTAAGATGTTTGTACAGCATATACTGAAGTTTGTACAGCATATAAAGAAGTTTGGACGTCATATAAAGACGTGTGTACAGCATATAAAGAAGTTGGCACATCATATAAAGACGTTTGGACAGCATATAAATAAGTTTGCATGTAACGAAGTATGTACAGCATATAAAGAACTTTGCACATCATATACCGTAGTTTGCACATCCTATACAGAAATTTGCACAGCATATGCTGATATTTGCACAGCATATAATGAAGTTTGTACAGCATATAAAGACATTTGTACAGCATACAAAGACGTTTGTACAGTGTGTAATGACATTTGTACAGCATATAAAGACATTTGTACAGCATATACATATGTTTTACAGCATATAATGAAGTTTGTACAGCATATAATGAAGTTTGTACAGCATATAAAGACGTTTGTACAGCATATATTGAAGTTTGTACAGCATATAAAGACGTGTGTACAGCATACAAAGACGTTTCCACAGCATATAAATTAGTTTGGACAGTATATAAAGAAGTTTGGACAGCATATTAAGAAGTTTAGACAGCAAATACAAAAGTTTGGACAGGATATTAAGACGTTTGGACAGCATATAAAGACGTTTCCACAGCATATAAAGACATCTGAACAGTATGTAAAGACGTTTGCACAGCATATATTGAAGTTTGTACAGCATATAAAGACGTTTGTACAGTATGTAATGAAGTCTGTACAGCATATAAAGACATGTGTACAGCATATAAAGAAGTTTGTACAGCATAAAATGAAGTTTGTACAGCATATAAAGAAGTTTGTACAGCATATACATACATTTGTACAGCATATAAAGATGTTTGTACAGCATGTAATGAAGTTTTTACAGCATATAAAGAAGTACGTACAGCATATAAAGACGTTTGTACAGTATGTAATGCAGTTTGTACAGCATATAAAGATGTTTGTACAGCATATAAAGAAGTTTGGACGTCATATAAGGACGTGTGTACAGCATATAAAGAAGTTGGCACATCATATACCGTAGTTTGCACATCCTATACAGAAATTTGCACAGCATATAATGAAGTTTGTACAGCATATAAAGACATTTGTACAGCATACAAAGACGTTTGTACAGTGTGTAATGACATTTGTACAGCATATAAAGACATTTGTACAGCATATAAATATGCTTTTACAGCATATAATGAAGTTTGTACAGCATATAAAGACGTTTGTACAGCATATAATGAAGTTTGTACAGCATATAAAGACGTTTGTACAGCATATAATGAAGTTTGTACAGCATATAAAGACATTTGTACAGCATATAAATATGCTTTTACAGCATATAATGAAGTTTGTACAGCATATAAAGACGTTTGTACAGCATATATTGAAGTTTGTACAGCATATAAAGACGTGTGTACAGCATATAAAGAAGTTTGTATAGCATATAAAGAAGTTTGGACAGTATATAAAGAAGTTTGGACAGCATATTAAGAAGTTTAGACAGCATATAAAAAAAGTTTGGACAGCATATTAAGAAGTTTGGACAGCATATAAAAACGTTTCCACAGCATATAAAGACATCTGAACAGTATATAAAGAAGTTTGCACAGCATATAAAGAAGTTTGGACACCATATTAAGAAGTTTGGACAGCATATAAAGACGTTTGCACAGCATATAAAGAACTTTGTACAACACATAATGATATATGCACCGAATATAGTAAATTAAGGACCGCATATACTACAGAAGGCACTCAGTATGTTGAACTTATTCATGCAAAGACAGCCATGGCGTTCCATACTATTCGATTTTAGATAATTTTAATAATCGCTTATGGATATTTCTTTCTTTTGCAGACTATATAATAGAAGAACATAGTGAGAGAGTGGATGAACAAAGATTAGACTGCACTGACAGGAAATAAGACACTGTATCGGTGTTTAAGAAGAGTATAAGTTTCGGTCAAACTATGAAGAGAATTCCGCTTGACACCATTTATACAAAATAAAACGACACTTTACCAGTGAATGTGTTCGTGCACATTTGTGAGCGTAAACAAGAAGACACTGCAGTGTTGCGTTAAACCATCGACTGTATCTTACACAACACCCTATATATATATCTGATCATTCCGTGATGGTCACAGAAGTTGATATCAAACCTGTGCATCAAACTAATCGCCAAGTTTGCAAAGATCGACTCTTTGATAAATTAACTGCAATTCAACGCAACCAAGACGCTAGGCTTTCTTAAAACAAAATTGAATATAATCTCATCAAGTGTCAAAGACAATTTCAGCAAAATTGGAAGAGGTCAACATCACTGTTTCAGGGTAATATTAAACAGATCTGTAGACAAGCTGAGTTTTTGAGTATTTTACTCAAACATCTTTCATAAAAACCCTCATTTAAAAAAAAAAAAAAAATGAGTATATTTACTCCTCAACTTACTACAAAGTCACGAGTATTATATGTATATGTATTGTCATGTTGGACAGTTTATTCCATATTTACGTAATGATGTTTCGTTTTACTTAAACATCGATTTTTATCAGAATGGGTGTTTCTTTTAAAATGCATTAAATGGATTCACATCCATTTTGGAAGCATTAACTATTGTTTTTTTTTACTCTTTGTTACTCATTATTTATGAATCTGATGAGTACATACTCATTGAAGTCAACCATTATCTACAGAGTTGTAATATCAGGAACGTGTATGAACGCAGGAACGTGTAATATATATGAGTTAGACAAAACCCACAGAGAAGCGCTGGTAGAAATGATACACACAGTTGCCGAAAACTTTCTGGACCACGTTGGGGATGGATAAGCTGGAACAGTTCACTACAATATAGACGGTGAGATGCACACCTTGCCAGTACTAGCTATGTGCCATCCATGAAAAAAAAATCTTACCACAGCTTCAGAAGTAGGCAAGTCCACGGTAGAGTGCAATGCATTACCACCAGACATTTTGACCCGTTAAAATTCAATTGACCAAACTGGATTGTTCATGTCTTTCTATTGTTTTCGCTCTTCAGCAAACTCAACCGTCAGTATCTTTAGTAATTTAAAGTTGTCCAGATGAAGAATCAGAACAAATAAGGCTCCAATATAAATGTGCATATTTTGGAATGCTGATTGTTCGTGTATTGTTTATGTATGCTCGTTCGATGTTTTCCCCACGCCACGCCCTACCCGCGTAGTGTATAATATAATAATAACACGTCGGGTGACACCTGTTGTCTATGTTATATCAGACTAACAACACGCAGGGTACCGCCTGTGTTGTTACAGTCGACCAAAAAGGAAATTGCTTCCAAGGGAGACAACACGAATATTTACAAATGTTTAATTTAGCAACAGTTATCTGTTACATAGTTTACGCAAATAAGGGGAGATAACAGTAATATTTACAAATGCTTAACTTAACAACAGTTATCTGTTGCAGATAATATATTATTATAATAAAATAATATTATTGTAAAATGCTTGTTTGGCTGGTTGAATATTGGATTACGTCATTTTTAGCATATTTTAGGCTATATATGACGGTCGATTTTTTATTGACGGAGGCAGACTACCATTTCATTCATGGGAAGAACCAGTACTGTATACCTCCCGCCATCCGTAAAAACTGACACCTTCTCATTTAACAGTCGAGCGCCCAGTGGGATTCGAACCCGCAGCGATGATTGGTGAGAAGGTCCCAAACGCAGCGTCTTGACCATTCCGACCACAGAAGCGCTACTGTAGAGGAGGAAAAAAGTATTTTGTGTAGTAATGGAGTAAATGGAGCATTATATACAAAATGAGAATCGTATAGATGTTGCCTTTATCAAGTCAGCTAAAATGATATACTGAAAGAAATAAGTTTAGCACATAAATAACCTGGTAAATCCCATTGAGCATATTCAAGGCTATGTGCTTCAGCCGCCATTAAAATATAATTAACATAATTAACAAGTATATGCAGGACATTATTTTTAAACGATATCTGCGAAAAAAGTAGCAACATGTTTTAATTTACCTGCTTTACAGAAATTATAATTTCGTTCTTATTTCAATATAAAGGGGGAAAATTTTAAAATTTAAAACTTTAATTCGTAATTTCATTATAATGGCAAGGTTAATGTCAATCGTTTTTGCGATTTTTATCATTCAAAACACAGAATAGTTATTTAATAAAGTTTAACCTGTTCTTGATAATATTCTTATTTTTAATGTGAAACATTTTGTTTTATAAAAATGGGAGATAACTCTGATACTTACTTTGAATCACACATAATAAGTGAAAAACAAGAACACCTTCTGACATGCCATAGTTACCAAATGCTTCACATTATAAAATAAACATTCAGTTTCTTTAAGCTAGATATGCAAAAGACCGTGCCAAACTTATTTCTTTCAGTATATTACAAAACCAGATTCACCACATAAGGTTTTAAATATTACAACCATGCAACATATTTTGTCATTGCTTTAAAAAATGTACTTGTTATCATATTGTTATGGGCTATTCAGTTCTCAACTTTAAACAGCGCTTGAAAACACTTTTTAAAACATATAAAAGCAGTGTTTTTTTATTTTATTTTTTTATTTGAATATACAATGTCATGCAGTGCGAAGGAGTTTATTAAACAAATAGCATACCAATAACAGTTAATGTCAGTTGTTGACCATACTGTATTATTGCCCGTACATTTATAATGACCGAAAATGTAAAAACTCGATCTTGTTGAAAAAGTTTGTTTGTTTTATTTTACCAAGTACCAATGTTTCTCTGATAGTAACATTTGCGATATGTATGTTTTCTCTTCAGTTGTAACCAAGTGTAGCCATATATACTAAAATAGCTACTTCGCCGCTCACCACCCTTTGAGGAAGAAAACATGGACACACACACACACACACACACACACTCACAAACAACTTGTAACAATGTCTCAGGGACAATTCTACTTAAAAAGCCTAATATATTAATAGATAGATAGATAGATACTTTTATTGACTTAAACTATTACAGTTTTTCATCATTACAAATATATGATAATTATTATATACACACACGTGACAGATATTAACATTGCAAATACAACAAAATAATCACTAAGTTTTTGTTTTGTTTCATACATATTTAAACAATCAAAAACATACATATATTATGGTATGTCAATGATAAACGATGATGTTCTAAAATAAGATATCTAGTGTTTTTTTTGTGTTTTTTTTTTAGTCTGTTAAAATGGATGTAGATAGCCTTAGTACAAGTGCATCG
Source organism: Cyrtodaria siliqua (assembly GCA_037043455.1). Classification (NCBI taxonomy): domain Eukaryota; kingdom Metazoa; phylum Mollusca; class Bivalvia; order Adapedonta; family Hiatellidae; genus Cyrtodaria; species Cyrtodaria siliqua. Next base: position 130,962 of record JAWPHD010001266.1, read on the forward strand.
GAAATGAAATTGTTGCATGAAATTATCTATTAATCTTTGTTTAAATATTAAAGGAAATAGTTTAAAACTAACACTCATTGGATTATCCCAGACATTATTAAAACCGTTACTGTTTAGGATAAACCTTATATTAGTAAGCCAATTCTTCGCGCCCTTATTACAGTTAGATAACAAATCCTTATATATTGCTTTTAGTATAATGTTCTCTGTAGACAATAGTTTATACCAATATTTGATCATTTTTACATATCTATTATTGAATAAGGGGTAACGAGAGAGCTCTCCGTAAATACCAGCATTACTTGTGGTAAGTTTAACACCTAAAATAATTTTACAAAATTTTAACTGTATTCTCTCAATATCTTTTGATTTTGTAATCCCCCATATTTCACTTCCATAATTTAATATTGATGCCACAAAAGCATCGAAAAGCTGAAGAGATAATTTTGGTTTCAATTCATATTTTCGTATATTAACCAAGAGTATATTCATTGCTTTTAAGGCTTTTCCACAAAGACATTGTTGGTTTAACGAACTAGTAACCTTTATCAAGTAGATCGATATTTATTAGAGTTACACAATTTGTTTTTTTTATTAGGTAAATTTAATGTCTCGAACACGTGTGCCCTTTTAACTCTTTAGGTTAATGTTACATGTATATTATGTAGCATAATTATAAATTACATATTTATTGACATTTTGTATTATTTAGTTAAGAATTAGTTCGCATTGTTTCGACGTTTAGGCGGTTTTAAACGCCGGTATTAAATGGAAAATTCCATGAAGCGCTATCGCTCTTTGTGGTATATGCGCCATTCATTTTTTTTAATATCAGAATTATGTTCTTATATTTTCATTCACTTCATACTTTCTGTTGAAAGAACAACAACAAAAAAAACAACCTCCGTCTAATTTCGAATAAATTTCACATTTCGGTAGACGGAGCTAACTGTTCACGCATCGGATATACCTCAATAGAAAATGGCTATTCCGAGTTTAAAATCACTACCGGCGTTTAAAATCGCATAAACGCCGACAATTTGTAAATCAATTCTTAAAATATTAACATTATTTTGTCGTCGCTATAGCACAAATGATTAGGATAACAAAACGCGCGAGGGAGACAACTACCGTATGCAGGGAGACAACTACCGTATGCAGGGAGACAACTACCGTATGCAGGTATGCAGGGAGACAACTACCGTATGCAGGGAGACAACTACCGTATGCAGGGAGACAACTACCGTATGCATATTTTCAGACAGTGGAGTGCCATTTTCTACTGAGACTGCGCAGTATCCCCGCCTACTTAAACGTTTATTAGGAATTAGATGTGTAGATGGGAATTTATTTTTTTGTTTAGGTTTAAATCATATCTCGCCCATATATTGTCTATGTAAATTTAACAAGCACATTTCAACATCGGCTATTTTAAACGGACACAATCTTGATTTTTTTTAAATCTCACGGCGTCCCGTTAGTTTCCTACGTAACAATTGTTCAATCATTAACATTAATCCTACGAATAGTAGAAAGCAAATTGTATTTGCGTTTTACTAACCGTTGCTTTTTATTGCATCAATAAAATATTTAAAACTATGGTAGCGTAGTACAGTGAAGTAATAATAGTTCACTGCGTATGATTTAATTATATACAAGCTAATGATACTGGATACTACGGTGGCTTATTTCAGCCATTTGTCGTCTATTCGTCTTTTCGTTATTTCGCGCCCGAAAAGTCGTCAGAACGAAAAGACGACAGACGAAAAGACGACAGAACGCCTCGCGAAAAGTCGACACTTCAGCTGCGAAAAAGACGCCATTTGATATAGTCGTCTTTTCATTATTTCGTGTGGCCTACTGTCAGCTTCTGTTGCCTTTTCGCCCTTGAAATGGCGTCTTTTCGTTATGTCGTCATTCTGTCGTCTTTTCGCGCTGCATTTGTCGTCTTTTCGTTCTGACGTCTTTCCGTTCTGTCGTCTTTTCGCCTTCCGGTTGACATGCGCGTTTCGGTCATTGCGGCCATCTCATGGTGACTACTAGAAGTCGGGACGATTTTGAACTGTCTGGGAATCGGGCTAAATAGACAGGGAATGTGCATACCGTATGTTCAATAAATAATAAACGAAGGGTTACTAGTTCTTTTAAATCGTTATAAACGCAGAATGGTAATCATAATTATATTGATCACTGGTCTTGTGTAAAGCAATAAACATGTAATTATGTTATGTCGAATATAATTAATGAATTGAAATGATTCTGCAACTCATTAATTAGTTTTTCCAAGGATTTGTACAATAAGTCTTATTGTACAAATCCTAGGTTTTTTACACCTTATATAATCAACATTGAAGTGATAATTATATATTTTGCTTTATCTTAAGCAGTTACGTTTGAAGGTGTCAATATTTAATTGCAATATGTAAATTATATAGACAGAGGATCTTGAATTAGTTCATATTATAATAGTTGTTTATGACCGTAACCTGTATGATCTTGTATAATGATGCCAAACAGATGTGTAAAGTTACAATACATTATGTAAAGCAGTTTCGGAGATACAAGCTTACATACAAACTTCATCAAACGAGCGGAGACGACGATCAAGTGATGTCAGTTGCTCTTTTGTTTCAAAAGAGTCGAGCTAATGACATATTAAATGTTAAGAACATGTATATGTGTTACCTCCTTTCTTGGTTCAGTTATATTTCATATGTTGCAGATGTAGTTCTAAACTATTAACGTATTACCATCAACTTGATATGTTAAATAAAATATTAAGAGAAAAATCTAATGTTAGTTTATGACATGCATTGACTTCCAAATGAACAATCATGTTAGCACAATTATCAGTCACGTACATGTTTAACAGTTCCGTATACTTCTTAATTATGTTTGCTATACCATCCTACATAGATAAATATAAGGTATACTCATTGTGATATGTTAGTTACAACAAACGGTCCCGGAAAGTTAGTGTTAAATTTAAAGGTCAATATTTTGTTTGTCATTCGTTTGAATAGATCGAAGAATATGAGCGCTAAGATCCATATAGCCAAAATCATGTCTATTTTTAAGTGGCCCCGGAAAGGAAATCATTAAATATAAAGTCATTTTATTTCATTTTTGTATTAGAAAAGTCATAGTCATGTCCGCTAAACCATCCTACATTGATACATACCAATTTAAATAATAGGAATATAACATTTACTCCAAACACGACAATTAGTACTACTGGTCCAGACATGATCATCAGTATCAGTCCCGGAAAGTGACTACTAAATTACACAAAAACAAAATATTCTTTTTATATTATTATGTCCTGATATTTATATTACATGACCATTCTATGTTTATAAAAAACATTTAAAAGAAATAGTAACCCTTCGTTTATTATTAATTGGACATAAGGTATGCACACATCCTGTCTTTTTGACCCATTTCCCCAACAACTCAAAATCGTCCCGACTTTTAGTAGTCACCATGAAATGGCCGCAATGGCCGAAACGCGCATGTCAACCGGAAGGCGAAAAGACGACAGAACGAAAAGACGACAGAACGAAAGATGACAAATGCAGCGAGAAAAGACGACAGAACGAAAAGACGACAGAACGATAGAACGAAAAGACGCCATTTCAAGGGCGAAAAAACGACAGAAGGCCACACGAAATAACGAAAAGACGACAATATCAAATGGCGTCTTTTCGAGGCTGAAGTGTCGTATTTTCGCTCTTAAAATGTCGTCTTTTCGTTCTGTGGTTTTGTCGTCTTTTCGCGCTGCATTTGTCGTCGTTTCGTCCTGTCGTCTTTTCGTTCTGTCTTCTTTTCGGGGGCGAAATAACGAAAAGACAACAAATGGCTGAAATCAGCCAATACAGGATACATACACCGAGACGCTAATTTCGATGCTTGATAAGCACTACAAGATTGCCGTATGCTCCTTTAAAACATAATGATCACATATGTCCATGAAATGAAAGATTACGTGCAAACGGTTCAAACAATTAATATTTCTATGGAACTACAATTTTGTCTACTTTTAGAAAAGAAAGGAAGGAATAATTGCAGTTTAACTCAGACTGAAGTTTAATTTGATGTTGTTTTATTTAATACTATTTATATATTTTTAATTAGTTATAATAATAAATGCATGTAATACAAACTTTAAAACCAGTGAACTTATCACTCTTTTTAATCATTATTTGATACTAAGTATCAAATCTCAAACAAGAAAGCAAAAACAATAAACAGAAAACAAATATGCGAGGGTATTAGTTTAAACGTCTGAACGTTAAAATCGCAGGTGTATCGGAGATTTGAAAACGGTCCAATCACTTATTGAAAACCTATCAATACTTTCATGAATACACTATTGACAATGTTCCGAACATGATATCATTTCCTATACCCATATACCCGACAACACACTCTATCGCACAATATAGCAGAACGGAACTTATGAAAAGTTAAATGTTAAGCCGATATACCATATCCTAGATTAGAACATGTACATTTAAATAATCACTGCTAATCTAGGATGTTGATTTAGGGTGAACCACGGTTCTATGCCGAGTATCATAATTCTGTTAGACTTAATTTGATTAGTGAGATTTTAATTGGGAATAAACGCAGTTAATAACTCGCAGTTGGACAGAATTTTGGAATAGTGGGAACGTTTAATGTTGTAGGCGATTACAACTGAAAGAACTACATGTCTATTACAGGTGAGCTTTATTTTGTATTTTTTTTTTATATATTAGTGTATTTTGAGGAAATATATACAGTGTATTAGAACAAGGTTGTTGTACACAATGTGTTTAATATACGAGGTTAATATGCAACGTACATTTAGGCATATACTAGGCTTATACTATTACATAATTTAATTGGTTTGTATTATTGTTTATTATCTTGTACTGAAATAGTGTGCTTTTTCCATGCTGAACTGGTCTGTCTGTCTGTCTGTCTGTCTGTCGGTCGGTCGGTCGGTCGGTCGGTCGGGCGGGCGGTTGGTCGGTCGGTCGGTCGGTCGGTCGGTCGGTCGGTCGGTCGGTCGGTCGGTCGGTCATGTTATCACGATTCTAAGGTTAATGTAATCCCGTTGCTAGCATGAATGTAATCACGATGTTAGCGTGAATTTAATCGCGATGCTAGGGTTAATGTTATCACGATGCTAGCGTGAATGTAATCACGATGCCAGCGTGAATGTAATCACGATGCTAGGGTTAATGTTATAACGATGCTAGCGTGAATGTAATCACGATGCCAACGTGAATGTAATCACGATGCTGGCGTGAATGTAATCACGATGCTAGGGTTAATGTTATCACGATGCTAGCGTGAATGTAATCACGATGCCAGCGTGAATGTAATCACGATGCTGGCGTGAATGTAATCACGATGCTGGCGTGAATGTTATAACGATGCCATCGTTTATGTTATAACGATGCTAGCATGAATGTAATCACGATGCTAGCGTGAAGATCTCACAACACTATTATCTCCCTTGAATACTCAGATGAAGGAGGTCGATAAAAAAACAATTCCGCTTTTATACATTTTACAGGATACATTGATTTATCTTTACCAGGTTCTAAATCTACAGCATTTTAGGAAGAGGTGATAGAAAAAATCATGTTGATATAAGATTTCTAGTTAATTCTGCCTCATTTTTACCTATAATGGGTCTAATCACCACGGGTTGTGTTTTTGTCTACATTTTGCTAGAAATTAAAAAATGCTCAACCTGGTAAATATTTGTTAATAGTGTTTTAAATTGCAGATATTGGATCAATGAAGAATTTAAGCATAAATACATGTTATACATTTTGTTTATCTCTTTGCCACGAACAAAAACACTACACTGGGACCCTATGACAAATTAATTGTGGTGTGAGACGTTAATGTTATCACGATGCTAGCGTGACTGTAATCACGACGCTAGCGTGAATATAATCACGATGCTAGCGTTAATTTAATCACGATGCTAGCGTTTATGTTATAACGATGCTAGCGTGAATGTAATGGCTACAAAATATACACGTGTAAGCATACAGAACACCATAATTTAAGAAATAAATATTGTGCAAATTGTCTTATTATTATAACAATTACTATTACTGTTACTGTTACTGTTACTATTACTATTACTGTTACTATTACTATTACTATTACTGTTACTATTACTATTAATGTTACTGTTACTGATAATGTTACTGTCACTGTTACTATTACTGTTACTGTTACTGTTACTGTTACTATAACTACTACTGTTACTATTACTGTTACTGTTACTGTTACTGTTACTGTTACTATTACTGTTACTGGTACTGTGACTGTTACTGTTACTATTACTATTACTATTACTGCTACTATTACTATTACTGTTACTATTACTATTACTGTTACTGTTACTGTTACTATTACTGTTACTGTTACTGTTACTATTACTGTTACTGTTACTGTTACTATTACTACTACTGTTACTATTACTATTACTATTACTGTTACTGTTACTGTTACTATTACTATTACTATTACTGTTACTGTTACTGCTACTATTACTATTACTGTTACTATTACTATTACTGTTACTATTACTATTACTGTTACTGTTACTGATAATGTTACTGTTACTGTTACTATTACTGTTACTATTACTATTACTGTTACTGTTACTGTTACTATTACTGTTACTGTTACTATTACTACTACTGTTACTATTACTGTTACTGTTACTATTACTATTACTGCTACTATTACTATTACTATTACTGCTACTATTACTATTACTGTTACTATTACTATTACTGTTACTGATACTGTTACTGTTACTGTTACTGTTACTGTTACTGTTACTATTACTGTTACTGTTACTATTAATATTACTGTTACTGTTACTATTGCTGTTACTGTTACTGTTACTATTACTATTACTATTACTGTTACTATTACTGTTACTGTTACTGTTACTATTACTATTACTATTACTGTAACTGCTACTATTACTATTACTGCTACTATTACTGTTACTATTACTATTACTGTTACTGATACTGTTACTATTACTGTTACTATTACTGTTACTATTACTATTACTGTTACTGTTACTATTGCTGTTACTGTTACTGTTACTATTACTATTACTGTTACTATTACTGTTACTGTTACTGTTACTGTTCCTATAACTGTTACTGTCACTGTTACTATTACTGTTACTGTTACTATTACTGTTACTGTTACCATTACTGTTACTGTTACTATTACTATTATTATTACTATTACTGTTACTGCTACTATTACTGTTATTGCTACTATTAGCAGCAGTAGCAAGCAGCAGTAGTAGTAGTAGTAGTAGTAATTGTTTCACCGTACAATATATGCCGAGAAGGTGACATGTATTTAAGTCGTAATTAATTTACGCATATAGTGAAACATCTTTATTATTGAGGGTTATAAAAACTTGGAAAATGGTGGAATAATTATCCAAATCGGGTGATAAACAAAGAAGAATGACCATTTGAAGATTGTTCTAAAGCTATGAAAGCCGCCGCTTTTAGACTATGACGTCATAGTTAAAAATACCCATACATATGGAATATTTATAAATATGATAATTTACTGATTTATTAGAAAGAATCTCATGGCAACTATATGACAGAATACGAATTTGTTATACAGCATTATTTAACCAGTTAAAGAGTTTGCGTTCATTTGCAGTGATTTTCTTTGCTCTAAATGCTATTTATCAAAATGCCATATATTAATTTAGAACCGTGCGATATTATAGTTCTCAAAATGGCGGTTCCCATATCCATGTTTATAACAACCGTCAAATGGTCATATCTTCTTTGTTTATAATCTGATTTTGATAATTTTTTCACCCTTTCCCAAGTTTTTCAGAATACTCAGTAATACAAACTGGTACGTTTGTTCATCAATTTCGTCAAGTAAACATTGCCGTGTAAGTGAATCAACAGTTAAATTATTTCTTAAAAAAAATAATTGCAGAGTAAAAAGCAAAAACAAAAAAAACATTCAAATTAACTTGTACATATGTATTTAAAATGTACATATGTATTTAAAATGTACATATGTATTTAAAATAAAATGAAATGGGAAGACGTGTCAAGGTTCATTTAGTACAACGTTAACACTGTACGCATGAATCGATTCCGGGGTCCAGGACAGCACTCAGAAACTAAGAATCAATTAATACTAGTATGTGGTGGCAATTAGAGACAATGGTAGTTCGATTAATTATAATTGAAAATCAATCTATGTTGCTATACTGTTTACAGGGATCGTGCAATTCATTGAATAGTTTTCCTGTTTTTTATCATGTACGTCGCCCGCCCTTTCATCATTTTTAAAACGTTAATCCTATTAAAGGTTCAAACGGCAATCTTAAAGTTTGTATAAAGCATTAAAATGATCACCTCGATGTATCATTTTAATTTTAAAGCTGCTACGTAACGCGGCTGTAAATGCGTCCGACCTACAAATAATGCGACACCTTAAACCAAATGTAACGCTACTAACATACATTTTATGAAGTACGATTTCAAATAATGGTAAATAGTAACGTATCGTATGATATATCATGCAAACAATTGGGATTAAATGTTTTACTGTATACAAACACAGTGTTTGCATCTAATACACCAGTGTATTACGACAAATTAGTCATGGCTTTATTACACTCCCAGAAGCCATGTTATGTGATAAATATAATTAAATAAAATGATGAGTTTTCATTTGTCTTCTTTGTTCTACCAGACTTTTAAGTATATCATTGGTGCGATCTATAATCAACAGTTGGTAATATATAAACACATTTTGATTTGTGCTATTCTAAAAAATGACATGAATGATTAAACAAATGCAAGTTCTGTAAAAAAAAAACTAACTGGACGCCGCGAGTTTTAAAAACAAGTCAAGATTGCCGCATGTCCCTTTAATATAATGAGACATGATTTTTCTCACGAAGGTTTTTATTTTACCCATTATTTATAAACAATCGACTTCATACAATACAGAAAGTTAATGTATGTAGAATATTGTCCAATCTACGCACCATTGTATTTATAATAGTTCTTGATTTACATTAAGGTCATGCAAAGCGTGAGTGTGGCAAACCTTGTCGATTATAGCTCGGCACTTGGCATTGACACGTTGAAAGACAATGCTCCGATTGCTAGGTCGCTTAATGTTATTTGCAATGTTTTTAAATGTTTCTTCATGAGGTTTAGGGTCAGGGATATTTAGATAATGTTCTTAAGACATTCGAAAATGTTTTCAGTCCTTGTGAACAGGTCAGATACTACTAATGATTTGGGGCTTCTGATTTGTTGAAAAAAGTATAGGATCTAATAGGGCATGTAGTCAGATTGTAAGGTAGATTCTGATTGGATTAAATTACCCAAATCATAACAAATGCCCATAAAACATCAAAATATTACATATCCATCATAAAACATGTTGATTAAGGATATTTTGACTGAACGCAATAAAGCAGTGCGCAGTTTAGATTGTGTGAGCAGTGAATAGTTTTCTATAGCATAATTATGCAAACTCCCGCAAGGTACAAAGAATTTCTATTTACTACAGCAATTTAATATAAATTTAAACATCTTAAATCGTTGCCAATGCTATCTGTAAAGGTTATAATAGATGTGGTATAATCAGGGAATTGTGTCTTTAATATAATCAGAGAGTACTTCTTTGATCTCTGGTATAATGCTTTCAACTTAATTCACTTTCCGTACGATTTTTGATCGGTTGATAACGATGCCATTAATACTGGAAGCTTACTAGAACTAGATAGCATGTTGTCGCATTCCGAGCGCAGTATGTCTGAGCTAGCAAATGAGTATTGGCGTGTAGTTCTTGACAATTATCTGAAGCTCTGTGTCGCTTGCTGGATTCCTCCTCTATATCATAATTAGAAATGTAACGTTTCGAAAAAGGAACCAGTTAATGCGTTTTACTTTTCTCTCTTGTTTGTGTTTGTTTTTGCCATCTTTTTAGTATTTATATATACAGCACATTGAAAAGTGAAATCCCATGTTTCTAAATACAGTTTATCCCATTAGATATTTTTCGTTTTTTTTTATGTTGTTATTTTTTGCTTGTTACCCAGTATAATTTTTATGAAATCGCTATTTTGAAGAGAAGAACACTATATATAGATAGTGTTAAGTAGTTTTCTTTCGTTTCTGTCCTATTTTAACTATCACGAATGCTATTGAAATACACATGTTCGAACTAAATCACATTACTGAATTACGATACTTGGCACGCATTGCGTGTTGATTCATATTGATAACGTTTTGTAATATATCACGGATGTGTTTTATAAGATACATATCTGTACAAGGTGTTATTCTGACGTTTCTATTACTCTTTACCGTAATTAATTCTCACATTGAAAGCCTTCTGATGGTCTCTATACTGATATAGCTGTATCATTGAACCTCAAATTAATGTCAATTATTACTGATATGCTTAAACATTCTTTAGAATGAAGCCAACTCCATTTCATAACTTTCTCAAATTGTATTCTTCGTTTTCTTTTGATAATGAAATGCAGGTTAAATCTATTCGTTTTGTTAACGCTTCTCAAAACAATATTCTTAAACACGTCTACCACCGAAACATTAACGACCATGGGCAAGAATAAAACTGATTTGAATAATAGTTGGAATTTTTATATTTAGAATGATTTTATCGGATAATTAAAGGAATACTTGTTTGAATAGAAAGTCGTATATCTTTAGCATCTAATAACTTTGGTTTTATAAAGATTTACGTGAATACCTACATACAGACATCAATGCCGGCATTATTGATGTTTTTACTTTTTTGCTTTAACCCTTTTGTCGCCAAATTTCAAATGTCGTCTGCTAAAATTTGAATTCAAACCTTCCGGTGATTTTTATTTTATTTAAATCGTAGGGAAAACATTCTTAATGAGTGGCGAACAGTCTAAACCCTGATCAGCCTGCACATGATGCAAATAGTTCTCCCTTTAGCAACATATATATATATACTCGAACGAGAGGGAATACCCTAACACTTTTTAAAAAGACAAACCAGAACTGAAGGCAGAAAACATTCCTTTAGCATTAGGGTAGTGGAATACTGGAATTCCCTACCTGACAGTGTTGTCCAAGCACCGAGTGTAAATGCCTTTAAGAGCAGACTAAACAAACATTGGCATAACAATCAAATACAATTTGATGCTAGTTGTTTCCCAAGCTTGCGCAGTAGACACTCTCGACCGTCAAACCACCAAGAGATGGGCATTCAGAAGCCACAGGCTTACCATTGGCCTCGGAATAGTAAGTTAACTTTTATGATGTACAGGTTGATTAGAGTTTACACTGGTCGTAAAAAGCAATGTCTTCGACTGTGGCAGCAAAAGGGTTAAAGTAGAATCCTGCCAACCTTACATCGTAATTATGTACACCGTTTCTAAACCTACTGACGACGAGGTACATAATAAGTAACTTACATATTTTGAGAATACAAACTCTATAGACACAATATAACAGGGTCAGGTCAAACCCCGAAACTGGAGCGTCGAATTTAGAGTTAACAACTCATAATTCATTTTACGCATATTCAATCACCGGTATTGTAAGAATACGTGAAACAACTTAACTTGTACATTATTATATGACCTGAACACCTGGAAAGAGTTTTGTTACACGCTTTTGTAGTGTAATTTGTCGTTATAATATTTGGCGGGTGAGTTTCTTTAATATAGTCAGTATGTTTGTCGTTTACCAGACGTTGGCGATTCTCGTGTCGTCTGTTGTTTGAAGATCGCTTTCTCACCGCTGCATGTTCGAATCCCATTGGGAGCTCCAGTTGTCAAGTGAAAAAGTGTCGATTTTTACGGATGGAGGGAGGTATATAATACTTATTCTACCCAGGAAAAATGGGATGGCCTGCCTCTACCACAAACAAATCAACCGTGATATATGGCCTAACATATGCTAAAATGACGTAACACACCATTCAAACAAACAAAACAAACTGTTCAATGTGTTCCCCGCGATTATTGTTACTTGTTTTTTTACTGTGTTGGTGGTTCTTTGTGTGTCAATATTTGTTTAGAACCATTGTACTCTTTGTCAACTGTCGTGTACAGTTTGTTTTCATATTTACATTTGTTCATACATTTGGTCTTAGGTATAATAATTAAATTGATCTAAACAACCCACATTCAGAATCGCTTCGTAATAAAATAAAACTGTATGTTTAACTCTGAGATTCAAGAGCTAAATCAATATTGTTATTATTATTATGTTCGATAATAACAATTCATTTTGACAGTTTCACGTACTTTTAAAATTGGGTATTGTTTTTGTATAGTAAAAAAATGGAGTTTATCGGAGAACGACAGTTTTTTTGGGACAAGAACATGGTTGGAACTTGGAAGAGATTGGAGGAAGATCGTAGCTGGAAAGCGCTTCAATTGAATTGAATTGGGGATGTACGGCGCACCAACACTTTATATTTTCCTCTCTGTATTGTCGGACTGGGCGGAAAAGCAAACAAGTATTTTGTATTTATTTAGAACACCTGAAAATCTCGCATTCGAATGCGGGAACACGAATCTCTCGATATTCCGACCGAATATCATTAATCGGTATGGTGTAGGGACATTTGTATTTTTGTCAACTTGCACGTTCTGACACGTTAATTTCAATCAATATATATTCAAGAAATTTATTTTAATAAATACCATTATGGCCCAATTAGTTTTTGTAAAAATAAATTCTCTTGTAATAAATTAATTTCATTGCTATTTTGACATTTTAGAAATCTCAAACCAATTTCATTACAGTTATCGAATCGTATTTCAAAAACCAATATAAAGAAAATTGATTTTTGTATAAAACTGAATGAGCATTAACAACAAGTGGTGTTTGAAGTGCCCTCCGTATATACAGATGTCACGGAACATACAAGTTATGGTAATGCGCGTCTCCGCGGTGCAGGTTAAGCACTCGTTTTGATAAAGGGATATTATGGAGAAAAAACTTGGCCTGGTAAACAAGTTAACCTTTCCGGCATGATCAAGTATAACTTTATAGCTCCCTACTCCAGTTGTCACAAATAACCACTGGTATGACATGCTGATCACATTAATTAAGCATGACATAACTTAATCCAAGCCATAGACACGTAATCCTTCTTAATATTTCTTAACAAAATAATAATATTTTACGTATTCTCGTGAACATCGTCAGAAGATACATTTATTATGACACTGTAATCAAGATCGCTCTCCTGACAAATGGTATATGGGTTAGAGAGACCGTTGCACTGGTAATTGATACCGATACTCTGCCAACTGATACCGGTATACTGACAACTGATACCGATACACTGCCAACTGATACCGATACACTGGCAACTGATACCGGTACACTGGCAACTGATACCGGTACACTGCCAACTGATACCGATACACTGCCAACTGATACCTATACACTGCCAACTGATACCGATACACTGCCAACTGATACCGGTTCACTGACAACTGATACCGATACACTGACAACTGATACCGGTACACTGGTAATTGATACCGATACTCTGCCAACTGATACCGGTATACTGACAACTGATACCGATACACTGCCAACTGATACCGATACACTGGCAACTGATACCGGTACACTGGCAACTGATACCGATACACTGCCAACTGATACCGATACACTGCCAACTGATACCGATACACTGCCAACTGATACCGGTACACTGACAACTGATACCGGTACACTGACAACTGATACCGATACACTGGCAACTGATACCGGTACACTGGCAACTGATACCGATACACTGCCAACTGATACCGATACACTGCCAACTGATACCGATACACTGCCAACTGATACCGATACACTGCCAACTGATACCGATACACTGACAACTGATACCGGTACACTGACAACTGATACCGATACACTGACAACTGATACCGGTACACTGACAACTGATACCGGTACACTGACAACTGATACCGATACACTGACAACTGATACCGGTACACTGACAACTGATACCGATACACTGGCAACTGATACCGGTACACTGACAACTGATACCGATACACTGACAACTGATACCGGTACACTGGCAACTGATACCGGTACACTGGCAACTGATACCGATACACTGCCAACAGATACCGATACACTGACAACTGATACCGATAACGATACACTGGCAGCTGATACCGATACACTGACAACCGATACCGATACAGTGACAACAGATGCCGATACACTGATACCTGATACCTATACACTGCAAACTGATACCGGTACACTGACAATCGAAACCGATACACTGACAACCGATACAGATACACTGACAACTGATACCGATACACTGACAATCGATACCGATACACTGGCAACTGATACCGATATACTGACAACTGATATCGGTACACTGACAATCGATACCGATACACTGACAACTACTACCGATACACTGGCACCTGATACCGATACACTGCAACTGATGCACTGGTAACTGATACCAATACACTGACAACTGATACAGATACACTGACAACTGATACTGACACATTGGTAACTGATACCGATACACTGGAACCTGATACCGATACACAGGCAACTGATATCGATACTATGACAATACATATACACTCTTCATATATACCGATACACTGACAACTAATATCGATATACTGGCAACTGATTCCGATACACTGGCAACTGATACTGATACACTTGCACCTGATACCGATACCCTGGCACATGATAACGATACACTGACAACTGATAAAGTAATACACTGGCAACTGATACATATTCAGTGACAACCGATACCGATACACTGGCGCCGTCTACCGATACACTGGCAACTGATATCGATACACTGGCAACTGATACGGATACATTGGCAACATATATCGATACACTGACAACCAATATCAATACACTGAAAACTGATACCGATACACTGACGCCTGATACGGATACACTGTCAACATATACCGATACACTGAAAACTGATCCTAATATACTGGCAACTGATACCGATACACTGACAACTGATAACGTAATACACTGGCAACTGATACATATTCACTGACCACTGATACCGATACACTGGCGCCTGATACCGATACACTGGCAACTGATACGGATACATTGGCAACACATATCGATACACTGACAACCAATATCGATACACTGAAAACTGATACCGATACACTGCTAACTCATACCGATACACTGGCACCTGATACCGATACACTGGCAACTGATACATATACACTGGCAACTGATACCGATACACTGGCGTCTGATACCGATACTCTGGCAACTGATACGGATACACTGTCAACATATATCGATACACTGACAACCGATATCGATACATTGAAAACTGATACCGATACACTGACAACTGATACCGATACACTTGCAACTGATACCGATACACTGACAACTGATACCGATACAATGACAACTGATGCCGATACACTGACAACTGATGCCGATACACTGGTAACTGACACCGATACACTGACAACTGATATTGACGCATTGGTAACCGATACCTATACACTGGCACCTGATACCGATACTCTGGCAATACACAAACACACTTCATATATTGTACAGTTCTTGGCAATCCTCGTATAAACTTAGTGGCAACTTACATGCCGTTTTTGCTTAAATTTCAGTCAATGCACGTGCTTTCTCGTTAAATAGGTCATGATTGAAACATATTTGATTGTCTCAGATTATGCAAACGGGTCGGGCTACAAGATCTACCAACATAAGTTACGACACTTCCGAAACATACAATAGTTCCTGAAATGCCGGTTTACTCTTTAGACAGTTTGGTATAAATGACCTTGACAACGGTCTACCATTAAATGAAAACAAAGCAAGAAATAAATCCTTAGCAACGGTACAGTCTGCAGCTATTATCTCTATGTCAGGGAAACGAAGGACGAAATAAATATGTCATTTGTAACACCTGATAATTCTGACAATTCCGTGTCAGTGAACCAGACAGATGGTTTTTAATCTCTCATACCGACACCTTAGCAACGTTGTCATCCATGGAAACGGAGTGCTCACTGTTAACTTGAGTATAAGCGTGATGCATACCCTCATCAAATGTTACCCTGGAAACACCCACGTGACAACATGGTTATCAAGTTGGATTTCAAATATTAAATAACTTTCAATGCTGAATGAGAACTTTGTTTTAACACACATATTTAACTGTCAATCAGTTTAAGATCGCCTTGCCTAAAACGAAATGATCATTTAAATATTCATTCATGCGGATTTTATTTCCTTTTAATTTTCCGTGTATCGATGCTTACGTGCAGATCTACTTTAAATACGACATAACACACGCCTGGTAAATAGTTATTTAACGAATAAAATAATTATATTCCGTTTAGACTATATTTAACATTCATATTTTTGTTGGCTCCATTGTCACGATTTCCGATATTTAATTTGCATTTCTAATGAGTTTTCAGAAACACTGTTTACCGTTTATATTACACCAGTTATCAGGGTCGTAAAGCAATCTTACCGCCAAGATCACAGTATACAGAGCGTATGTTGAACATTATAGTATCAATGTATATCATACAAACACATCAAAGAATAGTGTGGTCCAACTTCTTTGTTCATTATTTAAAAGCGCGTGCTTTTGATATTAGTATCTTTATTTTCTGTTAAAAAGTAATCACAATTATAATTTAAAATGCTGTGGTTATAGAGTGGTTTTAGAGTGGTTATAGAGTGCAGTTATCGACGTGTTTTTGATACATTAATTACTTGATCATGTTTTATGCGTTTGTTTTAATGACACGTATCGGTTTGTATATTGAACAGTAAAATGAATGTGACAGTCACACTAGATGTATACAGTATACGTATGTGCATAGGGTTGTTTATATGATCCCATCGTAGTCGATTTGCATCTTGGGGGCGTCCGGGACCGAGAGTCTCTCACTTGAAATCACTTGCCGCCACCCCCACCCCCACACACTCCCCCCCCCCCCCCCAACCCCAACCGATGTAGGTTCGATTTGTGCATGAAAATTGCACGGAGGGGCACCTGGCGTCTTCCTCCAACAATCGGAGATGGAAAGTCGCCAAGTTATCTGAGTTGGCTGTTGGTGCGACTATAAAATCCAGTTCAATCCGATTTGCATCTTATTATAATTTTTTTTGCATGCTATGCTTTACGTTTATATAACCTGTTCCTTTTACGTAAATTGGAATTCAATGACAAATCTAGATGACTTAAAATGGGATATAATTCAACCTGTATATGTCTATTATGCCATCTAAACTTTTCTACAAACACTATATAGTAATACATTTAATCATTAAATATTTGGTTTTGTACACACAGCTTTAGAATGATGTCAGAGGGAGCGTATTTTGATTTTAAAGGCATTTGCTGTAGTTATTCATGCGCAGCTTTTTTAGGCGACTTCTCTTCTAAAACTATTGGATGGATTTTCCTACAAATTTACAGGAATGTTGCTTTTGATGTCTAATTCTATTTTTTGTCTTTTTTTTATTTTTTAATTTTTTTTAATTTATTTTTTTTAATTTATTTTTTTTATTTAAATTTTTTAATTTTTTTTTTATTGTCTTTATTTAAATAAAGGCCTATTATTAGATACATAAAATAGGAAAAATATAGTATTTTGTAAAAATTCCAACAAAATTAAAAAATTTAAGCATAATGGTACGGTTCCAACAAGAGGCCCAAGAGGGCCTGTGGACGCTCTTCTTGCTAATATGGCTCTTATAACATCAATGAAGCAAGTGACTAATCTATCGTCTTAAAGAGGCAGAATATAGCATTTTTAACAATTTCAAAGAGCCATAACTCCGCCGTTACTGGTCCGATCTGGCTGGTTTTCGAACTTGGCCAGTAGAGATAATAAAAATTAAATTAAAAAAAACAAAACTTTACCGAGCTGTTATTGACATTAACAATCTGGTAAAATTTGGTAAAGATCGAATGAAAAAATATGGCGTCTAGAGTGTACACAAGGTTTTTCAAGTATTTGACCTAGTGACCTAGTTTTTGATCCCATGGGACCCATTTTCGAACTTGACCAAAATATAATTCAGACAACATTTCGACAAAGTTTCATCAAGATCGGGTCAGAAATATGGCCTCTAGAGTGTACACAAGGTTTTTCAAGTATTTGACCTAGTGACCTAGTTTTTGACCCTGTGTGACCCATTTTCAAACTTTAGCAAGCTATAATTGAGACAAATATTCTGACAAAATTGCATCAAGATCGGATCAAAAATATGGCCTTTAGAGTGTACACACGGTTTTTCCAAAGTTTGACCTAGTGACCTAGTTTTTAAACCATGTGACCCATTTTTGAACTTGACCAAGATATAATTAAGACAAACATTTTGACAATGTTTCACCAAGATTGGGTCAGAAATACGGCTTCTAGAGTGTACACAAGGTTTTTCAAGTATTTGACCTAGTGACCTAGTTTTTAATCCCATGTGACCCATTTTCAAATTTGACCAAGATATAATTAAGACAAACATTCTGACAAAGTTGCATCAAGTTCGGGTCAAAAATATGGCCTCTAGAGTGTACACAATGTTTTTCCAATATTTGACCTAGTGACCTAGTTTTTAACTTCATGTGATCCATTTCCGAACTTGATCAAGATATAATTAAGATAAACAATTTGACAAAGTTTCATCAAGATTGGGTAACAAATATGACCTCTAGAGTGTACACAAGTTTTTTCAAGTATTTGACCTAGTGACCTAGTTTTTGATCCCACATGACCCATTTTTGTACTTGACCGAGATTTCATTGAGACAAACATTCTGACAAAGTTTCATGATGATTGCATCAGAAATGTGGCCTCTAGAGTGTACACAAGAAAAGTTAACGGACGACGGACGACGGACGGACGGACGGACGACGGACAACACACCATCCCATAATCTCTGCTGGCCCTTGGCCATTAGAGCTAAAAACCAATATTGAATCTCAATATGCATGGTGACCTATAAATTTAATTGAATATATTGTCTAATATATGTTCAAATAAATGCCTAGGAAGTTTGAACAAATTCTGTTATTAGGAACATAACAAAAAAGGAAACTATACCATTTCTATATAATTTCATACAAAACTTGGCCTTTTAGCATAGGGGTAGGGTTTCAAATTCTTTTTCTAAACAAGCATGGGGACCTATCATTTTTATTGCACATTTTGCTTTTATATATGTTAAATTATGTGCTTAGAAAGTTTAAAAAAATTCTATTATTGGGAACATACAAAAAAAAAAGGAAATTGTATCATTATGGGCTAATTTGTGCATAAATTGTGGTAATGGTCTCAACAGATTTTGTAAAAAAATATAGGTTTTACATAAAGATGAGCTTTAAATGTTATTGTAATTAAATGTTCTTTACTTTAATACAATTTTAGCAGAATTGTGACCAATGAATAAAAGATTAGACTTTTTTAGCTATTTTGTGGACTTGTTCAACTTTTTGGACAGATTGACATGACATGGTATTACAAATTATTTTTTAAAATTTTAACAAGCATGGTGACCTACCATTATTTTTCGTTTTCTGTTTATATATATAACAGACTTACTGTACAAACAGTTTAAAAAAAATCTGTTATGCAGAAAAAACTAGAAAATGTCTTTAAGACAGTTATTGCATGCATAACGTTCAAAAATCATCCGTAATTGATCAATTCATTAATATAAATTATCTTAAGTCCTTCAATTGGAGTCAAATACCAAGAAAACTGTTATTCTCGCTTTTCTAAAGAATACTTATATAAGATAATTGTTGGTGTGGATTGAAACCAATTTGCACTCCCTCGATTAGGCACCAATCGCCCCACTACTATTGAGATTTCTATAGAAAGTCACAAGCGAATTGTTTTATTATTTCAGATTAATTTGAACTATAAATTGTATGCTAATGCTTATAGTGGGCTGAGTGCTCATTCCCGGATTCTCGGACTTCAAAACTCATGCTTCGACTGGGGGATGGATTTAGTGGTCGTGATCTACTCATTCTTGGACTGGGGATGGATTTAGTGGTCGTGATCTACTCATTCTTGGACTGGGGATGGATTTAGTGGTCATGGTTGCATTTTTTTCCGTCAAGACCACAGTATACAACGCGTATGTTGACCATTAAAGTATCAATACATATCACACAAACACATCAAAGGGTGTTCAAACAAGCTCAACCAGTATTGTTTTAACTCTAAAATTAACAAAATAGTGTGGTCCAACCTCTTTGTTCAATATCTAAAAGCGCGTGCTTTTGATATTAGTATCTTTATTTTCTCTTAAAAAGTAATCACAATTATAATTTAAAATGCTGTGGTTATAGATGGCAGTTCTCAAAGTGTTTTTGATACATTAATTAGTCCATCATGTTTTATGCGTTTGTTTTAATGACACTTATCGGTTTGTATATTGAACAGTAAAATTGGATGTGACACTAGATGTATGTATTGTGACCCAACCTTTTAATGGTATGCGATTTGCACCTTCTTATAACTGCGTGTTAACTATGCTTTACGTTTAAATATTTATCTTAAGGCAAACTGTATTTTTCTATAAGACACACAGACAACATACAATGACGAACACATTAAACATTCAATGACATATCTAGATGACATAAAAGGGACACAGGGGAATCTTGGTTCGTTAAAAAATCGCTACGTTCCGTCAGTTTTACTTCATAGCTTACATATTTGCAATCATTAATATTAATTATAAGAATAGTAGAAAACAACTTTCTTTTAGTTTAAACATATTTATTTTACATCTATGGCGAAACAAGTTATTGCAACTAAGATTAATCACTCTCGATGGTTTCCTGTGTAGAACCAGTACTAAGCAATGTGGATTAATTATCTTGCTCAAGGATAAATAAAGTGGCCTTGAAGAGGATCGAACCCACGACCTCTCGATCTAGAGTTCGGCTCTCTACCACTGGACCATGCACTTCACTTTTTTTTTTACATATTACTTACTATTAATTATATTAATAATGTATAACGAAGACAACTGAAATCTCAACGTATGCAAAAACTTTTAAAGGGACACATGGCAATCTTGAGTTTTATTCCAAAATTAAAATGTGCACCTATATTTACTTATGCTGCTCCATTTTGACTTTAGAACTGCTTGCATATAATTAAATAAAAAATTGAGATTTGAATGTACTTCATGATTTTACCAAATGTTTAAATATATTATTGGTGCAATATTATTGAAAGGTAGTAATATGTAAAAATTTGCTTTGAACTATTCTAACAATTATTATTAATGATTGAATAAATGCAAGTTGAGAAAAACTAACTTTTAAAAAAAAATCGAGACTGCCGTGTCCATTTAAAGTCAAAATGATACATGATTAGTGGTGAATCAAGGTGCTGATAGTAATGCTTGATATAAAACTGTGTGCCGTGTGCCCCTTTAAAATAGGATATATGCTGTGTTTCTCCAGGGCCCTACACTGAACAAAATTTCTAAGTATCAACTTTTGTATCTTAACTAATCTAAAACACCATGACAACTGTTATTCTTGAATAAAATAATGCTTGCATAAGAGAATTAATGGTGTGAATTGAAACCAATTTGCACTCCCTCGATAATGCACCAATCACCAAACTATTATTGAGATTTCTATAGAAAGTCACAAGAGAATTGTTTTATTATTTCAGATTATTTTGAGCTATAAATTGTTCGCTAATGCTTATAGTGGACTGAGTGCTCATTCCCGGATTTTCGGACTTCAATACTCGGTCTTGGATATGAAGATGAATATAGTGATCTATACTCAGTTGCAAAAGAAACTAGACACTTTGACAATTTTACTTTACATACTATCCTCTTTATCAAGCGACAGTTTCTTAATGATTCGACCTATTGAAAAACAAATGACAACATGATATTGGCAATGGAATGATAAAAACGTTGGTACCAAACATTGCATATTCATTTTGGAATTTGTCAATTTAATTCTTAAACAACTTTATACAATTAAATCAAAACAAAACTCAAAGTCCACTTTCTTTTGCAACTGAGTATAGATTGCCCTTTAGAGAAGATTGTAAGAACTGTTGATGGATATGTGGTGGGTCCGCCGGTAGTCGGTCCAATTTGTGACCGGTTGAATGCTACCGTGGTCGAGGGATTAACGACGCTGCGTTGTAAACCTTCTCGCCTCTCGTCGAATCCCACTGGGAGGGAGCTCAAATTGAAAGTGAGAAAGCGTCGATTCTTATGGATTGCAGTGGTATACAGTACTGGTATTACCCAGGAAAAATGGGATGATCTGCCTCTACCACACAACAATGGACCGTCATATATGGCTTAAAATGTGATAAAAATGACGTAAACACCATTGAAGACAAAAAAATAAGACTTTATTTAAAAAAACACCCTTAAAAGACTTAACTACATATACAGCAGTAGCACCAGGCACCTTAACTGTTTACGTTATTTGGCAGATTTCTTAGTTTAATTAAAACATTTTTGTCTCACTTTTGATCTGGGCCAAATTTTATCAACGTAATCTTATTCTAAATGTTCCTTACATTGAATGATTGAATTTTAATTTTGAATTGATAAATAAATATAATTCCTCTAAATGGCGGATTAATCTGTTTAACCGTCCCTACACACTGATTAAATAAACAGTCGGCCATAAATAATATTTCAAAACATATCTATGACCTGGCCCCAATGGATTTAAATAATCAGATAGATAAACCTGAAAGTGAAAATCCACCTTCATGGCTGTTCGAGGACTGTTTTCTATACACTTTTCAACGTGGCCGATAACGTAACATACAGTGTTTGTATAAATGACTATTAATTTCATTATAAATCGCACATGGTGACCAAGTTAGAATAACACTCACATAAATTCAACGACTTGTCAAGCAGTTTGTACGGTGATCACAATGATTAAAACATAACACATTTTAATGGATAGGATAAAGATCGCTGATATAGATTGCTGACATAGGTGGCTGATATATACTCAGCAAAAAATAAAAGTATCCACTTTGCTTTCCTGCAAACTCTAAGACAGTAAGAAAGAACTAACAATTGTAGCATGATTTTCTTTTATTAACATCTTTGATGTTCGCACAGAATTTCATCGAAATATACCGAATAAATAAAAATAAATCACACTTTAAAAAAAAAATAGGTGTGAAAAAGAAATTAACAACACTTAACAAATGCAAAGATTAAATACAATATCACAGATTTAGCAGTCTATGTCCATTCAAATATACATACAAATATTCAAAACCTCGCTAGAGTGTCCCGATACAGTGTAATACGTGTCCCGATACAGTGTAATAAGTGTCCCGATACAGTATAATAAGTGTCCCGATACAGTGTAATACGTGTCCCGATATAGTGTAATAAGTGTCCCGATACAGTATAATACGTGTCCAGATACAGTGTAATACGTGTCCCGATATGGTATAATACGTGTCCCGATACAATGTGATACGTGTCCCGATACAGTGTAATAAGTGTCCCGATACAGTGTAATACGTGTCCCGATACAAAGTAATACGTGTCCCGATACAGAGTAATACGTGTCCCGATACAGTGTAATACGTGTCCCGTTACAGTGTAATACGTGTCCCGATACAGTGTAATACGTGTCCCGATACAGTGTAATACAGAGTAATACCTGTCTCGAAACAGTGTAATACGTATCCCGTTACAGTTTAATAAGTGTCCCGATAAGGTATAATACGTGTCCCGATACAATGTGATACGTGTCCCGATACAGTGTTATACGTGTCCCGATACAGTATCATACGTGTTCCGATATAGTGTGATACGTGTCCGATACAGTATGATACGTGTCCCGATACAGTGTGTTACGTGTCCCGATATGGTATAATACGTGTCTGATACATTGTGATACGTGTCCCGATAAAGTGTGATACGTGTCCCGAAACAGTATAATACGTGTCTCGATAACCTGCGAGGTTTCATCGATTCTTATATTTATATGTGAAACGCGTCGCGATACAGTCAGCTGTATATATCGCAGTACATTTTGCGATTAGCTAGGTAGTTTATATTGTTATACATTAACATGTCCGATACAGTATGATACGTGTCCCGATACAGTGTGATACTTGTCCCGATATGGTGTGATACGTGTCCCGATACAGTGTAATACGTGTCCCGATACAGTGTGATACGTGCCCCGATACAGTGTGATACTTGTTCCGATATGGTATAATAGGTATCCCGATATAGCGTGATATATGTCCCAAATACGTTGTCCCGATACAGTGTAATACGTGTCCCATTACAGTGTAATACATGTCCCGATACAGTGTGATACGTGTCCCGATATGGTATAATACGTGTCCCGATACAGTGTGTCCCGATATAGTGTAATACGTGTCCCGATACAGTGTAATACGCGTCCCGATACAGTGTGATACGCGTCCCGATAATACGTGTCCCGATACAGTTTGATACGTGTCCGTTACAGTGTAATACATGTTCCGATACAATGTGATACGTGTACCGATACAGTGTGATACGTGTCCCGATATGGTATAATACGTGTCCCGATACAGTGTGTCCGATATAGTGTAATATACGTGTCCCAATACAGTGTGATACGCGTCCCGATACAGTATGATACGCGTCCCGATAATACGTGTCCCGATACAGTTTGATATGTGTCTCGATACAGTATGATACATGTCCCGATATAGTGTAATACGTGTCCCGATACAGTGTGATACTTGTCCCGATACAGTGTGATACGCGTCCTGATACAGTGTGATACGTGTCCTGATACCGTGTGATATGTGTCCCGATACAGTGTGATACGTGTCCCGATACATGTTGTTATACGCGTTCCGATACAGTGTGAATCGCGTCCCGATACCGTGTGTTTGCGTCCCGATACAGTGTAATACATGTCCCGATACAATGTGATACGTGTCCCGATACAGTGTGATGCGTGGCCCGATACAGTGTAATCCGTGTCCCGATACAGTCCCGATACAGTGTGATACGCGTCCCGATATAGTGACTGTGATACGTGTCCCACTAAAGTGACTGTGACACGTGTCCCGATACAGTGACTTTGATACGTGTCCCGATACAGTGTGATACGTGTCCCGATACAGTGTAATACGTGTCCCGATACAGTGTGATACGTGTCCCGATACAGTGTGATACGTGTCCCGATACAGTGTGATACGTGTCCCGATACAGTTTGATACGTGTCCCGATACAGTGTAATACGTGTCCCGATACAGTTTGATACATGTCCCGATACAGTGTGATACGTGTCCCGATACAGTGTGATACGTGTCCCGATACAGTGTGATACGTGTCCCGATACAGTGTGATACGTGTCCCGATACAGTTTGATACATGTCCCGATACAGTGACTGTGATACGTGTCCCAGTACAGTATGATACGTTTCTCGATACTGTGCAATGCGAGGTTTCACCGATTCTTATATTCATATGTGAAACGGGTCGCGATATATATCGCGGTACATTACGGCGATAAGGCTAGTCGTTTATATTGTAATACATAACTTATGACGTTTCTCATCCCTGAATTATTTCTGCACTCATATGTCAGTTACGAGAAGTTTGCACCCCTTGAATATTGGCACAGGCCGCTTGGAGATCGTATTGGCCCATTGATGTTAGTTTTTAGATGTATTGTATTGACGCGTGATAGAGTGGTATTTGATTAGTGTAAGCCGTTTAAGATGAAAGATAAAAGGTCAACACCTAATAAAATACTTGCTAAATCTCTTAAATAAATTCTAATTTCATGATTTGAAATATTAAAAAAATCAATTCGAAAGACTGTGCGGACCTTATCTCTATCGATCTAGCGAGAAACAATATAAACGCAGTGTTACTTTAGCTTTCTACTTAAGAAAACTTTGCGTAATTTATTACTCAATACATGGTGATTGTGCAAACTAATGGACGAACGGATATGTTAAGGAGCGACTGAAGGTATAATATGTTTAATAATTTGTATATCATGAAAACATTCTCACAAATATAATTTACGGTAACATTGCTACTATGCTTGTACTGTTTGCCTTATTACATGTTTTGAAATGTAAGACGACAATGATGTATTCGTGTTCTAATTAAATGTCACATGTAAATTTATTCTGCTACCAAGCGGTGAATATGTTCAGTCAAGTTCTGTCAAACACAGTACTGCAGGTGTTCAGTCAAGTTCTGTCAAACATAGTACTACAGGTGTTTTAGTTTTGATTCAGTCAAGTTCTGTCACACATAGTAATACAGGTGTTTTAGGTTTGATTCAGTCAAGTTCTGTCGCACATAGTAATACAGGTGTTTTAGGTTTGGTTCAGTCAAGTTCTGTCGCACAGAGTAATACAGGTGTTTTAGCTTTGGTTCAGTCAAGTTCTGTCGCACAGAGTAATACAGGTGTTTTAGCTTTGGTTCAGTCAAGTTCTGTCACACATGGCAATACAGGTGTTTTAGGTTTGGTTCAGTCAAGTTCTGTCAAACATAGTAATACAGGTGTTTTAGGTTTGGTTCAGTCAAGTTCTGTCACACATAGTAATACAGGTGTTTTAGCTTTGGTTCAGTCAAGTTCTGTCACACATAGTAATACGTCAAGTTCTGTCACACAGAGTAATACAGGCGTTTTAGCTTTGGTTCAGTCAAGTTCTGCCACACATATTAATACAGGTGTTTTAGCTTTGGTTCAGTCAAGTTCTGTCGCACAGAGTAATACAGGTGTTTTAGGTTTGGTTCAGTCAAATTCTGTCACACAGAGTAATACAGGTGTTTTAGCTTTGGTTCAGTCAAGTTCTGTCACACATAGTAATACGTCAAGTTCTGTCACACAGAGTAATACAGGTGTTTTAGCTTTGGTTCAGTCAAGTTCTGTCACACATAGTAATACGTCAAGTTCTGTCACACAGAGTAATACAGGCGTTTTAGCTTTGGTTCAGTCAAGTTCTGTCACACATAGTAATACAGGTGTTTTAGCTTTGGTTCAGTCAAGTTCTGTCACACATAGTAATACAGGTGTTTTAGCTTTGGTTCAGTCAAGTTCTGTCACACATAGTAATACGTCAAGTTCTGTCACACATAGTAATACAGGTGTTTTAGGTTTGGTTCAGTCAAGTTCTGTCACACAGAGTAATACAGGTGTTTTAGGTTTGGTTTAGTCAAGTTCTGTCGCACAGAGTAATACAGGTGTTTTAGCTTTGGTTCAGTCAAGTTCTGTCACACAGAGTAATACAGGTGTTTTAGCTTTGGTTCAGTCAAGTTCTGTCACACATAGTAATACAGGTGTTTTAGCTTTGGTTCAGTCAAGTTCTGTCGCACATAGTAATACAGGTGTTTTAGCCTTGGTTCAGTAGGTGTTTTAGGTTTGGTTCATTCAAGTTCTGTCGCACATAGTAATACAGGCGTTTTAGCTTTGGTTCAGTCAAGTTCTGTCGCACATAGTAATACAGGCGGTTTTAGCTTTGGTTCAGTCAAGTTCTGTCACACATAGTAATACAGGCGTTTTAGCTTTGGTTCAGTCAAGTTCTGTCACCCATAGTAATACAGACGTTTTAGCTTTGGTTCAGTCAAGTTCTGTCACACAGAGTAATGTAACGTTTACCATATTTCATCTTTTGATAAGAACAGGGTTACGTCACTTTACCGGGATTTGTTTAAACCGTCTCTATTATTACAAACATACAAACTTCTGCATTGTTTTATAATGTTTATTATACACTCTAACAAATTGTTATTCGTCTAGTTTAATAAAATGCATATTCCATTTTAACTAAAATAGATCTTTAAACACATTTGCTAAGTACTACATTGCGCTTCACTAATATCTATATATCTTACATCATCACTCTAAGATCAACCTTAAATTTTCCGTGTGCGTGTTGTTTTATAGGTAATTTGTAGACAGGGCGTGTCACTAAACGAGGCGTATACATTTGCAAGCCTTTTAAGAATATTGGTGTGTGTGTAGTATAGTTGTATAATAATATGATGTTTTACTTGATGTAATAGTAATACAGGTACTTTAGCTTTGGTTCAGTCAAGTTCTGTTAAACAGAGTAATACATGTGTTTTAGATATGGTTCAGTCAAGTTCTGTCAAACATAGTAATATAGGTATTTTAGCTTTGGTTCAGTCAAGTTCTGTCAAACAGAGTAATACAGGTGTTTTAGATTTGGTTCAGTCAAGTTCTGTCAAACAGAGTAATACAGGTGTTTAGCTTTAGTTCTGTCAAGTTCTGTCAAACATAGTTATACAGGTTTTTGAGGTTTGGTTCAGTCAAGTTCTGTCAAACATAGTAATACAGGTGTTTTAGAGTTCTGTCAAACATAGTAATACAGGTTTTATAGAGTTCTGTCAAACATAGTAATACAGGTGTTTTAGAGTTCTGTCAAACATAGTAATACAGGTTTTATAGAGTTCTGTCAAACATAGTAATACAGGTTTTTTAGCTTTGGTTCAGTTAAGTTCTGTCAAACATAGTAATACAGTTTTTTTTAGCTTTGGTTCAGTCAAGTTCTGTCAAACATATTAATACAGGTGTTTTAGCTTTCTTTCCCCTACTTATCTGTGTTAAGGTGACACACGTCAATATTAAAGTATTTATCAAGCATTACAATTAGCCTGTCGGTTTATTAATCCTGTATCATTTTGACTTTAAATCTGCTCGCATATATTTAAATGCAATTTTGAGTTTTCAACTTTTCTTCGTTATTCTATCATATGTTTGAATATATTATAGGTGAAATGTAATCAACTGTTAGTAATATGCAAAACAAATTTGCTTTATACATATTCTTATAAGTAATATTAATGATTGAACAAATGCAATTGATGTAGAAAAACTAATTGCGATTTATGTGTGTGAATAAGTACAATGTAAGTAAAAAGCACAATATGAATCATCATTAGCAAACATCTCCATATGTGTCGTACAAATACAAAGACGTATCAGGGAAACTTAAAAATATTAAAACGCCATTAAAATGAAAGCACATGTTTCAGAAAAAGGCAGACATGGCATTCTAAAATGAAATTAAACACCTAAGGTATTTTGATGCAGTTGCACATTTTTGTTAGTACTTGTAAAGTTTACCGGCATTCTGAAAATGTCACTTGTATTTTGCCAATATGCCAACTTAAATTTGAGCCCTGTCTTTAAATAGAAATATGCATTTTACGGCAAGTTTAAATTAAATAGTTACACATTAGGAGTCGTTTCTTGACCTTAACGGGGATACATCAGACTTTTCTTTGGGTTTTTGACTATATGTTGTGTTCTAAAAGGCTTAAATACAACGAATGAGCCTGAAATGACCCTTTATTTAATTTAATTTCATTTCGCAGAGTAACAAGCGCTGTAGGCGTAACCAGAGTTAATTTAAGCATTATTTGCCCGTTTACACTTAAAATATGGAACTGGGCAATACGGTGCTAACACCATACCTTGATTGATATGACATGTTTGTCACATTACGTGGCCCCGCCTTAATTCCATTAAGCGATGGAAAGGCTTATATTAGCAGGATTTTATAATTGATATTTCGGCAATAAAACATGTTTAAAACATTTCTTTTACTGAAAAAATGCGATAACCTTTTTAAAATTACATGTTAATTGTTTTAATTTTACAATATGCAATTACATACTCCAGCCAACCCCGTTTTCCTTTCTTGGTGAAAGGTTTGGAAAGGGTGTGAAAGTTAATACTCGGACCACGTAATGGGATGAATTGGGAATTTTTTTCAATTTTAGATTCTTCTTGGAAAAGTCCGATGTACCCACGTTTATACTATTGACTATTGACTACATACTACAGACTACATACTACAGACTACATACTATAGACTACATACTACAGACTACAGACTACATACTACAGACTACAGACTACATACTACACACTACACACTACACACTACATAATACAGACTACATACTACAGACTACATACTATAGACTACTGACTACATACTACATACTACAGACTACATACTACAGACTAGATACTACATACTACATACTACATACTACTGACTACATACTATATACTACACACTACATACTACAGACTACAGACTACAGACTACATACTTTTTAAAATGAGGAAGAAAGTACTAAGAATTTTGACAGTATTATGCAACATAACATGACTGCTTTGAATCACAGTCACAGTGAAGTCTTTTAATCGAACACAACGGCACATTTAAAAAAAATTCATTGTAGTTTAGTTTACATGAATGCAAATATATAGTTATCTGGAATTAGCCGTAACTTGTTGCTTATATAACACAGCATAATTACGTTGACAAACATTACACATCTACCATTATTGAATATTTAGTTTACTAAATAGAAACAAGATTTTTGACGGAATTCAATAACGTGGGTACAAAAACAAAAAGTACCTCTTCGTGGAATTGAACTCCAAGCCGACTCTAGAACTACACGTGCGGGTAAGACGAACGTGTTCCAGATTGAGCTACACGGCAAAGTTAATACTGTAATCAAAACCTAATGCGCTAATGGATATCACCTAAGCAAAGACATGTAAATATTGCGGTCCCAGCGATGTTTACAAACCATAATTAAATCTTCTTTTTCCCCCCTCAAAATGTATTACTACTAACTTATTTGGACCTATGCTCGTGGTTACATGTATAAATATCCCAGTATACAAATCACACTGTTATTTACTTATGCTCAAAATATGCTTTACTTAAGGACAGTGTCCCTTTAAGATAAATAGTACCCGTCACATGCATATTTTGATGTTCTGTGGAATTTAATTTACAATACGATAAAATATATGATATTGCGTACTTATTCTCCTTTTTGATTTATCCGCCGTTTCCCCACGTTTATACAAAACAAGCGAGTTTTGACATGACTTTTTTTTTATATATACACTTCTCAAAACTGCTAACTACACCGCTCACGTTTTGGGTTATATATATCGATGGGTTGAATGTTTTTCAATAAAATAAAAAGGAAATACCAATTCAATCATTTTTACATCATTTCATTTTATTTTTTTCATGGGCAATGCTAGAACTAAACCACAATAAGCAATTACAAACGACCCATGTAAACACTAAAGTCACACTTTTCCCATATCTACATGTAGATATGGGAAAAGTGTAGCATTGCCCATGAAAAAAATAAAATGAAATGATGTAAAAATGATTGAATTGGTATTTCCTTTTTATTTTATTGAAAAACATTCAACCCATCGATATATATAACCCAAAACGTGAGCGGTGTAGTTAGCAGTTTTGAGAAGTGTACCTATTCATTCAGTCAGAGATAGTCGTTTTCATATTCAAGATGTTTCGCATGCTAGCCCATCTCTTTATATATCGTTTAATGTGCATGATATGCATCGATATAAGAGTATTGAAGTACTTAAATAGATTTAACAAGTGTAGCTTATTTTCAAATCTTAAATAGATTTAAAAATAGTCTAGCTTATTTTCGTGACCTTACATATATATTCCCGTCAGAATGAGAATACCATATTGCGGTCAGTAAGAAGTGCCTCGCCAGTTCTCTAAATAGACGGGACAGTTCCCATCGTTGATGCACCGGCATGTTTGTTACAAACGTTCCCCATCCAAGACAAACACTTCCCGAAGTGCAATGAGTGCTACACCTTGCGAATAAGCGTTAATTTATCCTCGCTGTATTGCACTAGGCGTTTTAGAGAGCAGACCTCGGTTTTAAGTCTCACCCGAAGAACTGGTTGGGTGTTATTATATTTTTTAAGTATTTCGAGAATTAATTCGGTCCTGGCTGGGATAGAACATACGACCCTGGATTACTAAACTGAGGAACTAACCATTACCCCACGGGAAGTGCACGCACAGCGATTTGTTGGCCTCGACTGCACGTATCGATACTGTAGTATATTGGTCTATATTTATACCTAGTTATAACAGTTTCGCAGCCACCCTCGGTATATTATATACCATGAACATTCCGTATGCTGACCTGGTAACCCTTGTTCTAGCGGCGATTTGTCCAAAACTTGTTTGATAAATGGATTTGTAGATCATTCATTTGATATCAATCTCTATAAGCCATTATTTGACAAACTTCACAACTTAAATAGACAAATATATACATTAGTATTATTAGAATTAGTCTCAAGTGCTTAAATAATGTATCACATTTATATCAAATAAAATGCACACATGGTGAATTATATTACAAATTCGCTGTTTTCCATTTTTGCATTATTTTTGCACGTAATCGACCCTTTACCGTTGTTTGGTACATACTCTAGACATATTTAAGCTTGATTGAATTTATTAAACTCGTTAGCTATTTTCTTTTTGTCTGTTTGGCTATGCAAACAATCTTCTTTAAAATGGATATAGTACAAGTCAGAAATATTCATATTTATAGTAACTTTCATGTGTCTACTTAAACTTCTAAATGTGTACTGTAACGCCCATATGTATACTATAACGTTTCCATGTCTACTGTAATGTTCATATGCATACTGTAATGTTCATATGTATACTGTAATGTTCATATACTGTAATGTTCATATGTATACTGTAATGTTCATATGTATACGTTCATATGTATACTGTAATGTTCATATGTCTACTCTAATGGTCATATGTCTACTGTAATGTTCATATGTCTACTCTAATGGTCATATGTCTACTGTAATGTTCATATGCTTATTGTACCTTTTCTATGTCCACTGTAATGTTCATGTCTACTGTAATGTTCATATGTCTACTGTATTGTTTATGTCTACTGTAATGTTCATATGTATACTGTCATCTTCATATGTATATTGTAATGTGCATATGTTTATTGTAACTTTTCTATGTCCACTGTAATGTTCATATGTATACTGTATTGTTCATATGTCTACTGTAAGCAGTAATGGTCATATGTTTATAGTAACTTTTCTATGTCTACTGTAATGTTCATATGTATACTGTAATGGTCATATGTCTACTGTTATGTTCATGTGTCTACTGTAATGTTCATATGTCTACTGTAATGTTCATAATGTATACCGTAATGTTCATATGTCTTACTTGAATGGTCATATGTATACTATAACGTAACTATGTCTACTGCAGCTTTCATATGTCTACTGTAATGTTCATATGTCTACTGTAATGTTCATGTATACTGTAATGTTCATATGTCTAAAGTAATGTTCATATGTCTACTGTAATGTTCATATGTCTACTGTAATGGTCATATCTATACTATAACGTCTCTATGTGCACTGTAATGTTCATATGTATACTGTAATGGTCATATGTCTACTGTAATGTTCATATGTCTACTGTAATGGTCATATGTATACTGTAATGCTCATATGTCTACTGTAATGGCCATATGTCTATTGTTGTGTTCACATGCATACTGTAATGTTCCTATGTCTACTGTTATGGTCATATGTATACTGTAATGCTCATATGTCTACTGTAATGGTCATATGTCTACTGTAGTGTTCACATGTATACTGTAATGTTCCTATGTCTACGGTAATGGTCATATGTATACTGTAATGTTTTTATGTATACTGTATTGTTCACATGTATACTGTAATGTTCCTATGTCTACTGTAATGTTCATATGTATACTGTAATGTTCATATATCTACTGTAATGGTCATATGTCTATTGTAACTTTTCTATTCCTACTGTAATGTTAATATTTATACTGTAATTGTCATATGTCTACCGTAATGTTCATATGTATACTGTTATGGTCACATTTCTACTGTTTGCTGTAATGTTCATGTCTACTGTAATGTTCATTTGTATACTGTAATGGTCATATGTCTGCTGTAATTTCATATGTATATTGTAATGTTCATATGTCCACTGTAATGGTCATATGCCTATTGTTACTTTTCTATGTCCACTGTAATGTTCATATGTCTACTGTAACTTTTCTGTGTCTACTGTAATGTTCATAAGTATACAGTAATGGTTACATGTCTACTGTTATGTTCATATGTCTAACTGTAATGTTCATGTCTACTGTAATGTTCATATGTCGACGGAAATTTTCTCTATGTCAACTGTAATGTTCATATGTGTACTGTAACTTTTCTGAGTCTACTTTAATGTTCATATGTCTACTGTAATGGTCATATGTCTTCTGTAATGGTCATATGTCTACTGTTAAGTTCATATGTTTACTACAATGTTCATATGTCTACTGTAATGGTAATATGTCTACTGTAATGTACATATGTATACTGTAATGTTCATATGTCTACTGTAATGGTCATATCTCTACTGTAATGGTCATATGTCTACTGTTATGTTCATATGTCTACTGTAATGGTCATATGTCTACTGTTATGTTCATATGTTTACTACAATGTTCATATGTCTACTGTAATGGCCATATGTCTACTGTAATGTACATATGTATACTGTAATGTTCATATGTCTACTGTAATGTTCATATGTCTACTGTAATGGTCATATGTATACTATAACGTCTCTATGTGCACTGTAGTCTTCATATGTCTACTGTAACGGTCATATGTCTACTGTAATGGTAATATGTATACTGTAGTGTTCATATGTCTGCTGTAATGGTCATATGTCTACTGTAGTGTTCATATGTCTACTACAATGTTCATATGTCTACTGTAACGGTCATATGTCTACTGTTATGTTCATATGTCTACTGTAACGGTCATATGTCTACTGTAATGGTCATATGTATACTGTAGTGTTCATATGTCTACTGTAATGGTCATATGTCTACTGTTATGTTCATATGTTTATTACAATGTTCATATGTCTACTGTAACGGTTATATGTCTAATGACACACCGAAGGTGGAACATTTAATACATTGGAGCAATATTTGGTAACACACAGCGTATACTAATATAAATATCATTAAACTGTTTTATTCTGTTAATAAAGAATGCGATAAGGTGATTAAATATTTGGTAAAATTCGCCGTCACGAAACAGTTCATTGGTAAGCACATGTATGCAATATATAGACTTTGGTTTCAATTGTATTTGTAAGGCTTGTTCCCACCACCCTTGCGGTTATTTTATTTGGCGTATCACAACAGAGGTGTTTAAAATATCAGGTTAGATGTTAATGTATTTATATATAAACAAGTGTTACCGCAAACATGTCGCGTTCACCAGTACTTTATACCTATTTAACCTATTTATTCAATGTTTAATTGACATAGAAAACTATTTCATATAGTTTATTCAATGGCTCGACTTTCTCTCGACGGTAAAGCAAACTAATTATTAATTGAAAGGCGCTACACGTCCCTCCATTTCATAATTCGCTCACATATAGACAGATTAATAAACAGAATCCTCTAAATAAAAAGCGGTAAATCTTAAGTGGGGAAAAAAACCTGGCATCCATAAAACCAGGCATCCATAAAACTGTCATTTAACACTTTTATGTGCGATAGATAACCTTTAACGGCAATAAGTAGAAAAGCCAATATCGGAAAAAGTTCGTCAAGAGTGCACAAAGTATACTTTTCTTTAGTGTTATCAATCTCATTTTCAGTTTGTGTATTTTACAATAATTCATCAATATACGTTAATAGATAACCCACACATAGGAGTATTTTGCTTGATATCAATCTGTTCGAAGCACTCCCTTGTTTGATTTCAGGTTTGTTTGTTTGTTTGTTTGGTATTTAACGTCATTTTCCAGCACATTTTACGCAGTGTATGATGATTGTAGTTTTAGTGGTGGAGGCAAACCACCTATTTATACATGGATAGAGCCAGTACTGTATACCTCCCACCATCCGTCAGAACACTTTCTCATTTCCAGTTTTATTGTTTATTTATTTATTTAAGTCTCATCATGTGTACAGCATTTTAAAATACAGAAAGCAAAACACATTTAAAATGCATACACATTTAAATGTTAAGACGTTGACATGAGTACAGTTTTGCGTATGACGCACACATGGCACCCGACACTACTCAGGACACCCGACACTACTCATGACACCCGACACTACTCAGGACACCGACACTACTCAGGACACCCGACACGACTCAGGACACCCGACACTACTCTGGGCACCGATACTACTCAGGACACCCGACACTACTCTGGGCACCGATACTACTCAGGACACCCGACACTACTCTGGGCACCGATACTACTCAGGACACCCGACACTACTCTGGGCACCGATACTACTCAGGACACCCGACACTACTCAGGACAGTGCCGTTCTCAAATAACAATGCGAGGCATGCTCGCAAGATCCAAACTCCAAGAGATCCAAACAATTCAAGGGGGTTTCCAGTTTTGGACGTGACCCGCTCTGGAAACAGCAAACGTTCGGCAAACTCTAAAACGAGAACTAATTCTAGCAGATTTTTGACGTCCACCCGCTCCCGGAGTTACTAGTAAAATTTTGAACACAGGACCTTCCGTCAAAATGGTACTGGTAACTCTCTTGCTTGCTTGCTTGACACTTTAACCATATAAAGGGTAGTGCTAGGACTGGTCGGCCGGTGTCAGTATATAATATGACTGGGTGGGCCATCATGTCATGTGTCTACTGAACAATTGTAAAGGCGACGTTAAACCCCATACATACATATTGTGTTACATGGTCTTCTTTTCTCACTGGGTATAAGTGTGTGACTACGCCATATTATAAAGGTATTAACGCATACTTTACCTAATAAAACAACTTAATTACTTATCGTTTCCTATTTTTCAGATTGGTCTGCGCTAAATCGGGAAACATAAATTGGCCTTATATGGATTAACGGATTAACATATTACTGCAGAGATGAAACATCACAAGCGGCCAGATAATGGAATTAACACGTGTTTATCCGTTATTAGTGATATCAAGTATTGAGGTTCAGGGGTCACGATTGGTTAGCCTTATTGGAGTTACACTTTTGAGCTACCACCGCAATTTTGTGTCGAAGAGTTAGTTACACTGTGAGCTACCACCGCGATACTGTGACGAAGAGTTAGTTACACTCTGAGCTACCACCGCGCTACTGTGACGAAGAGTTAGTTACACTGTGAACTACCACAGCGAAAACTGTGACGAAGACTTAGTTACACTTTGAGCTACCACCGCGATACTGTGACTAAGAGCTAGTTACACTGTGAGCTACCACCGAGATACTATGACGAAGGGTTAGTTACACTTTGAGCTACTACCGCGATACTGTGACGAAGAGTTAGTTATACTGGTAATTGTCACTATTCTAAGGTGATGGCTTGGACATGATGGAGGCTTTACACTCATGATACGGTTATTGAGATTATTTTATTGTTTGAAAAGGAGTTGCATAGGCATCGGTCATATTAAAGCGGTATAATCTGAAACAACGAAGGATCTCAAGCAATTTATTAATTCAAACATACGCATACACCTTTAAATGTTTAGACGTAGACATGAGTACAGTGTTGCTTATGACGGACACATGGCACCCGACCGTACTCAGGATAGTGCCGTTCTCAAATAACAATGCGAAACATATTCACAAAAGGCAAACTCCAAGAGGTCCAAATAATTCAAGGGGGTTTCCAGTCCTGGCCGTGACCCGCTCTGGAAAGAGTAAACGCTCAGCAAACTCTGAAACGAGAACTACTTCTGGCAGATCTTTAACGTCCGCCCGCTCCGAAAAATCCACGGCTAAAGACAACGCGTCTGAGACTTCGGAACAAATAAATCGCGAATCAGTGCACACACGCCTTTCATATACTTCAAGCGACACTGTCGATGGGCAGGTGTCGAAACGTGGAGGCCACATGAAGTATGCAAAGAAAAAGGTACCCGATATGCATTCCGAAATGAAAGAAGCAATTAAATTCAGTGTGCAGGACTTAAATGATCAAGTGTCGTCAAATTCTTCCATATCATCTTCGGATCCGACGACCGAGTCTAAAACATCTAAGGATACACATGACAGAGTAGATAACACAAGAACTAAGTTGCCCAAACCTAGTTTCCTCACATCGGATAGTAGATATTACGCACGCGTTAACGGAGTTCGCAGGTCTGTCCCGCTCACGCCCGGGGAACTAGAGCTAGATCGGATAAGAAACAATTATATCGTAGAACAGGCTCAAAAGCGAAAGAAATACAAACTTAACATTAATCAGCTTCCAAGAAGCACTACGCCCGTTAATGATCATGACCCTGATAAACTTAACATGAAACAAGTGATAGCATTTCTTCAAACAAAAACATCTAAACATATTCAGAAGAAAAATGTGACGCTTAAGCCAAATGAAATAAGCGGAAAAGTCTATAAAGGTTTAAGCACCACTCCTGACATGGTTTTAAACTCGTCTTCATTGCGAACACCTTCAAGCAACACAGAGCAAGGTATGTCTAGTTCTAACTCGGACCTTAAATATATGGACAAAACGGACAATACTCGGCTAGACAACACAGGCTGTGTCTCCGTCCTTTCAACCAAAAGCACGCCCAATTTGCCATATGGATACCAACATGTAAAGTCTCCAAGGAAAACTAATAACATGAGCGTTAAATCATTTGGTGACAGATCGAGTAATAAACGACCAACAAAACAAAAACCATTGACAGAGTTTAAATTGTATAGGTTTTTGGCGATTGCACCTGATGGACAAACACCGGGACTCGCTACAACGCTACCAGAAGATGTGACAATGGTTGATACATCATCTTTTACTAATGTAAATTCGCAAAATAACCTTTCACCCAGAACATTTTTGCGTAGAAAATCGCGAGAAACGACAGCAAACATTCTTCACCGACATGCGGTGAACAAAAATAAGCCTGTGTCACCAACAACGGAAAAAAGAGAGCTTGATGACTCGGGTAGAACCGTACGTCTTCCGTCCGTGGCCTACACTGGTCGAGAGACTCCTGATGATGATGCAGCGTCTTGCTCTACGACATCCGCCACCTGCAACTCTACAAAAAATAGCTCAAAGGAAGAACGAAACAAATATCCCAAGAAAGGCAAATGTATAACATTTTCAGATGAAAAACACGACCAACATTTAGAAACTACTAACTTTGAGGAAGATGATAACAACAACATAGTGCCAAATATAAATTTAGGGTTTCCGACTCGTTCGTACAAAGCCCCGGAGTTTCCTAAAGTGAACATAAACGGCCCACGGCATATTCACATAAATATGCCACATGGAAATAGCAAGGGCTATTCTCAAGAAATAGTTCGTCTGACTTTGCGGCAAGACAAAAATGCTACTAGGGTCACTAGTTACATGAGTGACATACAATCAACGAATCCATCCCAATGGCATGAAGAAGAACGAAGCGATATAGACGAGGGTATAAGCTCGACTTCGGTTATGTCAATGAATCAGTACGAGAACAAAGAATTGTTGGAAACGTCGAGGCAGCTGATCAACAACATATCTAATAATAACTTTATTAAGGTTAGACAAAAACTTAAGTCGACTAATTTGTTAAACGTGGACAAATAAATCAGTTATTCAAGTCGACTATATACAAATTGTTTAAGAAAGAATTTCTCTCAATTTCTATTCGGGATTTTTTTTATTTATTTTTTTATCTCGATTGAAATTAATGCGGTTTTCGAGCAAGAATAGGGCAACATACAGGTAGAATCCCCAGAATTCATGCCCATTATGTCATTGTTTTGTAATGCTCATTAAAGCTGCATCATGACCCCTGCAATGTTTCATGTATCACTTGAGAGGTAAAAAGAAAACAATGACCGTAGTTCAATCGTAAATGTAGAGTATAACATACGTTAGAAGTTGCAGCAAGTTGGCAGTTGTGAAGATGAAGGTTATCGGGCCCCTTTCCATATTTCTGTTTCAATGTTAATGAAGGGTAGGTCTAGTAGGGATTCAGTTTTTGCTGGCTTGTCGCAAAGCCCTATAGATTCAACTGAAAAAAACAGAAACACGCCCATGAAAAACGCATATCTTACACAAATTACATGGTAATTAGTCGATATTATCCGATTAAACTATCTCCTTGGACTTATTTCACTAATCTTCACACCAACTCTTCAGTTTTGAAGGTGAGAAGGTTCTATGCATTTTTGTCCTGCCATTTTATTTTTAATTTGAAGTTGTATCAATGCGCCATGAGATCACATTCTTTCTATCTCAGCAGGCAAACAATCTAACGCCCATTTTGAATCACGTTGGTTAAATATGTTATGTTAAAATGTATTACTTTTATAAGGGAAAAACTCTGAATGTAAACTGATCACATCACTAGCTTTCTAAAAGCTATGCTAGAGTTAATATTTTACTAATTATTTAATGTTTCCAAACACATGACTCTTGAAAGCAATGAATGTATTCACAGACCTGACACGACCTGGTAGGACCATGCTTTCATAAGGCTTTGGAATAAGCAGTTTTCGTGGATTAGTTCCGAATGTGAAACAAACTTTTCATGGGTTCGATCAAACCTAAAACTATATCTATAGCCCAAGATTGACTGTTTAGCTATTATAAATCGGGTAGGGCATATAATTGACCTATCTCACGATAAAAAAGAATTTAAAAGAAATAAATTTTACATAAAATCATTGGTAGAGTCAAGTTTAATTCCAGTGTATTTGTTTCACGATTACACACTTAAAGTACAGCCTTTCCATGTATACATTCTGTCAAATATATCAAAATGCTGATATAATACTGCATGCCTTCACATCGTCTTGCATTTAACAACCCTAAGAAATTATAAAATTGATTTTTCAATCACAAATTTCAGTAAGATACATTTGATTTTACAAACTCGGTCTATTCCGGCTACGTTCGCAGTCAGTCTCCATGACATTTGAGAGTCCCATTTTAGCTTTTCCACATCATTTGTTTCACGAGCATATTTAATAATTAGCTAGATCGATACATTGGCTTATCGTAGTCGTACACTATATAAAAATGCGGTGGCACGAAATACCCAAATCTACCCAAATCTACATAAATCCACCAAATCTACCCAAATCTACCTTTAAAATGAGCATATTTGAATTTTATGTCTGGATTTAGCGTCCCTGCCATTTGGTTGATAATGACCTCAACCGGTGAACGTCATGTAACCGACTTAAATGGACACACATTTTAATTTTAAACCTGCTTGCATATATTCAAATATAATTTAGAATTTTGTAACTTTCTTCGTTATTCTACCGTAGTTTTGAATATACTATTGGTGAAATATAATCAACTGTAAGTAATAGGTAAAAACAATTTGCTTTATACTATTCTTATAATTAATATTAATGATTGCACAAATGCAGTTTAGGTAGAAAGCTAACGGGACGCCGCAAGTTTTACAAAACACAAGCTTGCCGTGTTTCCCTTTAATGTAAACATAATTTTAACAACACGGTACAAAGTTTAGAAATGCAATTTAATCAAATTTTAAATAAAAGGTTATCATACAGTTTTAAGTAAAACAATAAATATTTCATTGTAAACAGATGTTGATCTTTCCTACCCTGTTATCTAAGAACATTGTTGAAACTTTATGGAGTTTTAAGGGATTACTTCGCGAATGCATATATATATATGTATCATTCGTTCATTCATAGTTCTAAAATAACATTGACAGTTATAGGTTATTAGATTTGTATTGGGATATATGCACGATCGCGAGTTCTTCCGCGTAATAATATTGCGTGACTTTAGGAGAGCAATATGTCTACGCAGAAGAAAGAGTTCATACATCCCAATACAAATCATGAACTGCGAATTGAACCAATCCTTAACGAGTATGAAACTAGTAGTTCCAATAAAATGATTTTACAACACGTCAATATGACACGTCAATATGGGAGGATTTTGACGTTTCCTGTTACATTTAAAGTAAACGGAGCTTGCAAATGCGTATGCAATAAAATCAGACAATGCATGTCATAGTTCTAGAGCCATCTGTCTTGGGCGTCATTATAAATAAAATGGTTTATATTTTTGCTGCAATCA
The DNA here is from genome assembly GCA_037043455.1 of Cyrtodaria siliqua. NCBI lineage: Eukaryota > Metazoa > Mollusca > Bivalvia > Adapedonta > Hiatellidae > Cyrtodaria > Cyrtodaria siliqua. The sequence goes on from JAWPHD010001266.1 coordinate 173,080, forward strand.
TTTTAATTACAATTGCTTCCTTATTGCAAACTCTTGTCCTGTCTTTGAGCTGTGAGAATCATAGTTCGCATAGTTTTGTATTCTGTACCGACCTAATAGCTATAAAGAGTCAGGATCGTAGCTGTGCTTAAATCAGTGTGTATGCACAAGGTCTAGGGGGTCGGGGGGCATTCCCCACATGGGATTTAGAAGAAAGCCAAATCCTGCATTCTGGCGGCATTTTCAGCAGCAAAAATACGTTTTTAACTCGCGAGGACGAATTCCAGTCTGTAGGGGGAGTGTCACGGTTTATGGATATCTAACAGGTATATTGATGCTGCATTGTCTGGCCGGTTAGCTCAGTCGGTAGAGCATCGGAACGGTAGTCCGAAGGTCCCGGGTTCGAGCCCCGGTCTGGCTGCACATTTTTCTAGCCCTGTGTAGGGGTCTAGGGGGTCGGGGTATGGATTTAGAAGAAAGCAAAATCCTGCATTCTGGCGGTATTTTCAGCAGCAAACAATACGTTTTTAACCCGCGATTTGAAGCTTTTTAAATCTGCGATTGCGCAACAAAAACTTCGGAATAGAACAAAATAACATATATTAATATGAAAACTTGCTTTCTGAAATTTTGAACAATCATGGTGTGTTTGGTTCCGAAAGACCGCGAGCGAAAACTTCGGCTTTTATTTTCTGAAAAGACCACGAGTAAAAATTTATATGAGGTGACCATACCCATCCAACCCCTACTCCCCTCAGTTTTTATTTCAATTTTGGCATTTTTATTTGTTTGATTTCTGGGGACAATATGTAGGCACGTGCCTACAATGCCTATAGGCAGCTACTCCACTGAATTTAAGTTAAGATTTATTTCCTTCGAAATATAGATATACTATGCGGCACGGCTCCACTTCGCACTTCCGGCGCTGTTTCATTATGCAATGCCTGCACACACAGTTTTTTTTATAACGACTATAATATATTTCCCGTCATCGATATTGTCGTATCGAAACATCTCGCTCTCTCTTCAGAAACGAGACCTTAATTCTGCACAACTCGTTAATACAACAATACTACTGACCATTTCCGGTAACCGTGTTTGACCATGTATTTTTCTGATTCATTTGTCCTAGAGTTGTATAATAAAAACATTCGAAGACACATTACAGATGCTTGATCATAAGCTATCGATCAATAACCTTTAGAGCGCTACCGTGCTGGTATAGCGTAGTCAAAACAGCAATCATCTGTAAAAACATTATGTATGCGAATCCCATATTATTGAACTTGTATATGGGTGAACTTGTACAACATTAATAACAATATTGACAGTAGTGTACTGGTACAACATGATGTAAATGACAATTATTTGTTCTTCGTGTCACGTTAGTCTCACCTTTCAACGAACCAATATTTGTTTAAAAGAGATGATCTCATATGGCATGTTAGTACATTGTATCAATATGTAGACATTTCCAACCTCATTTTAGAACTATTAGTACGGATTCTTAAGTTGAGGATCTTACACGAGTGCTTATTTAGTATTGAATTTATTTAAGAAGCTGACAATTATGATAAAATGCAATGGCTTGTCATATCATTTTACTCAAGAGTATTTTTTCTCATGGTCATCATTTATTTATTGCATAGCACGAAACGTCACATAACGTCTGAAAGCGTGTCTTAACGTGACGTCATTGACATCACGTTCTACCACTGATAAACATATGTTTTCATCACATACCTTTCTTTCATCACATACCGAAAGATATTTCGGTATGTGATAAGGTGCATAAATATTACACAAATGAAGTAACTATGAAAATAAAGACCGAATCATCGCTCGGTATTTTCCGTTCAGCTCGGTGTGCATTTGGAACTGCTTCGTCGATTTCCGCAACAGTTAAAAATACTAGCTAACGCAAATCGACGAGGCAGTTCCAGTGTTGTACGCAGAAAACAGAAGCAACCAACGACTTTATCATATGACAACGATATATATGTATATATACATATATATACATATAATGCATATATACATTATATCAATAATGGACAGTAACTTTAATAAATGTTCTTTATATCACCACGTCTGAATTCGGTCAATACGTGAAACGCCTCTCCACGAAAACCAACTACTAGTATATAACTCTATAGGTCATCTGACATGTAAACAAAGAAACCAGGCTTTTTTTGTTTACCCTGCTGCACAGATGCAACTTAGATACATGTAAAACTAAACTTTTTTTAGGCGACGACCTATTTTTAATACCACTTTTATGTGTCCGAAGGTCATGGCCCTACAATTTGAGGGAATCCCGAACAAATTTATGAAAATCACACACTTTCCTTTTTACTCTGCCCTATCATAGAACAAAATCATATGGATGGAACCTATGTTAAATAATAATCAGCAATAAATAACAAATTCAAGGAAACACAATTGAATTTCCCACCTAATATCTCATCCAATCAAAACGAGGCTTATATATGCATTAGGCATGGGACTTTCCATATATTTCTTTTGCCAATCAGACGGTCTTTTGCAATAGGGTACGGTAACCTAAAGCATCGTTGAGACCCTGTGACATCAATAATCTGTCGCAGTGTCTCAACGATGTTATATAGTTCTATAGTAGGTTTTCGTGGAGATACAATTTACGTATTGACCGAGTTCATTCGACGTTTGGATTGATGTGATGAATGTTACATTCGTGCTAATTGATGCTACTCGGCACAGAATCTAATCATTTAATTTTATCCGACTCGTTTAATAAAATCAATGTTCAACAGGCACTCATGTAAGATCTAGTTTATGGCATGACTTGCTTACACCCCCAGCCGCAAGTTATGTGATAAATTACATATATAATTATCAAGCCTTTACTGTAGAACTGCTAGTACTGATAGTTATATTATGTTATGCTTATTTATTGTGGTTATTACACTGGTCTGGTTATTACACTGACCGAATCTATGTTCCCGTAATATTACCATGCAAATAAATACATAAATACATATATCAGTATTCTGTAATTGTTGTTTGTTGCTTTGCTTTCGTATAACATGTTTGTACATTGCGCCTTACATATGCAATATACAATAGTCCTAAATAAGTACGTAATGCAACGACAAACTCTACGGAAAAAAAGTAGAATACGAAGTCAGCAAGAATGTACCCGTAATGTCGCGTATAATAGACGTTACATTACGTACGTAGTTTACCACATTGGCCTTTCCAAATAGATTTACAGTTGCTACAGTTTTTATGGTGTAATGTTAGCTATTTAAATAATGGTGGCCAATTAAAGAAGCCAGAGATATATTGCACATATTCTTGCGCTACTGAAGGAACCAATTTATCCACGACTTTCAATATTATGTACATTTGCACTGCTTCGAAGGGAATTTGATAATCTTCATCCGACCAAAAAGTATTGTATTTAAATTTAATGGGTGAAATGTACGAGTTGACTGAAACAAACGAAGCCGTTGTGTACGAAATAAGTTACAGTTGAAAAAAAGTGTTGAGCGTCTTCTACTGCAGAAACACAATCGCAATTGAATGATTCTTGTAAATGGTTTAAATAAAGATCATTATTAAGGTTACTGCAATACTTTCGTATTCTGGCATGTAAAACAACAAATAATCGTTGGCCAGTTAGATAGTGTGTTGGAACTTTTGAGCTGGGAAAAACAGAACTTAAAAGTTTCCTCTTGAGCATCGAACTAGATTCTGAATTGTGTATATTTACTAGTAGGATGTTCCAGGGATTAAGAGACGAAGGTACAAACGAGTTATTACATATTTCAGTTCTAAGAGCAGTAGCGGCATAATTATCATTATTTCGGAGGTTGCAGGAGCTCACTTTTCTTACCAATTGTGGGAACATATTTGAAATATAGTTTGGAGTTGTTCCATATTTAACTTTGTATATTGTAATACGCTTTTGCAGTTTTCTCCTATCGGAAAGGGAAATCCATCCTATTTCAACTAATAAACGATGTATGGATAAAGAACGAGTTAGTCCAGTTTCTATGCGGGCTGCTTCATACTGTAATTTTTCCAAAGAGGCTTTTTCGTATAAGGTACAACTGTCCCATGTAATGGAAGCATACTGAAAGAATGAACGCATGCAGCAGGATAAATAAATCCGATTAAGGGTTCTTCGAGATACTTTATATTTAAGCATTTGCATTAATTATAATGCATTTGGTTGCGAAAGCAACTACATTTTTGATATGCTCGTGCCATTTCCCATTCTGGCTAAGCGTTAAATATAGATATAAAAATCGAACAGGAAAAGTAGCATTCAAGGACGACAGTCAACAACAAACACACACAGAAACAAAAAACAACTATAAAAATGAATAAAAGGCAAAATAAGACATCACAAACGCACAAGGGTTGACAATAGGGCTACCGCCTCTAACGAACTATCATCAGCAAATAAACGAGTAATACAAAGCATGCTTTCCGAAATATCATTTACGTATATTAAAAATAAAAGGGGACCATGAACAGACCCTTGGGGAACCCTGGCATTGACAGTTTTAGACGTTGATGATGAACTTCCTACACACACTCTTTGCGATCGGTTTGAAAGATAATCGGATATACATGATAAAAGCTTACCATCAATACCATATTGCTTTAATATAAATAAAATACCTTTACGCCAAACACGGTCAACAGCTCTAGATATAACATTAAAGACAATGGAAGTACATTGTTTAGCATCGAATGCCTGACATATATGATGGTACCTATCGACAAGTTTGTAGGTTGTAGAATGACCCGGCAAAAACCTGATGATTCTTGAATATAAGATGTGTAGAAAATTATAGACGTGTTTAAAAACTATTCTTTCTCTTTCAGTATGTTTTGCCTTCACAGCTCAACAACGAACTTGGTTTTTATTTTATAGGAATACTAGGATCCGAGTTTCCGAACAATGCCATTACCATGGCACATTTCCATAAGTCAGGGAAAACACATTCATTTAAGGGTATGTTAAAAAGTATATGTAACGGTTTTGAAATTGTATATACAGTTTCCTTCAGCATTTTATGACTAATTTCATCCTCCCCACATGTTTGTGTATATCCAAAATCTTAATAACATCTACTATCTCGCTTTCTTCAATTAAAATGTTTTCTAGTTTTTTACCAGTTTTCGGTATAAAATTAGAAAGTTCAACATTTGAATCATCAACTGAAGCTATCGAAACAAAATAATCATTGAAGCAATTTGCTTTATATTGATCAGTTATTGAGAATGATGTATCGCTATTTGGTAATGTAGTTTTTAAATTAGGAATGACTTCAGCGTTTTTATTTGACTTAATACAAAAAAGTATTTCAAGAGTTTCCAATATTGTTGCCTGTTAGTGATACTTTATTCAGTTATTGTGTCTTCAATACTGCTGAAAACGCGTTGTTTCTCATGAGTTTTAAGACTGTTGACTTTATTATGTAGACGTTTATAGGCGGTCAGGTCGATGGAAGACTGAGTATTGACAATTGTTCAGGACCAATGAAGGATATAACCAATAATCAGTGAACATATAGCTGTATTCTCATCAATATTTTTAAAAATATGCTTTGATTTGAAATCCGGAAAAGACTTAAGCCCGGAGATCTGGAGAGCTAATGAAAAATCCCGAGATTCCGAAATGACAGGGATAATTCCAAGAAACGACACCTCGTTTGAACTAAACTTTTATATAAAGATTAATTTTCCGTTGATTTCGTTTATGGCGAAATAATAATTTTTTTTCAGGAATGATGGGCAGTGAATGAAAGAAAGATCGAACGACCCTGATGCCCGAGTGAATTATTACGTCATTCGCAAACTGCCTCGAAGAGAGGTCAATGCTAGGATGATGCAGGGGAAGTCATATGGGAGGAGAAGCATTTCCCTATATACGTCTAATTACAAACATATACAATTTTAGACTTCTAGGCGCGGTCAATTTTAACAGTTGTGACTTAATTTGAACGCACTTGATAATATATGGTACACAGATAATTTCTGAAAAAGAATAGGCAATATCTGTTCAGGGATTTGTTAAAGGTTTTAGATATGTCTTATGGCCGTTTAGGGTGGCCTATTTTTAACAAACCTGAAAGCCATATGTCTAGGGATCATAATTGGCCAAGTTGTTTTGGAGGATTCTAATTCTAGTGCCTGCACCTCTCACAAACATCTCCAAACTTTTAACTTCTTGTCGTACTACCATTACACATCACGTTAAACAATATTGTGCTAAAGCTTAGGACAACTCTAGGATTAATTTATTTTGGTCAATTAAACACCAGGAGACGCTCTAGATATAATTGCAATAAACGCAAAGTTTCATCTATATGTACTCACGCACTATATATAACCTTAACACATAAGTTATCAAAGACAAGCGTTTTTCTCTCATTCAAATAATTTCGTTAGAGGACTAGAGGAAGTACTACATTTTTGGGCTGTAACAATATTAAAGCATTTTGTTAACAGATGTTTTCTCAGGTGATCGATTTAGGGCCATCTTGGCCCTCTTGTTTTTAATTTGAAGTTGTATAAATGCACCATGAGATCACATTCTTTCTATCTCATCAGACAAACAATCTAACGCCAATCTTGAATCACGTTATGTTAAAATGTGTTACTTTTATTAAGGGAAGAAATCTGAATGTAAACTGATCACCTCACTAGCATTCTAAAAGCTATGCTAGAGTTTATATTTTTACTAATTATTGAATGTTTCCAAACACATGACTCTTGAAAGCAATGAATGTATTCACAGACCTGACACGACCTGGTAGGACCATGCTGCAGCGTCGATGCTGCAGCCAATCGTTTCATACAGGCTTTTTCGTGGACACAGACCTAATAACAACTACACAAATTATCTAAATTTCACGTGGCACATTGCGAAAAATTCACAAATTATTTCCTAACTTTAAACACATATATTATGAAGAGTTTTATAGATACAAGTTTCATTCATGCCAAATACCATCACAAATTTAATTTTCTTTCCAATGATAGTATTTTTTCTTTCTCTTACATTTAGATCAAAAAAGGAGTTTGACGGAAACTTTGGCTATCTCAAAACCTTGATTTTTAAAAGAAAAGCGAAAAATGATGACATTTTAAACTTTAAACATCTTTTTATACAATGTCTTACTATCAAAATAAACATAAATTATTATAATAACATTTTGCTATTCACTATGAATCGTTAGAATGTATTCTCATCAAAATCAGTGAATAATTGAGAGAGGAGATAGAAGGAAAAGTTAAGATGCCACGTGATATTTTGGTTACTTCATTGGTTAAGATAGGAAGTTTGCTATCTGTTTATTAATATGTCTGTGTTTGTGGATTAGTTCCGAATGTGAAACAAACTTTTCTTGTGTTCGATCAAACCTAAAACTATATCTATAGCCCGAGATTGACTGCTTAGCTAATATAAATCGGGTAGGGCATGCAATTGACCTATCTCACGATAAAAAAGAATTTAAAAGAAATAAATTTTACATAAAATCATTGGCAGAGTCAAATTTAATTCCAGTGTATTTGTTTCACGATTATACACTTAAAGTACAGCCTTTCCATGTATACATTCTGTCATATATATCAAAATGCTGATATAATACTGCATGCCTTCACATCGTCTTGCATTTAACAACCCTAAGAAATTACAAAATTGATTTTTCAATCGCAAATTTCAGTAAGATACATTTGATTTTACAAACTCGGTCTATTCCGGCTACGTTCGCCGTCAGACTCCATGACATTTGAGAGTCCTATTTTAGCTTTTCCACATCATTTGTTTGGAGAGCATATTTAATAATTGCTATCAATCATTAGCTAAATTGATACATTAGCTTATCGTAGTCGTGTCGGTGATTCACTCACTATATAAAAAAGCGGTGGCACGAAATACCCAAATCTACCTAAATCTACATACATCCACCCAAATCTACCCATATCTAGCATTTAAAATGAGCACATTTGAATTTTGTGTCTGGATTTAGCGTCCCTGCCATTTTGTTGATAATGACCTCAACCGGTTAACGTCATGTAACCGACTTAAATGGACACACATTTTAATTTTAAACCTGCTTGCATATATTTAAATATAATTTAGAATTTTGCAACTTTCTTCGTTATTCTACCGTAGTTTTGAATATATTATTGGTGAACTGTAATCAACTGTAAGTAATAGGTAAAAACAATTTGCTTTATACTATTCTTATAATTAATATTAATGATTGCACAAATGCAGTTTAGGTAGAAAAGCTAACGGGACGCCGCGACTTTTACAAAACACAAGCTTGCCGTGTTTCCCTTTAATGTAAACATAATTTTAACATCACGGTACAAAGTTTAAAAATGCAATTTAATCAAATTTTAAGTAAAAGGTTATCATACAGTTTTAAGTAAAACAATAAATATTTCATTGTAAACAGATGTTGATCTTTCCTACCCTGTTATCTAAGAACATTGTTGATACTTTATGCAGTTTTAAGGGATTACTTCGCGAATGCATATATATATGTATCATTCGTTCATTCATAGTTCTAAAATAACATTGACAGTTATAGGTTATTAGATTTGTATTGGGATATATGCACGATCGCGAGTTCTTCCGCGTAATAATATTGCGTGAGTTTAGGAGAGCAATATGTCTACGCAGAAGAAAGAGTTCATACATCCCAATACAAATCTAAAAACGTTTTATTGCATACGCATTTTGAATATAAAACGAATAATTTTAACATTTAATTTTCATCAAAAATATTTATTTGAAACAAACATGCTGTCATAACATCGTGGGGAATTTTTTCACAATGAAACAAAAATACTATAATATTTACAGCACATGACAAACTTCCTGTAACATGAACATTCGCTACATCTCGTACACTTCTTCGAAGCATTACTCGAATGTATATCGAAGGTCACCATATTGGTTACCTCATCAGTAGGGGAGCAGCCTTGATATTTTCCTACATCTTTCAAATATCGCAACCACGCTTGACAACGAAAAGTAGTACGTCATCTTTCGGCAACGTCAAAAAAAAAAAATTGTCCGCCATTTTGAATTTTTTAAAACGCATAATTTGGAAAATTGTGACAATTTTTGATCATGAAATTTCATTTCCCCTTTAGGTTTCGTGATTTTCGTCTGTACCGACTTTTTTTTTAGAAGCTCTACTGCGTGATAAATTCAGACCCGCCTTGTAAAATGTCGAAGCGAGGGGCGATAACTCTAAAAGATGCCATTTTTAGAATACGATTAAAATGACAACAACCGTGTGTTTTTTGTTAAATAAAGTACGAGGAGATACTTGAATTGTTGTTTTAGCTCACACATTACATGAATTTTGCTGCATATCACGAAAAGCATGTTATTTCTTTATCAAAAGTACACGAAAATACGAATTGTTTGATTTAACTGTAATTTTGACTGGACTGACCTCGCAAGAACTGCAGGCGCGTATTCGATGGAGCGGGTAGTATTGGGCACCCTCTCATATGTGGAAAGTTCACGTAACAATCGCTACTGTTCAAGATGGGAGTTGGGATGGAGAGAAGGAGGGGGAGGGCATATGAACTGAGATTTAAAAGGATGCGCCCCATCCCCATCCCACCCCAACTAAAATCATGAAAGCTAGTCTGTTTTTGAAAGCTCTTCCAAGCATACAGTACATTCTTAAACATATTCAGATAATATATTTGTTGCTGTGTTTTTGACTAGACTGTCCAGTGTCCAATTGTCATCCGCAACTTGGCGTAGTCAGTAGCGCAGCGGATTTGTAACCGGAGGTGGTGCCACTGAGTTTTGTCGGTGTGTTCTTGGGAAAGACACTTTCCCTTAGCCTCGTCCGTCGGATGGGGACGTAAACCGGGTGGTCCCGCGTATAGGTCTATCATCCGAGCATGTTAAAGAACCATAGGAATCTATTCGATAATAAGAGCAGGGCACGGTTCCCGGATTCCTATGTAACCTTCCCCTCTCTCTTGGGCGGCTCTAAATAACCTGTACTGTGTTGATGCGTTAAATATTCAAATGAATTCATCCGCAACTGCACTCAGCACTGTCATATGTACTGTAGCTGTCCCATGCTAGTATCATGAATCAACCGTGGAATATATCGCCCACACATGAAAGGGTTTGAGGGCCCCATCTTAATTGTATTAGTTTAAATATAGACCATTTGTCAGTTGAATCCTAAGATGATTTTTTTATCAGACAGAAACACTGTCGTAATACTTATACTGATAGCATCGAAGGAAAGTAAAGAAGGCCATTTTTTTTACTTTATATTTTTAAAGCTGAATTGTGTTTTATGTCATTATAGCACATTTTGGGCCATAATTCCTGGGTAGAACCAGTACTGTGTACTTTCTGCTATCTGTAAGAATCGACACTTTCTCACCTGCAAGTTGAGCTCCCAGTGGGAATTGAACCCGCAGCGGTGAGAGGTGAAAATGAGAATGTATACAAATATAAAAAAGGCAACCGAACATCTCCATTACTCAATATGTCCATGGGACTTGAATGACCGCACTGAAAACAATCCTTGGAAAATTGTACAATGCAAGAATATATATTCATAAATAAATTTTATTTTGATACAAAATCAATATGCTATAGATAAAGATCATGTAAAGTTTCGCAAAAGATTGGTTAAAAACTGTGGAGGATTATAGACGCACAGATAACTAACACCATATGCCGCCTCACCATTCGATGGTAAACAATAAACATTTAAGGTACATATTAAGGCCTTAAATATTATCTTTCATGACTAAGTAAAAAATATGTAACAAGTCAGATATCAAAATGAATTATTTATTTGATTTAAAACATTTTATTTTAAATATTTACATCAAAACATCCCAATATAAAGGGAATTACATAAAAAATTTGCATCATACAATAATTGTTTTTATTTATTAAAGGGACACACAGCATTTATCAAGCATTAAAATTTGCACCTCGATTGGTTAATCAAGAATTGATTTTACACACGCTTGCATAAATTTAAATTATAACATTTTGGCGTTTAAAAAAAAGAAGAATGCTGCATGTCCCTTTAATATGAACACCTCTCCGCCTGAATTGTTTATATGGTGCAAGTCATTTTCAACATATGTGGGGTTATATACATACATGTATCTGTTTTTTTTTTTTTTTTGCAGAGACAGACCACCCACTTTTCTGGGTAGAACCAGTAATATACACCTCCTGCCATCTGTCATACCACAAACTTATAATCCAATAAAATTCAGAAAACATCATTTGAATCCAATAAAGAAATTGGGCATGGTCGGTCAGATTAACAGAAACACATTTATATTTTCGTATTAGCCCTTATTTTGAGCCACTCCAATGAACTGTCAGTTAAAGTCGCCATCGATCCACCTCTTTCAACAGTCAGACATGTATGTTGATATGATATTTTGCTGAACTGGTGATCCTGGGAATTTCGAAATTAGTGGGTCCAAATAACCTTCCCTCAAGTCACAAATGTTACTAGACATATTTTTCTTGAAGTTGATGCTAGTACTGTCCGTATGAGGTATTCATGATTAAAAAAAAATAGTAATAATATTGTACACCGTCGCATTATTCTATTCTTGTTCGTTTAAGTATTTCTGATTCGGTTGATAATGTTGTAAAAATTTATTATAATATATATGTGACTATACACTCGTTTCAATAAAATCCTCCCGTATTTTGTGACTTCAGTACAGTTTCCCAGCGTCTCAGGACATCAGGGACTCTGAAAATAAAAATGATACAGATTCTGTTTAACCATACATATTTTTCTTTCAACTTAAATAGGTAAGAAGTTGGTGAGTTGAAATAGATGAATAAAAAGTGACAATAGAACTTTTTTTATAAGAATATAAATTGAACAGAACATGGTGGGAACAATGACCAGAAAAAAACTATATAACTTCTAATTTTACTTCAATTTTTAAACATGATCACTGGTGGTTTCAAATGCAGGACCAACATATGGGTATCACCGGTTACTTTTCTTACCATTTGTTTGTTTAAAAAAAAACCTTACAAAAACTGGTTCGGAGGGTCTAAGAAAAGAAAAAAAACATCAAAATAACTCTGGCCTAAGTTGGATCAACAACACATTATATGTCATTTAGAGCCGCCCTTGAGAGAGGGGAAGGGCACATAGGTAAGTTAAAAAATGATACATCTTTTGTTTACCGCAACCAGATTTCGTTTCAACTTAAATAGTTAACAAGTTGTTTAATTGAAATATGTAGATGAATAATGAATTTTAGAAAAAATTGTTACATGTAAGATGAATTAAAAAAAAAGATTTTTCGGCTGATCAACACTTTACCGGTATACCTTATTTAGAGCCGCCCCAGAGAGAGGGGAAGGAGACACATATAATAGGAATTTGAGAACCTGCCTTATTCTTACTAATGAATATATTTCCATGGTTCTTTATGGTGCTATCGTCCGCCATGCTATCGCTGGGTCAATGCCAGCACATTATGTTAAGTCAGGGTCTTGGTTAAGTTTAACATTTTAGATGTAATACAAGGATGTTTTTATCTTGTTCGATTCATTTTACATCCGTACTATGGACAATATGACCTATTTATGTGTCGATGTGCTGTAAAACACCATTTATTCATTTTTTATTTTTAGTATAAGAAGTCTGAGACTAAGTGCAGGTCCACAAAGCCACATATATACATTGATAAATTCATAGATTTTTTAAAACTGTGCTTACCTACACACTGGCTTACACAATGCTCTTGATGTAGTTATACAGATTACTGTGAGACTGGGAAATGACTTTGTGAAAACAGGCTGTGGTAACCTGAAAAATAACATATTGTTCCATTTAATTTTAATATTAATAACTATGTTCAACTTTCTTAATGCTATCAATGCCAGCTTTCCATAATAGTTTTCTTAAAACACAACTGAACTTGAATTGAATGTGGTGCTTTCTGGATACTGTCCAAAATGTAAGACTGTGGCATAATTCATTTTCATCAATCATTCATCACTCATGTGTTCTAAAAATTATCAGAATTAAGTTGATAATAATATATATGAACCACCACCATTTCATATGTTTCAATGTTAAACACTTGTCCTACACTACAGTAATTAAAAGTGTATTTACTTACACAAATCCCTACACAGGCTACAGACAATCAGACAATCCATGCCATGACCCATTTCATTCGCTTGGTGTGTTTCACTTTCAATATTAATTTTCCGACATAGATGATAGATCTAGTGTAAATTACGCACTCACTCAAGTCAGTCATGTAAAACTTGGAATTATATACGATCACTGTTTCGATAAAGGTCTAACGACTTAATTCCACTCCTGTACACATGTCTATGTGTGTAACTCAGTACGCATGCATCTGCATAATTTGACCTTTGAATACGTGTACACCGTGTGTGTGAGCTATTTTTAGCACATAGTTTGGACTGTGGCAATGGAAATACAACAGTTCAATTCAATTCACAATTTAGTTTTAGTGACAGTGCGAACTTCACCAGGGAGAAGTGTGGGTTTATGGCGTGCGACTGACTGGCCCTAGGCATGGTGTTTTTCTGTGTCGCCGCCATTTTGAATAGCCTCTGAAAGAGTGAAATGCAGGTACCAACTTTCAAAACGGGCACGCAAAATGTATATTCACGAAAAAATAAGAAATTTTCAAAAAAGGTAGAACAGGAAATGATCTTCGACTCCTGGCAATTTCAACAATATTTAAGAATATACAATTTTTGTACCCGTTTTGAAACATTGGCAATTTCGAAGAAAACAAAAACTAGTTTTTTTCGATCTTCGCATTTGTACCGCGATTTCCGACTATGATATCTCAATAAAACCTGTCAACACGATTGTTTGATGAATCTCCGACATAATAACTGACTTCTGATATGATTTGTTTTCTTTGCCATCTAGTATAAGTTTTAAACTAGTGTTTCTAAAAAGAGTACTATAAAATCCGCGCATCTGCACGTGCTTGCAAAATGGGAACTACGTTGCCTCCAACCCCAATTATTTATGTTTGAGTTATGCGGTTCAGGCACGTGAAATGACTTGTCTGCTCCTGTACTGCATACTAGCATGACGCGCGTCAGATTCCCGCCAAAACTAAATTGCATTCAAAATCAAAGTAATCTTCAACGTTTTGCAATGTAATTTAGCCGATTGCTCCATTAATAGTTTATTTACGTGAACGCAGTGATAAAATCTTCATCTGTATTGTAAACAACAAACATACAACGCAAATCATACATCAACCCGTGTGGCTGGGTCCCGGTTATATTGTTAACATAGAAACAGCTAAGCAACAGCGCACTATTTTCTGTGCCGTTGCCTTTCGGCTAACAAATGTCAGGATTCTGAACGTAACGAAGCGTCGAGGCGTGAGCCCGAAGAATAACGGACTGCGAATTGAACCAATCTTAACGAAGTTCCAATAAAATGATTTTACAACACGTCAATATGACACGTCAATGTGGGAGAATTTTGACGTTTCCTGTTACATTGAAAGTAAACGCGTATGCAATAAAATCAGACAATGCATGTCATAGTTCTAGAGCCATCTGTCTTGGGCGTCATTATAAATAAAATGGTTTATATTTTGGCTGCAATCATTTTAATTACAATTGCTTCCTTATTGCAAACTCTTGTCCTGTCTTTGAGCTGTGAGAATCAGAGTTCGCATAGTTTTGTATTCTGTACCGACCTAATAGCTATAAAGAGTCAGGGGCGTAGCTGTGCCTAAATCAGTGTGTATGCACAAGGTCTAGGAGGTCGGGGGGCATTCCCCACATGGGATTTAGAAGAAAGCCAAATCCTGCATTCTGGCGGTAATTTCAGCAGCAAAAATACGTTTTTAACTCGCGAGGACGAATTCCAGTCTGTAGGGGGAGTATGTCACGGTTTATGGGTATCTAACAGGTATATTGATGCTGCATTGTCTGGCCGGTTAGCTCAGTCGGTAGAGCATCGGAACGGTAGTCCGAAGGTCCCGGGTTCGAGCCCCGGTCTGGCTGCAAATTTTTCTAGCCCTGTGTAGGGGTCCAGGGGGTCGGGGTATGGATTTAGACGAAAGCAAAATCCTGCATTCTGGCGGTATTTTCAGCAGCAAACAATACGTTTTTAACCCGCGATTTGAAGCTTTTTAATTCTGCGATTGCGCAACAAAAACTTCGGAACAGAACAAAATAACATATATTAATATGAAAACTTGCTTTCTGAAATTTTGCACAATCATGGTGTGTTTGGTTCCGAAAGACCGCGAGCGAAAACTTCGACTTTTATTTTCTGAAAAGACCAAAGTAAAAATTGATATGAGGTGACCATACCCATCCAACCCCTACTCCCTTCAGTTTTTATTTCAATTTTGGCATTTTTATTTGTTTGATTTCTGGGGACAATATGTAGGCACGTGCCTACAATGCCTATAGGCAGCTACACCACTGAATTTAAGTTAAGATTTATTTCCTTCGAAATATAGGTATACTATACGGCACGACTCCACTTCGCACTTCCGGCGAGGTTTCATTATGCAATGCCTGCACACACAGCCGCCGTATTTCCATTGACGACACCTTTACTACACATGTCCTGGCATAAAACTCACCAAACGATGGAAATCACGCCGATCTAGCGTTTGTTTTCTAACGACTATAATATATTTCCCGTCATCGATATTGTCGTATCGAAACATCTCGCTCTCTCTACAGAAACGAGACCTTAATTATGCACAACTCGTTAATACAACACTACTACTGACCATTTCCGGTTACCGTGTTTGACCATGTATTTTTCTGATTCATTTGTCCGAGAGTTGTATAATAAAAACATTCGAAGACACATTACAGATGCTTGATCATACGCTATCGATCAATAACCTTTAGAGCGCTACCGTGCTGGTATAGCGTAGTCAAAACAACAATCATCTGTAAAAACATTATGTATGCGAATCCCATATTATTGAACTTATACAGGGGTGAACTTGTACAACATTTGTACAATATTGACAGTAGTGTACTGGTAAAACATGATGTAAATGACAATTATTTGTTCTTCGTGTCACGTTAGTCTCACCTTTCAACGAACCAATATTTGTTTAAAAGAGATGATCTCATATGGCATGTTAGTACATTGTATCAATATGTAGACATTTCCAACCTCATTTTAGAACTATTAGTACGGATTCTTAAGTTGAGGATCTTACACGAGTGCTTATTTAGTATTGAATTTATTTAAGAAGTTGACAATTATGATAAAATGCAATGGCTTGTCATATCATTTTACTCAAGAGTATTTTTTTCTCATGATCATCATTTATTTATTGCATAGCACGAAACGTCACATAACGTCTGAAATCGTGTCTTAACGTGACGTCATTGACATCACGTTCTACCACTGATGAACATATGTTTTCATTACATACCTTTCTTTCATCACATACCGAAAGGTATGTGATAAGGTACATAAATATTACACAAGTGAAGTAACTATGAAAATAAAGACCGAATCATCGCTCGGTATTTTCCTTTCAGCTCGGTGTGCATTCGGAACTGCTTCGTCGATTTCCGCAACAGTTAAAAATACTAGCTTACGCAAATCGACGAGGCAGTTCCAGTGTTGTACGCAGAAAACAGAAGCAACCAACGACGTCATCATATGACAACGATATATATGTATATATACATATATATACATATGATTTATATATACATTATATCAATAATGGACAATAACTTTAATAAATGTTCTTTATATCACCACGTCTGAACTCGGTCAATACGTGAAACGCGTCTCCACGAAAACCAACTACTAGTATATAACTCTATAGGTCATCTGACATGTAAACAAGGAAACCAGGCTTTTTTTTGCTTACCCTGCTGCACAGATGCAACTTAGATACATGTAAAACTAAACTGTTTTTAGGCGACGACCTATTTTTAATACCACTTTTATGTGTCCGAAGGTCATGGCCCTACAATTTGAGGGAATCCCGAACAAATTTATGAAAATCACACACTTTCCTTTTTACTCTGCCCTATCATAGAACAAAATCATATGGATAAAACCTATGTTAAATAATAATCAGCAATAAATAACAAATTCAAGGAAACACAATTGAATTTCCCACCTAGTATCTCATCCAATCAAAACGAGGCTTATATATGCATTAGGCATGGGACTTTCCATATATTACTTTTGCCAATCAGACGGTCTTTTGCAATAGAGTACGGTAACCTAAAGCATCGTTGAGACCCTGTGACATCAATAATCTGTCGCAGTGTCTCAACGATGCTATATAGTTCTATAGTAGGTTTTCGTGGAGATACAATTTACGTATTGACCGAGTTCATTCGACGTTTGGATTGATGTGATGAATGTTACATCGTGCTAATTGATGCTACTCGGCACAGAATCGAATCATTTAATTTTATCCGACTCGTTTAATAAAATCAATGTTCAACAGGCACTCATGTAATATCTAGTTTATGGCATGACTTGCTTACACCCCCAGCCGCAAGTTATGTGATAAATTACATATATAATTATCAAGCCTTTATTGTAGAACTGCTAGTACTGATAGTTATATTATGTTATGCTTATTTATTGTGGTTATTACACTGGTCTGGTTATTACACTGGCCGAATCTCTGTTCGCCGTAATATTACCATGCAAATAAATACATAAAGACATATATCAGTATTCTGTAATTGTTGTTTGTTGCTTTGCTTTCGTATAACATGTGTGTACATTGCGCCTTACATATGCAATATACAATAGTCCTAAATATGTACGTAATGCAACGAAAAACTCTACGGAAAAAAAGTAGAATACGAAGTCAGCAAGAATGTACCCGTACTGTCGCGTATAATAGACGTTACATTACATACGTGGTTTACCACATTCCTTTCCAATTAGATTTACAGTTGCTACAGTTTTTATGGTGTAATGTTAGCTATTTAAATAATGGTGGCCAACTAAAGAAGCCAGAGATATATTGCACATGTTCTTGCGTTACTGAAGGAACCAATTTATCCACGACTTTCAATATTATATACATTTGCACTGATTCGAAGGGAATTTTATAATCTTCATCCGACCAAAAGGTATTGTATTTAGATTTAATGGGTGAAATGTACGAGTTGACTGAAACAAACGAAGCCGTTGTGTACGAAATAAGTTACAGTTGAAAAAAAGTGTTGAGCGTCTTCTACTGCAGAAATACAATCGCAATTGAATGGTTCTCGTAAATGGTTTAAATAAAGATCATTATTAAGGTTACTGCAATAATTTCGTATTCTGGCATGTAAAATAGCAAATAATCGTTGGCCAGTTAAGTAGTGTGTTGGAACTTTTGAGCTGGGAAAAACAGAACTTAAAAGTTTCCTCTTGAGCATCGAACTAGATTCTGAATTGCGTATATCTACTGGTAGGATGTTCCAGCGATTAAGAGATGAAGGTACAAACGAGTTATTAAATATTTCAGTTCTACGAACAGTAGTGGCATAATTATCACTATTTCGAAGGTTGCAGGAGCTCACTTTTCTTACCAATTGTTGGAACATATTTGAAATATAGTTTGGAGTTGTTCCATATTTAACTTTGTATACTGTAATAAGCTTTTGCAGTTTTCACTTATCGGAAAGGGAAATCCATAAGGCATATAAGATTATAACAATCTTTCATGGGTATCCGGTGAAGATAGGGAATTCCAACCCGAAGTATAAGTGTTTTTATCGGAACAGAGGCTCTGCCGAGGTTCCGATTAAAACACTTATACCGAGGGTTGGAATTACCTATCTGAACCGAATACCCATAAAGATTCTTTTTCTTGCATATCGGAGACATGTTGTGCGTTGACGCCGCCAGCTACTAGCGTTTTGCATGTTTTTCTGTATACCGGATGTTGGCGCGCGTGAATTTTATCTCGACCCTAGGGTGAGATGGAAATATCTAGCCCCGGTAAAATGACGGATATCCTTGTCCGGTATGCAAGAAAAATAAATCCGATTAAGGGTTCTTCGAGATATTTTATATTTAAGCATTTGCATTAATCCTAATGCCGTTGGTTACGAAAGCAACTACATTTTTGATGTGCTCGTGCCATTTGCCATTCTGACTAAGCGTTACATATAGATATAACAATCGAACAGGAAAAGTAGCTTTAAGGACGACAGTCAACAACAAACACATATAGAAACAAAGAACAACTATATATAAAAATGAATAAAAGGCAAAATAAGACATCACAAACGCACAAGGGTTGACAATAGGGCTACCGCCTTGGAACGGTCAGTGGCAAAAAAGGCCGCTGGGGGTTTAAACCAGGTTCTAGGGTGCACCATACATCACACTTACCCTACTGTCATCCCAATAAAAACGGGACAGTGTAAATAAAGAAATCCCCGCCATGAACTATTCTCTAACCAACAAGGCAGCATTAATAGGCAATATAAGTAAAACACAAAGATGCTCGTGTATATATAAATACAAATAAAATAGCCTAGAAAGCCACAAAGAAGGTACTCAATGACTTGGCAGAAGCCAGAGCAACAAGAGAACAAACCATTGAGGGCACGACAAGACAATATTGCAGACAAACATCAAACGTTACCGTTCTTTTGGGCTTTAGGTAGACGTCATCATAGGGTCAACAGCATGTCCGGTCATCGCACAATTAAAGAGGAAAGCATAGTGGCGAACTGTAAATGGGTCAACCACCGTTTTGCAGTGCGTTGCAAAATAATAGTGTCATAAACTCTTATGATAAACCTTTTAACAAGTTTAACAAAGATAATATGAAAGTGATCATGGCCAAGGATCTTACGAAGTTTGTAAATCACGTCACCATAGAAGTCCGGTTGTGATAGTCATTGTCGCAGAAGAGTTCTTAAATTACTTTTGTACTTTAAAAAGTAGATCAGTGTTACGATAATAACATTTTGCAAAGGTTTTTCGAAGATTATGGTAACGGTAGCTCTGATTGATTAGCTTTTTATTTCGAATATTAAAGTCCTCAACTCGACCACAAGCTCTAGAGAAACGGATAAGTTGAGAAACATAGACCCCACAAGAAAAATGGGGATAATTAACAATATCAAAATTAAAATCATCTCTCTTGTCATATATTTTACTAATTATTTCGATATTTTCAATAGAGTGATATAAGGCCTCACTTATCCTATTTTCATCCCAATAACAAACAAGGCAGCATTAATAGTCAATATAAGTATAACACATAAATGATCATGTATATATGTATTTAAAAATACATAGAAAGCCACAATGCAAGTATTCAATTACTTGGCGGATGCCAGAGCAACAAGAGAAAAAATAATTAAGGGTACGACAATACAACGATTTAAGACAAACATCACAAGGTACCGTCCTTAGAGAATATAGATGGACGTCATCATAGGGTCTGCAATCTGTCCAATCATCACACAATCAAAGGGGAAAGCATTGTGGCGAACAGTAAACGGTGTCAAACACTTGACATGCGGTGCGTTGCCATATGATATGGTCATAAACTCTATGATAAATATGTTAACAAGTTTGACAAAGATTGTATGAAAGTGTCGTGCCCTCAATGGTTTATTCTCTTGTTGCTTTGGCTTCTGCCAAGTCAATGAGTACCTTCTTTGTGGCTTTCTAGGCTATTGTTTTTTTGTATTTATATATACACGAGCATCTTTGTGTTTTACTTATATCGCCTATTACTGCTGCCTTGTTGGTTAGAGAATAGTTCATGGTGGCGATTTCTTTATTAACACTGTCCCGTTGTATTGGGTTGACAGTAGGGTAAGTGTGAGGTTTGGTGCAACCTAGAACCTGGTTTAAACCCCCAGCGACCTTCTTTTGCCACTGACCGTTCCAAGGCGGTAGCCCTATTGTCAACCCTTTTGTGTTTGTGATGTCTTGTTTGGCCTTTTATTCATCTTTAAATTTGTTCTTTGTTTCTGTCTGTGTTTGTGGTTGATTGTCGTCCTTGAATGCTGCTTTTACAAACTTCGTAAGATCGTTGGTCATACTCAGTTTCATACAATTTTTATTAAACTTGTTTAAAAGTTTATCAAAAGAGATTATGATCCTATCATTTAGCAACGCACTGCATGTTTAGTGGTGGACCCATTTACAGTTCGCCACTATGCTTTCCTCTTTGATTGTGCGATGACCGGACAGATTGTGGACCTATGATGACGTCTACCTAAATCCTTATAGGACGGTAGCATTTGATGGTTGTCTTTCATCTTGTCTTGTCGTACCCTTAACGGTTTAATCTCAAGTCACTGAGTACTTACTTTGTGGCTTACTAGGCTTTAGTTTTTTTATAGTATATATAGATGATCATTTGTGTGTTTTACTTATATTGCCTATTAATGCTGTCTTGTTTGTTAGAGATTATAACCTGGCGGGGATATCTGTATTTACACTGTCCCGTTTATTGGGATAACAATAGGGTAAGCGTGGGGTTTGGTGCACCCTAGAACCTGTTTAAACCCTTAGCGGCCTACTTTGCCACTGACCGATCCAAAGTTATTAGTTATTTTAAACTAAATTCACACATTTATGCTAACACATAAGAAAGATAACTCGTTCATAAAATTATGTTTAGTGTTGCCAGAGTATTGACGTTTTCGACGTGGATGGCGATATGGATTCGATCAACGAAAACGAAATAAAAAACAAAAAAGTATAAACGTGAGTAAAATGAGACCCAGTATCTTTATAACGAAACACTTACATACGAAGAGGTTGCATGTATATGAAGAGAAATGTGTATAACCACTTATATGTATTAGAATCAACTGCCCTAGGAGGATACCTACATCGACAATACCGCCTCGCTAAAGAGCAGACGCTTAAGGCTAAATTGTTTAAATCCCCATGGTCAGACCCCCCGCCCCCACCCTCTCCCGCTTTAGGCTAATCGGCCTCCTAGCCAATATACAACTATTGGTTTCAGTAGACTGGTGATACTATATGGCTGTTACTAATTAACGCGTCGGATATATATCAGACTTTCCCGTCAAATAAAGACACTAATATATGTATAGTTATTGTAAAAATATACTAGTTAAATAATGTAATATTATAAATAGATTAATATAAATATGTACATGAACATATTAGCGATTCAATGTAATGGTTCAGTTACATTCTCTGCATATTTGCAATGAGAACCACACACGCACGCACGCCACACCACCAACTGCTAAAGTGTTGTTTGTTACCTTAATATGAATACGTTTATGTTCATTATGTTCATTATGTTAGTTGTTGGTATATTTTTGTATGTGTGTCACGCCATTTCCACATTGAATAACACAACTATAGAACTAGTCTAAATGGTAAATTGTACAAGGTAACGCACTCTATGTGCATTTTCGCAGTTGTGTAATTAAGTCTTGAATGAAAAAGATAGCGCATCCTTTATGAGAGAGAGAGAGAGAGAGAGAGAGAAAGAGAGAGAATGCTTCCTACTGATAAAATGGGAGCATGCTTTCCCCAAATATAAATAAAAGATAATAATGTCATGGGCATTCAGGCGGGCTGACCATGGGGATTGAGAGAGAGAGAGAGATAGAGAGAGAGAGAGAGAGAGAGAATGCTTCCTACTGATAAAATGCGAGCATGCTTTCCCCAAATATAAATAAAAGATAATAATGTCATGGGCATTCTGGCGGTTGGAAAATTTGTAAAATTTGATGTCTAATTCCCACCACTGGAGCAAAGAATTTTTGTCTAATTCCCCAGGGCGGGAGTTGGTGGAGGGTGATGGAGGTTAGGTAGCCACGTACGTTAGAGATAGACACATCTTTAAAGAATACAAAACGCAAACAATTTATAAGAATTATAAAATGTTACGTAAAACTGACACAATATAACACTGGCAGAAATTTACGTAAGCCCTTTTAATCATCAAATACACATGCTGTTATGATTGGTGATTTCAACATGAATATCTGTAGATGTCATCATAGTATCCACAATCATAAAATGCAGTTCTTTTTGGAAATGATACGTCATGACCTCTTTTGACATGTTAAACAAGTTTAATAAAGATTTTTTGAAAGCGATCATGACCAGTTGCAAAAATCTCTAGAAGTTTGTACACAATCATAGACGTAAGGCTGTGGTAGTCCTTGTCGCAGAAGAGTTCTTAAATACTTTTTATGTTTTAAAAGTAGTTCAGGGATACCATATTAACATTTACAAAGGGGTTTCGATGTTTATGGTAACAGTAGCCCTGATGGAGTAACTTTAGTTATACAGTGGTTAATATTAAGCGTCTCGGGGAAAATTTCCATCTTTGTGGCATAAGTAACAATGTCAACTTGCAATAATCATAAATTGTCATAGATTTTGTTTATTATTTCTCCATTTTCAATCGAGAGAATTAAATCGATAAAAGAAGATATCTATGCTCTCATACTGCACACGTCACATTTTCATAATAAGTTGACTAGAATTCATGAAATACAAACAAACGATAACAAACTTTTCATTCTAATATAAAAAAACACGAACAACTTACTATTACTTACTTATATCTAAATATGAAAACATAAAATAAATTGAATTGAATGGAATTTTGTTTAACGGCTCATCAACACAGTATAGGTTATTTAAAGTCGCCCCAGAGAGAGGGGAAGGATACAGTGCCCTACTCTTATTATTGAATATATTCCTATGGTTCTTTAACGTGCTCGGATAGACCGGTTTACGGCCCCATCCGACAGACGAGGATAAGTGAAAGAAACATAAAAATAGGAGCACCGCATGCGTGTCTACTTGACAATAACTCGGGTAATACCGAAAAATGTTTAACATTTAAACAATGTGCACATATGGGCATGGTATTTAGATCATTACAATCAGTAAGATTGCCAATATAATTGTATGCACAATAGCTGAAGAAGGATTGACCGCAACTCAGAACATATTGTGTGAGACTTTTACGCACAAACAATATGCACACATTTGATATTAAACACGTTCTATGCATTTTAACAATTTATTGAAAACTGTAGGAAGGGTTATTGACACTAGATATATGTATGCATATAATCAATGTTAAGAATAAAGGACCATAACTCGGGTAATACATACGCCGTTTTGGATTTCTTACGTTTTTACGCTTGAATCATTCTGTGATTTCGAATAAGAGAATACTGGTTGTGTTCAATAAACATGAAAACACAGATTTCAGCATTATAATTCTCAATGCATAACATTATAGATCTACATTATAATATAGTTTTAGAGAATAATGAAATAATGAAAGAACTTTAAAACATAAAGCCCCCATTTCTGTAGAATGACATGCTAACATTGTTTCACATGTAGGCATTACATGATTTGTGATTTTTCTTCAAATAAACACAAATAATGTAAAACGGATATACATTATTTGTACATTTTTATCAGCCAACAATTCCCAATGTTTACATTGAAATAAAAGGAAAATCAGACGTGTTGTTATAAGTTTGTTGAGTATAAATAGATAAAACAAATACAAATAAATACGAGATAAATGTAAATACGCACATATTATAATGAACTCTAAAGCCTAGATTTCTTTGAAGAAATCTAAACTATTTCTGACTTTAAGTTAATCAAATACTTATTTCATAGTATTAAGCTGGGACTAGTGCCTTTATGGCATAGAATCAAAATCTACACAGTCTTACACGACAAAAAGTAACGGTGCAAAACAGGGTATATAATCTGGCAATTAGTCACCTTGGAGTTAGTATGCAAGAGTACAAGGTATGTCCTATTTTGCACTGGTCTGAAACAACTTCTAGATGAATGTCTCTACAAGAAGGAACAGTTTCAAATTTGCTAAGTAATAATCTGTTATGTATAATATACAAAATATAAGATACACATAAAGCAGTAGCAAACATAATACCATTATAACAAACACAATAACATGAAAATGCACATGCCTTGTTAAGAAATGATAATTATGTGTACATACTCACACGTAAAAGACAAGACATACAAACGGAGTCAATCCTACATAGAATATCCGAGAAATAGTTTCAAGGATAAGTGAAAGGTACGTTATAG
Organism: Cyrtodaria siliqua; assembly: GCA_037043455.1. NCBI lineage: Eukaryota > Metazoa > Mollusca > Bivalvia > Adapedonta > Hiatellidae > Cyrtodaria > Cyrtodaria siliqua. Next base: position 198,198 of record JAWPHD010001266.1, read on the forward strand.
GTAGAGCACACTCTAACTTCCGATAACTGGTAGTAAGCGTACACCAGTCATTCTGACAAGTGTTATTTTCAATTAACTGAGTTACAACTGTGCAAATACAAAGGAAATGTCAGCGACAATGTTACAAACGCTGTTAAAATAAAGTAAGACCGCGATGGTAAAACACTGAATAGCAACGTATAGCGAAAGCCGACAATTAAGAAAGTGCTAAAACGCGTATCACCTCATATAACTGACTCCATCTGCATGCTTGAAACATGATATTGCAAAATGAGCACAACTGAATTTCGAACAAAACTAATATAGCAACATAAAACTTAAGCATAACTAAAGAATAGCAACATAAAGTAAATTAATAGAAGCTAAAAACAACTTACACAGCAAATGAAGTGACAACTCGTCCCGAGTTGATGCCATAGTTTGTTGTCCTTGCTTGTGGGACGACTGCAGTATTACAATTTATTATATACTTCCCAGTGAAATAGTGGATTTTATGATTAAAATAAAACCTTATATTTTCATTGTTTATATTTCACATATTTTCACTCAAAATTACGTAATGCAACTGTTGACGTTGTGTACGTTGTTGACGTTATTGACGTCATTGTTTTGGCGCATTATATTTTTTTCTGCATAAATTTCCAGGTTGTGAGTATATAATAAATAGAATATTTGTTGGTTTATCATGAATATAGGATTTATTTTCATTTCTAAGTCAGAAACCTCAAATATTTTCAATCGTGCTAAAGCACTCGTGAAAATATGTTTTCTCACTTCTCGATAAAAACACAAATCCTGCCGAATTTTATTTACATTTTTAACAGTAATTCAATCTTAAAGTTATACTGGACTTTGTTCATTTAAAATTTTAAAGATTTTCAAATGCCATGTTTCTAATTCTTCTCATCTTTCCTCATGTACGTATTTGTGACTTGCTTAATGAAGTATCATACTTTGACACACAGTATATGAAACGGAGTTCTCTTTCTTGAATTTTCCCCCTCAATTTTCTAAGTTTTAACTTCACCACAAAATGTCCATAATAATGGGCAAACTTTGAAATTAGACAATATAAAAGAATAAAATGTATTAAGTTTTGCATAATATACATCACATTTTTCCAATTCTTTTAAGCATATTTAGTTGTCTGGATGCTTTCTTACAGATGTTTGAAATAGGAGTATTAACATTTTTTTTAAAGTCAATAGTTACTCCTAAATATGGATGTTACCTAGGTTACCTAGGCTGGGAACGGACGTAGTGATGAGATTTTTTTTAAATTCATATTTAAAGCTTCTTTGGTATAATTTAGATTCAACATTATCAAAAAAAGGCTAGGTCACCTAACTTTTTTCCCACTAGACGTCATTGAAGAAAGCACATATTTCTAACTTCAACATTTCACTAAAAAGAGGAAAAATATAGTCATTGAACATTTTCACAATTGTTTTCATAACATTACGTTTTTTGAAAAACAACAATTAATTTTCGATTGCATATATACATATCTATCAAATCATAAAAAAACAGTTGTAAGCCTCATTCGTCTTTTACTGTAAAAAGCAAACATATATGGACCTTTCCCCACCCACTTTTGTTTTTACCGAAAAATTAATTCAAGATAAAAAATTATGTTCTAATGATCAACTTTTTTTTAAAACTTGTTTATGTCAAGGTCCTATGACATTTCTTTCAAAACAAATAAACATATATATAGGTCACCAGGCTTCTCATGATTTTTTATTAAAAATTCTTTAAATTACACCCATTTTGGAGTTATTTTGACATTTTCAATGTAAAATACTGTACACACAATATTGACATGGAGATCGAAAATAAAATTAGCTCAGTATCTACTTTTATATATGTATGCCACTACTGAAAAACAAAAATCTGATTTATTCTATGCAAAAGGATAAATTCTACTCAGAGCTACCCATACCCCCTATTTTGTTGACAACAAAAAATGATTACAAATGACGGAAAAAATATGAGAAAAAAAAAATTGCGTAAAATTTGGAATGTTACCATCTTAAATCCTACATTATATCCATATCTACTAGAATGGAAAAAATGAAACAATTCTGTTGTCAAATAAAACTATGATTTAAAAAATAATATGTTTAAACTGGAAGATGTCAAAACCTGCCCAGCCAACATCCTTAATTAGTTTTATTTTGCCTATATTTGGCTTGGAATTTTTCAGGATTTGCCTTCATCTTGTTGTCCGAAAACCGATTTATTAGAGATAAACTATCTTTTATCAGAGCCTAAATTACATTTTCAAAACGGTGGTCAGAATGTGAGATGGTGTTATCGTCGGCATACTTATAGAGACTGCAATCATTGAAACATGTCATTTATGAATATATTAAAAAGTATTAGACTTAAATTTGATCCTTGGGGTACACCTTTATAAATTGTAGACAAGTTGCAGTTTTTATACACTGTTTTCTTTTTGTAAGGTAAATTTCAATGAGATTAGTTAGACACACCATATACGCCTCCTTCCAGTCCACAAGTCAATAATCCTTAGCAGAGTGGTTTGACATCCGTAACTAGATCTAAACGCTGATCAAAATACATTAAAATGGTTCTTAAACAATTTAGCAATCTGACAGTCCTTTGATCTTTCAAAGATTTTGGATATGACGGGTAGCATGCTAACTGGTCGTTACTTATTTATCTAGTGTACTATTCTTTTATGGATTATTGTGGATAATCAAAAGCTGTGGTATGTTTTTTTGTGATTTTTTTTATGATTAACAAACACAAAATATTGTCTCGAACAAATATATGTACATTTTGTTTTATAGAGTTTTTAGGTCAAAAATACTTTTTTTTTAACAAAAGGGGAGCCTAACTTCTTTGATTACTAAACCTTTCAATTAATTCTTTGTTTGCCCTAATGGTGATATATATCTAATTATTCCATGCATGCCATTAATTATATGTTTTGACAGCAGGCCTGTATCACTGGTAAATACTGAATTGAATTGACGAGACTTAAATAAAACTACAAACAACAATTGAATTAACTATCATCTACATGTTTATACTAGATTTAACAGGATCATCGAGATGCACAATTTTGTTCATCTTCTTGTGTTTTCTGCTCTTTCTCTTCTTCTTCTTTTTTTTCTCTGGTTCTTCGGATGGATCAATCACCGACTTTTCTTCGTCCTACACAGAGAGAGAGAGAGATTATTTAAAATAAATCAAATGACCCCATTTAACAAATTCATCAACATTTAGCAACTCATGAATAGAAAACCTAATTGAATTTATTATTCGATTCGTATAGGAAATCTAATAGAATGCATCATAATCGAACGTACCATTCGTATAGGAAATCTAATCAAATGTATCTCTAATCGAATGTATCATTCGTATAGGAAATATAATCGAGTGTACCATTCGTAAGCAAATCTAATCGAATGAATCATTCGTATAGGAAATATAATCGAGTGTACCATTCGTAAGGAAATCTAATCGAATGTATGATTCGTGTAAGACACATGACGTCTAGTCAAATGTACCATTCGTATTGGAAATCGAATGTATGATTCGTATGGAAAATCTAATCGAATATACCATTCGTATAGGAAATTTAATAGAATGTATCATTCGTATAGAAAATATACTCGAATGTATCATTCAAATAGGAAATCTAATCGAATGTATCATTCGTTCGATGCAATTTCTTCTTGTAAGTGTATTTTTTCAATGTAAACCTTAAACTTCAGTATGTTTAAACCCAAAACTTGCATATAACCCCAAAATAATCTATGTGTTCCTCATTACTATGAATTATATGTATTTGCAGTGTTACAATAAACATATTACAACTTATATATATATATAGAAACCGCAGCGTCCAAACGCAATGGTATCGTAGGTCCGCACTGTACTACAAACAAGGAGCAATATTTAATTAATTATACAATGAAAAAGACAAAATACAACATAAAGGGTTACCGACTTGAACGGTCAGTAGGCAATAAGGCCTACAGGTTAGCTTGAATCGATTTTATGTGTACACAATCTTCGCTATTATCCTGTCTTTAGCCCACAAATAGACAAGACAGTGTAAACAAATCTACATGCCATCAAAAGGAATTATCTAACAATAAAGTCCACATCCAGAGAAACTAACAAAAGAAACAATAATATGTTGTTGTAAAGCTATATAAAATACAAATCAGAAACATATCAGGATATATCCAGAATTGTACTGAAAAACCAGAGCAGTTGCAGCCAAAGAGAAAACCAATCTAGGGTACGACCAGAAAACCCGAGGGACGAAGGCTCCTGCACCTACTTCCCTTGGTCGTGGTTTCAGTAGGTGCAATCATAGAGTCCCAATAGGTTATCCAGTCATCGCAAAAGGGAAAAGTGAAGCGTAGTGACTGACTGTAGAGGGGTCAATCACTAAACATGCAGTGCATTGTAATACTAAAGGGTCGTACCCTTTTCTGACGAACTTCCAGATTAATTTTGTAAAGTGGTCAGGAAACCCGCCAGATCCCTTTAACTTCCGAAGTTTATAGACCACATCTCCATAAAATACGGGTTGTGATATTCCTAGTCGCAGAAGTGTTTTAAGGTTGGTGTAGGTTTTCGTTGCGGCGGTAGAATTTTGAGAAAGATCTACGTAGTTTGTGATAACGAAAACCCTGCTGAAGAAGTTTGCTTGTAATAACCTGATAAGACTTACGTTTACAACTTGTCTTTTCTTGTTTTGTGCAAATCTGTAGATAGCGTAGCTAATGCAGATGACCACCAGTAACGTAATACACGGTGCTAATGTTGCGGTGAGGATTAAGCGTGTCAATCGGCTTTGTTCTGCAAGACAAACACAAATCATTGAATAAAACGTTTATTTATTCATTTTACACTGGTGGTACCGAATGCCTTTTATTACATTGCTATGGGTGAAAGATGAGGACTTCTCAGTAAATTATAATTCATAATCGCTTATATTATTAACAACTCGGAAAATAGAAATAACTAACTGTGACGATTCAGTTATTACATCAATAAAAGTGTTGTTTTATTCCCTTAATTAACAATGTTTCAAAACAGGTACAATATTAGGTATTCTTCAATATTGTTAAAATTGGCAGTTAAAGAAGACCTCTTCTTCCTTCTCTGAAAGTTTCTCTTAATTCCATTACAACAAAATTTTCGTGACCGTTTTGAAAATTGGTATATGCCCTTTTTTTTTCAAAATGGCGGCGACACGGACAAACACAGGTTCACACGTTTAGCTTGTTTGTAACAGAAATTGAATTAGGGTAAAGTTTGGTAATTTATGATTTCTTGCGTATAACTTTTAGGAGTGTTGGGAATTGAGTGTTGGGACGTTTATTTTTCTAAGTCTACGGATTTGAAATTTGCAAGAAAACTAAGCTTAGGCAAGTCTTTTTTGAAAAGCAGATTTGAGTACTCAATACAAATCTCGGACGTCATTTTTCTGATACCGATTAAGTGTCTAGAGCTTTTTGGTAAGAGCTATATGGCGCGAGCCCGATAGTTTCTGCTGTTTCTTACCTTAGACAGGGCTGTCGATGAGGACATCAACCGAACAGTCTTTAACTCATATTACGTTGCAGATTAGTGCCTTTATAAAAGTATTATGTCTAAATCGGTCTGTTGGACCCAAACCAGTGGAGCCCTGTGGTCTAGTGGTAGAGCGTTGGACCCATGACCCAAAAGTCGTGGGTTCGATCCCCGCCATTGCCATATGCGTTGTGTCCCTGAGCAAGACACTTTATCTGCATTGCTTAGTACTGGTTCTACCCAGGAAGACATCGAGAGTGATTCAAATAAGTTCATAGAGCTTTCGTTACAATCGATGTAAAATAAATAAGTTTAAACTAAACCAGAATAGTTTGTTTTCACAAATATCATAGAAAGGTTATGCATAAAATCTCCTTGTAAATGGACGCTATTATTGTGATAGACCAAATAATTTGTTTATGGCTCATTACAGACAAAACTAGTCTGCGCGCCTCAGAGCAATTACGCATAACGTGTTTTATTTGCCTGTGTGCCTTTGAACTATCAAATTCATGTTGCATGTTGCATTTGTGATCACTTTCACATACGAGTTACCAAAAACACAGCAAAAAATCACAACACCACTAACAAAAAGCCTTTACCACAACACAAATTCAGGCCTTGGTCACCGAGGCAACTTTCTGACTCGATCTGCTTCAGCGTGAATATGGACTAAGGCTCTACCTCATTCTTTCTATTTTAATTGTTCAATATTTACCTTTTATGGTGCACGTGACAACTTCCCAACTACCTGCCTCAGTACATGAAATAGTTGATTTAATTGATTCAAATCCCGTTTGACAGGCAATGTTGACTATTGCTTTATACATTGTCACGCCATCAACTTGTAGTGCCAGACTTCCAGTCGTGAATAATGGTAAGGGTCCACAATCTTCAAATATAACGTTAATTACATGCATTGAAAATTAAGGTAAAGATACATTTTTTTTAAAGGTACTGTAGGCGATCTTGGAGAAGTCAATATGAACTTAACTGATTTTTATGGAACAAATAACAGCACCTGTATGAAAAATATGTATACCGTGACCAGGAAAGTATTTTGCATTCATCTGTTGTGATTTGCTTTGATTTAAATGATATTTATGTCATATATGGTTATTTATGACGTCATAGTTCTCAAAATGACAGCTCCCATAGCAATCTCTCCCAGAGGCCATTACATTGACCTCTGTCAACGTCTAAGAAAGTAGTCTGCGATCACATGATAATTTGTCACATGACCTTAGCTAAAAATATAAATATAGCAACAGAACTCTTCAACACCGTGACACCACCAACTATCGGCTGTTGATTGACATGTAAACAATCGAAAGAAACCCGATTTATTATCTACATTTTGATATATAGTATAGGTTAGTACTTTAATTTAAGTAGGTTGTTAAGATCTATGTGATATTGGAAAGTGCTGGTAAGTAAATCGCTGTACTGCTACGCTATCGGGACGATTTGGTGGTGCCTATTTTAAAGTTTTGACGGCGGAGTGATATGCCAAAGTACAAACCTTTGTTCTACCGCAATATAATCCTGAGCATAATTTATTGTATATTTAAAACATTCAAACCGAAAATTGTTTTCTTTGTAATATAAGCATTTCATATGAAGTTAATTCAGAAATATATTAGTGTCGTCAAGATTCTTGGTATTTGGTGAGACGTTGACAGAGATGTATGTGTATGCAAAGAACGACAACTCTGGGTAGAGATTGCTCCCATAGAACAACCTTTAAATTCTATTTTTGTTTATCATACGATTTTGATAATTCTTTCACCTATTCCCAAGTTTTTCAGAACTCAAAATAATAATGATTGTTTGTTTGTATGGCTACATTCCCTTTAATACTGCACTGCAATGCATTAAATCAACGTAAATATTCCAAACGTTTCCACGCGACATGAACAACTAACTACCACACCATTCGGTACATTTCAGATTCATCTAGCTTCTTTGCTAGTCACACATTTTTGAATGCAATGTTGATTTATCAACTTGCATTCATAGTCATTGCTTTTGGCGCCTCCTCATCGCCATCTGCCGGATAACCTACATTTTTTCTCATAAATCGAGGCTTCAAGTCATACATCATGCTGATCTATGCTAGACGAACGTATTGGATGCTGAAAACAACTATAATGCAAATAAACTGGTCGAGAAACTCTACGAAAATCTCATTATGTATGAGTTGTGGGCGATTTTTTTTTAAAGCGAGTTTTTGCAAGGTGTTTTCTCATCAAGGGGAAACACGATATGACGTCACACGCACCTTCGCTTGACAGTGTTATATTCGCGTAAAGAGGCCAAATTAAACGAGATTTCCGGGGGAAGAGTTGTTTCAATTTATTTAGAGTTGTTTCAATATATTTATTATATTGTAAATTGTATATAGAAACAACTATTTCAAAGGAGTTTTAGTGATTCACGATGTCAGTGCATTATTATTAATGATAAGATGAAATAAAGAAACATGTTTAGACATTAGACACCACCGGATTGTTATTCTGTGTGGAATATGGTATATATAGAAATCTTGTTATGTAATATATCTGTATTTAAGATTGGATTTGATCAACACTTTCATAGATTGTAGAGTGTTCAGGGTCTAGAACGTTATCACGTGTCTCTACGTCCGTCATGACGTCACAAGGTTATCTGAGTTTTCATTCATAATGACAAGTTGCATTTTGTTTGATGTTATTTTCATTTGCAGGAATATTTAAAAAAATGCTTTTATGTCCATTTTCAAAAATATATTATGGAATCTATTCATTTTCTCAGTATTGTTTGGTGAATTTGGGCACTGTACTTACAAAAAAGATTTAATGTTTTGTTTGTAAACATGTATTCGAAATCGAATAAATCATGAAACTGCACATGGCTTAGGCATTTTAACCTACTTCGTCTAGCTGTGTTCGGTTCTGTTTCTTGTTGTTGTATTTTCATCAAAAGTATGGCCACGTCTACCCTTTTATTTACTTATAGTCAATTTCAATTCTTTCTTCCACCTATAAATTTTTTATTTTTATTTTTTTAGTAAATACTACAGTAATGTTTATTTTCAATGATAGGGAAGTTGAATCAACGGGTAGTGTCTCTTGTAAAGTTATTTGTCACTGCAGCAGAAGGCGTTTTCTAGGTTACGCCACTGAACTTGGACAAGTTCAAAACCAGTTGCATCCGACTAGACACATCAGAGTTATCTAGCCTTTGATTTTTAAAAAAAATGTTTTCCAGTAGGCCTTAGACTATTCAAGCCAGTAGAGTGATACAGGCAGGTCCTCTTATGTATCTTGTTCCCGGAAGACTACTTAAGGGTGGCCACTGCTGAGGTTTTGGATTTTTGCACTTCCGGTAATTTACATTTGTTATATTTCAAAAATTATAATAAAACTGGAAAAAATAATTATACAGTAACAAACTAATGCCAAATAAGGATATTTTAGTGCCCAAAATTGATTTTTTTTAACATAAGCCGAAATGGGGGGTAGGGGTACAAAAGATGGTATTTCTCAAAAACCGTTTAAGATATTCACTTAATTTAAACTTTATTACAAAGACATGTGTTAGGATATACAGAGACAGCAATAAAAAGTATTGTTCCTATTATTTGTTACAGACCTATGCCGTTATATGTCAGAGCTCGTCGAAATCTAAAAAAGCACATTTTTTTCTCAGTTTTTATTGAATATCTTTCTTATATGCACACCGACCCCCAATTTTTATTTTTTCATTCTAAAACTCAGGTCTTGTATATATTGTAGACAAAATATCTCAAAAAGTTGACTGTTCCTTTATCATGAAAAATTGATTGATCACAAATTTAAAAATGCAATTTTTAGTAAACTGGGTGGGGTAATGACAAGGGATGTAATAATTTTTCAGATGGTGATAAAAATACCACAACCCTTAATTTTTCGTCCTAAAGTATGAACTATTACATTAAAAAAGACGGAAAATCGATACCTGTTCTGCAAACCACACTACACACATATAAGTTGCCATACACAATTTGCAGCTGATTCAGAATTTAAAACCACACTGTGAGAGTGTAGTACTAAAGATTAATTTTGCGAAAAAGTTAAATCACCGACCCATCATTATTTTTCCAGAAACTAACTAGTAATATGTTAGTCTTCATAAAAAACAGGGAAATTAAAAATTCTTACTGTTCTGATATTCACCAGAGGGCACCCTTAATACACGCCACTCTGTAAATGACATAATTTTAGACATGGAGGTCATCTTGAGTGACAGCTTGGCCATACAACACAAACTGTCTATCCATCAGCAATTTCATAAAATAATATTCTAGTCTAGATTTGAAACAGTTTAATGACAATTTATCACAATATTATATATTTGAAATGGATCGACCCTCTAAGATTTTTGTAGGCCGCCCAAGATCGCAAATTTGGCTAAAACTATGTCAAATTTATGGAAATTTTAAATGTCCAGCAATAATTCAAATATTCATATAGTCGTTAAGTTTCCTATCAAACCTTGCATTCTCAGTACTTTCAGTACTTTGATTAACTGTTGCATTCGTTTTCATTTGACAAACTGTTATTACGTAAACAAGTTCCCATGCCATATACAATTTAGGAATGAATTAAGAAATCATTCTTATATATGGAATGGAAACGAGTTTATGATTCTTTTTATACACGACAATACAGTGAAATGTGTACAAAATAATGAAGATTCAAGATTCAAGATTCAAGATTCTTTATTAAGTAACATAAACATTACAATGAATGGTCATAAAACCACCATGATGTCAGACAAATGTTAGCGTCATGGGACATCATAAGAGCATGTGATTTAGCACTCAAACGTCATGTGACGTCATAGCGTCATTCCATACACAACGTAAATTATCTCCTTAACAAGAGAACTGACAGTTGTACAGTTAACAAGTATTAATTATTATAATAAGTTTATGAATTAATAATAATAATAATAATAATTATAATAATAACATGTTTTCCGTTAACCCAATTTTATAGTGGTACAGAGAGTAATGCAAATTATGTCCAGCCAATCAAACTTATTTATATTAGATAATTTTGACAAACATGTTTGCTTTCCTAAAGACACTTATTATTGAAGATAATTGACGCTGCGCCTGTGGTAGGATATTCGACGTTAAGGAGCACTCCACAGTTTAATGTCCGATTCTCAACAATCAAACCCATGACAAGCTAGCCTGAATCTTTGAGCAAGAAAAAATCACACCATCATTGGATGATACATTTCTTTGAAGACCATTAAATTACTCATGTTTTCATATCAAAGAAAAGTACCAACAATCATTTGCTTTACAACTTCCGTTCTTTAAGATAACCCCCACCTCCTAAAACATGATTAAAATGCAACTTGCCCTCCATTCTCTTTTGCTCTGGCTTCTGCCAAGTCATTGAGTACCTTCTTTGTGGATTTCTAGGCTATTTTTTTTTTTTAGTATTTATATAAATACGAGCATCTTCGTGTTTTTTTCTTATATTGCCTATTAATGCTGCCTTGTTGGTTAGAGATTAGTTCATGGCGGGGATTTATTTATTTACACTTTCCCGTTTTATTGGGTTGACAGTAGGGTAAGTGTGAGGTTCGGTGCACCCTAGAACCTGGTTTAAACCCCAAGCGGCCTTTTTTGCCACTGACCGTTCCAAGGCGGTAGCCCTATTGTCAACCCTTTTGTGTTTGTGATGTCTTATTTGGCATTTTATTCATCTTTAAATTTGTTCTTTGTTTCTGTGTGTGTTTGTGGTTCACTATCGTCCTTGAATATAACAATAAAACATTTTTCCTAAGCATATTATGATCATTTTTGCACTCATCATGCTCTTAACCGGATTTTTAAGAAGTTATTCCAAATTGATGAACCCGTTAGGCAAAATCAGCCGATTTAACTAGCTTTTGGAAGTTTTTGATAGTTTCGCGTCATTCAATTTATAGCCTCAAAAAACCCCAACGAAGGCATATTCGACTATATCAAAATAAAGTTATAGGTACTCAAAACTAAAAAAACAAAACAAAAAACAGCAAACTTAGAGTTATTATTAATGCCATCCATGAGATGCTTAATTGTTTTCTTTCTGATTTACACCATGGACATTCATGAGAAACGGAGGACTGCCCCTTTAGCAAAGCGTTTAAGACCTCTGCAAGCAACACATATAATGAAACTCTTCAGTTATAATTTTAGTTGTAGTAACCATTATTCATGTCTTTATGGAACTATTCGGAAAACTTTAGTCAAATATTCATGTACAAGGGACCATTTCTATTATGAGACCACCTACTTTAAGAGACTATCATTGTACTGTTTAAATTAAAATTAAAACACATATGTTTTAAGAAACCATCTGTTTTTATTCATTCCTTTTGTGATCCCTTAAATACAGGTTTGACTGTATACGTTTTAAATCCGAATCTCTGCATGATCATGAAAACGGATAGTAAAGTATCGGCTAGTATTAATATGCCTTTTATTTTACACTCGTAGGCTTTATTTTGGCATATACTGAGCATTCACTATCTCTGACATGACGTGGAATTTTGAAATCCTTTGCCTTTGTAGCTTAAATATAACATATCAATTTCAAATCGCTATATCATGCCTGCCAAAGGGTGATGTTTTCTGACTTTAACTACCTTATTTGAAATCCGATTTAAATAAAATTGATATTTCTATGTACCCTATGACTGTCATGAGATGCTTGCAAGATCACGCTGCTTTGTGAACTGACGTTCTTTCATTTATATATCCTTTAATCTACTATAGCTGTATATACATCTAGGGGTGTGTAGTTAAAGCAAATGGAAGCGGTTTATCGCCTGGCTTACATTCATTGAACAATGTTATAGTCTATACGAGATAATAGCAGTTTTGAGGTATATTTTGACACGTTCATGCATCAAAACAACACAAAGTCTGCATAAGTGCCTTCTTGGTGTTAGTTTTGAGAATATATGAACACATACGCTAATAAATATTTTTTATTTTATAGTAACACATGTCGAAGTCATTAATACTGATGCATTGCTTAAAAGTCTAATACATTGTGTGTTGAATAAAGAAAACAATTAAAGAGTTTCTTACCATAAATGTTTTTTTTGAAGTAAAAATAAATTGGTTAAAGAACCTCGCGTGGAATGTTGGGTACAGTTTAAGTAACTTAACCTATATGAAGAACCGTGTAGTACCCACTTTCGTCGTCAGCTACAAACCAGTTTTAAACTTTTTAAACTGATTTATAACAGTATAATGTTTTCCATTTTAAAATGATCTTCAAAATGTAATATGAAATATACATAATTTTAGTCAATATGTTTTAACTTAGATCGCAAATTGTAAGTGCTTACAAAACATAAATATAACAATTCCGTAATCTTTAATACATGTATTACATGTTTATGATTATAAATGTTAAATTTTAGTTGGATGTATACAATGTCATCATGTAGACTTCTATTAACCAGAGATAGTATTCCTATATTCTTATATACATGTAATTATATAATACAAAAATGATCACGTATATTTGAATACGTAAAACAAAGCGTACGAAGCAAATAGTCAATGACTTGGCAAGAGACTTGGCAAGCAACAAGAGAATAAATGACTAAGGGTACGGCAAGACACGATTAAAAGACAAACATCAAACGTTACTGTCCTTTCACGATTTATGTAGACGTCATCGCATGGTCCACAATCAAAGAGGAAAAGCATAGTAGAAAACTGTCAACCACTAAACATGCAGTGCGTTGCAAAATGATAGTGTCATAACTATTTTGAAAAAGGTTCTGACACTTTTATTAAATATTGTAGTAGATTAATCATAACCAAGTATTTTACTAAGTTTTTAAATCAGATTGTGATAGTTATTGTCAGGTTACACATATACATGCAGTTATATCATATTGGTTTTATTGATTTAGGTATGTTAATACTGACCTTTGTTGAAGGTTGCCTCTATCGCACTGTACACATATGTATATATCATTGATTTAGGCAAGTAAAATGTTTCTATGCTGAAAGTTGATATCTAATAATTGTGTTTTGTTTCAATGCGTGTTTTGGCCGCGGTGTTTTGTAAAAGCTACATGTCCTGTTTTACCATAATGTTTATGTTCAGCGTTGGACTTTCTGAGTCTTATAATAAAAACAAAACAAAATGAATTCAGTTTGTCTAGAAATTAAAAAAAAAACAGTTCAAGAAGGTGAACATAAGGTCAAATGGGTGAATATAAAGTCAAATGGATGAATATAAGGTCAAATGGGTGAATATAATGTCAAATGGGTGAATATAATGTCAAATGGGTGAATATAAAGAAGAGTGAATCACAAGCTAAATCAGATGAGCAATTTAAATAACCAATGAATAGGACACTAAACATCATAAATAATGGTAAGTAAAGGGTTACCGACTTGGTTTAAACATATTTTATTTAGATATTATACATCATGCAAATATAGATAGTACAAAGTTAATAGGATTGAAAAGAAAGAAAGCAATCTTATAAAGTTCCTCTCCTTGGTATTTAACAAATGCAATTTATGTTTTGGCGGTTAATACAATTTAACACCGAAATGGCCATTTGTTTTACATAGCTTTTTTATTATTAAAAGGAAAGAAAGAAAAAACAACTCGATACAAACAGGTCTTAGAGGAAAGAAAAGAAAAAAGGGGCAGTGGTGGGGAGGGTAGGAGTGGGGAGAGGTAGTGAATGTGTTATAGTTGACAACAAGCTGACACTCAGCTAAAATTTGAGATACCGACTTGGAAGGTTAGTAAATAATAATCACAGAAGAATACACAATTACATATTAAAAACAAAATGGTTTATAAACGTAACTGCTTGATAACTGGTATTCAAATATAAATGCAATTTAAAACAAAATAAAACTTTCCGAGTAAACAACGTTGACAAATAATCTGATATCAATAGATCAATGCGATATACGATAAATGAAAACAATAAACAATAAATACTTGTATCACACACACATAACATCCTGTTGTACTATCATACTAAACACTAAACATGATTAAACAAATTTGTAGGCACGGATTAACAGTTCGAAATTCAAGCCTAGATCGGCAACACTATCACGCCCACTACTTAAATACTGTGAAATTTGTGACCAGGCGAACAAAGTAAAGAATTATTCAATAAACATGACATTGGTTACGAGTTAACTCACAGAGTTACGGTTAAGGTAAAGTCAGCAATGGTTCTTTGACGTTATTATGTGGATCCTGGGATTTCAATTAGACGTCAGATATACAAAAAAACATAATGATACATATATCATCTATTTTCCAATTACAAAACACACAACACACCCTGTACTATGATGGATGTAGTACTTACGAACGATCTGTATGGGAAATTAACGTATCCCGTATCAGGATAGACTTAGGTGTGGTGATTCTTTTAGAACAAACGTAAATGCTGAACTAACTGTTGTAAAATATCGAACCATGCATCTTGATGTATCTAGATGTGGTGAATATGCATACTGCCTTTTTGGATCGACCTGTTGACCTGTTGAAATATAAGACCTCTTGTATCTTGATGATGCATCTAGACGTGGTGAATATGCATGCTGCCCTGTTGAAATATAAGACCTCTTGTATCTTGGCATTTCTAGACGTGTTGAATATTCATACTGATGTTTGAAACGACCTGTTTAAATACAACACTTCCTGATTTAGCTCTGCTCCAGATGTATTCGGCAGATACATTTTCCGTGGCGTTTGTCTGTAGGTTATTCTCTGAAAGAAATATAAATACATTTTTAAACTTAGAAATAATAACTGAACTCTATGCATACATGATACATATTCTAGTCAAATCAGTGCAACATTAAACACAGTATGCATACACTGCAGTACCGCGGTGTGGCTAAGTGATAGAGCCTCCGCCTCGAATGCAGGAGGTCGAGGATTCAACGACCGGCTAGATCATAGTAGCTATAGAGAATAGTTCTAGGACTGGTCAGCCCGGTGACACAGTATACTATGACTGGGTGGTGGGGTATCATGTCATGTCAGGTGTCAACGGCGTGGAATTCCAGTGTGGTGGCACTGTAAAATTGACCGTTAAGCTCACTGCTACCATTAAACATACGCCGTGAAATGACTAACCTATTGTTAAAACGACGATAAACGTCATTCAAACATACTGTCATTTAAAAGACTTCAGTCAATTAAATCTGGTCATAATTAATAGATATCAATATACTTTCATCTTTAGTTTAAGAGATATAATCTTACCATGCTTTTTCGAAAATGGAAGCAGTATTTTATAAAGATCGCTACGTTTCAGAACCAAATCTAGATTTTATTTGACCATCTTCATGGGTATGTTTACAGACATTGCCACTGAAATAAAGTTTGAGTGATCACTTATCGTACTTGATATATAATTATCTCACTTAGTCTTACTAAACATAACTTCAACTTGAATCATTTTGACATTCAAGATTATGTATTTCAAAATGGTTAGTACACCATGAACACATGCTTGAAACCAAATATAGTTCAATGATTGAAACAACAGTCAAAGTTAACGAAAACATCGAGCCATTGGTTGGAAAATATACATGAGTGACGCTTTTAGATGCATGAAACAAATACCGTTGGAGGCAAACCCTTTCTTTTCTACTATGGTAAACACTATTTATCCTTATGAATTCAACTGAACATAGTTAATATTTCCGATATTGCAGCTTCTTTTCTCGATTTACATCTCTCATTTGAAAAAGGAGGAATAATTAGCAAAACATGTGACAAGAGAGCATTGAATTTTGATGTTGTTAATTATCCCCACTTAGATGGGGATGTTTCCCAAGCAACTTCTAATGGGGTCTATGTTTCTCAACTTACTCGTTTGTCTAGAGCTTGTGGTCGAGTTGAGGACCTCAATATTGAAATATTTGTATAAATAAAACGTTACGCGATCAGGACTATCGCTACCTTTACCATAAACTTCGAAAACAGTTTTATAATCGTAACCCTGATCTACTTCTCAAATATTTTTTTTTTTTAACATTTTTGCGACACGGACTATAGCAGCCTGACTTCTGTGGTGACGTCCATGTCATTCTTGGTCATAATCGCTTTCATACAATCTTTATTAAACTTGTTAAATAGTTTATCAAAAAAGGTTACGACACTATCACTTTGCAACGCACTGCGTGTTTAGTGGTTGACCCATTTACATTCGCTATTATAGTTTCGTCTTTGACTATACGATTATTGGACAGAGGCGTGTTTTCGGTTTAATGTGTTTTGTAAAAAGAGATATAAAAGGATTGGACAGGGAAAGTAGCATTCAAGGAGGACAGTCAACCACAAAACACAGAAACAAACACACAAACAGACAAACAAGAAGGCAAAAGTAATACTAGATACAAACGACATCGCACACACAAAAGGGTTGACAATAGGGCTACTGCCTTGGAAAGGTCAGTGACAAAGTAGGCCACTGGGGGTTTTAACCGGATCTAGGGTGCACCAAACCTCACATTTTCCCTACTGTCATCCCATTAAAACAGGACAGTGTAAATAAAGAAATCCCCGCCATGATCTAATATCTAACCAACAAGGCAGCATCAATAGGCAATATAAGTAAAAGGTGTAAATATAATACAAAAAAAACAATAGCCTAGAAAGCCACAATGAAGGTAATCAATGACTAGGCAGAAACCAGAGCAACAAGAGAATAAACCATTAAGGGCACGACAAGAAAGATCATAGACAAACATCGAACGCCACCGTCCCAATGGGCTTTAGGTAGGCGTCATCATAGGGACCACAGCCTGTCCGGTCATTGTACAATTAAAGAGGAAAGCATAGTGACGAACTGTAAAAGGGTCCACCACCAAGCATGCAGTACGTTGCACAATGTAGGGTCATAACCTCATTTGATAAACCTTTTAACAAGTTTAACAAAGATAGTATGAACGTGATCATGACCAAGAATCTTACGAAGTTTATAAATCACATCACCATAGAAGTCAGGTTGTGATAGTCCTTGTCGCAGAAGAGTCCTTAAATTACTTTAATATTTGGAAAGAAGATCAGGGTAACGATAATAAAATCTTGCAAAGGTTTTACGAAGTTTATGGTAACGGTAACCCTGATTGAAAAAGATATATATTTATTGTTGGACTTTTATATCTAATTTTAAAGCTAGAATTGAATTTGGTTTAACGGTGCACCAACACAATAAAGGTTATATACCGCCAAAAAGGCATTAACATCATCTTCCAATTACATCGAGAACAAATATGGAGAGTATGCATGTCACCATTGATCCTGCAGAACTGCAGAGTTCCTGCAAATTCTATAGTAGACACTCCATTTCATGTTTACACAGGCAGGGTCATGATGAAGACCTTTAACGAGAATGACATAAAGTGGCAACATGAAGTGAATGGGAAGTGGAGGTGGCTGGACCTACCTTTCTTGCAAATTTCGTTCGAATTGTTTTCAGTTGCGCACACAACTATGCAACTAGTCCGTCTGGCTGACAGGATGTGAATGAAACAGTTCAAAGATATGTACGTTAGTGCTATCCATAATATCTCTGTCTGTCTGTCTGTCTGTCTCTCTCTCTCTCTCTCTCTCTCGTAACTACTTACATCTTCAGCATTTAAAGCATTTAACGCTGTAAGCTGCTCATACTTCGTAAATATGTAGAGAAATGGGAACGCCGCTAGGAACAAAAATACAGAAACTGATACAGATATCACGGTGATAAACACAGGGTTCACACCTGGATCTGAAAAAGGAACACACAACATAATGGGTTATGCATCAACACGTATTTCAGTTTTTAATGTTACTATCTGTTTTAAAATTAAACGTTTTTCTGAGTTTATATCGCATCGATATTAAATAGTTATTGATATGATACGCATTGCAACTGTGCAGTTTAAGTACAATATGTCAGTCGTTCATTTTTGTCTCATGTAATTCGTTCCCATATATGTCATCCATAATGTGTCCACATGCATTGAAGTCGTTTATTTGTCCCCAGGTATGTCAGTCGTTCGTTTGTCGCCAAACTTAGTTGTCGAATAACGAATAAGGAACAATTCCCTATTCTTTATTCAAAATAAAGGCTACTATATATGTTAAGGCATATCGTGGCCAGATATACAAAACACATGTAACAGCGAAAAACACCCAATGCGAATATAAGACACATAACTTATCTAGCCCCAATTGCATTTCCAATTTCATTTTCAGAATTACAAAAGGAGTATGAAAATAACTATTATTTAGATCATCTGGTGATCGAAAAAGCGATTTGCAATGAACTTCCTAACATAGAACAGGGATAAGCTCCGAATAACGAATAAGGAACGAGGAACCAGTCCCTTGTTCCGTATTCGAAGTCGAATAAGGAACTGGAGTATACATTGCAGATGTTTGCTTCATTTCGTACATCAGATGGTTTAGTGGTCAAAAAAGATTGAAAACACATTGTTTCAAGCTAATCTGCCCAGAAATGGATGAATTGTAACGGGACGTGTTTTGTTAGAACTAATTTAAGCTACAATTAAAGAATTAGCGTAATACGATAACAAATTAAGTTGTTTCATTACTTAAGCCGTAATGACTCGCAAACAGTGAAGTCCACTTGCCGAGAAAACTAAAAAAATCTTTATTTACATCATCTGGCGAGCGAAAAAACTGATTTAAAACGACCATATTTACATAGAACTGAGATAAGCTCCGAATAACGAATGAGTTCCTTTTTCCGTATTCGACGGCGAATAAGGAACGGGAGTATGTGTTGCAGATGTTTGCTTCATTTCGTACACCAGATGGTTTAGTGGCCAAAAAACATTGAAAATACATTGTTTCAAGGTGATTTGCCGAAAAAAGGACTTTAAGGAACGTGTTTTCTCCGAACACATTTATGCTCCAAATGAAATATTCGTGTAATACGATAAAAAAAGTAATTTTCGTCATTACTTATACCGCAATGCTTTTCTACCAAGAAACTTCGAGAAACCATTTTTTTAGGATGACCGGACCAAAACAATCTCAACTTTAAAGGGACATGTAGCCACAGAACTCATGTGAAAAGTCGAATAACAAGAACAGGAATATCATGAACACATTTTCTTTATTATCTCGCTAACTGTGAAGTCCACTTGCCAAGAAAAATCAAAAATTACCCATGCCAGTCGTTCATTTGTTCCCATGTATTCCATTAATTTATTTGTCCCATGCATATCAGTCATTTATGTGTCCCCATCAACCCATCAATATCGGTCCTTTATTTGTCGTTAATTTATTTCAATTGTTAGTCGTTCATGTTTGTTCCCATATATGCCAGTCATTAATTTGTCCACACGTATGTCAGTCTTCCATTTCCCCATGATGCCATAGTTCATGTCTGTCCTCATGTATAGCTGTTGTTCATTTGTCCCCATGTTTATACTACATATGTCTCAATCGTATTGACAGTCACATATATACATACACTCAAATCTTTACTATACACTTCAAATATTTGCACATTTCTTCAAATCTTTTCAGATATATATAGCTCTATTTTAACGATTAACACCTCTCTGTAATTCATTTGTCTGTATTACTAAATCATTTTAAGAGAGGTCTTATTGAATTGCATTTATCTATAAATAAAATATTGCTCGCATCAAATAAGTATTGCTAACAGCATCTCAACTGCAGCTGCTCCCGTCAAATCACTTAAAGAGAGGTAAAAATGATAGGATTAACATCTCTGATTAAATGTGTTGAAGAAAACTGCAATTCTAAATTATTGCACGTATCCATAAATGAGAGGTCTAAATAATTTCTCATCAAATCGTTTCTCATGTCTTAATATATCTTTAAAGAGAGTCCATATTCTTAAACACAAATTGTCCTACAACTATTATAGTTAAAAGTACTTCCAGAAGATCTGTGTTATGCAATTCAATCTGTATACATGCATATTGAGAAAGCCTACCTTGAATAACACACGTGGGAGACGTTCCACTCCAAGTGCCATTCTGCATGCATGTGCGTGACGAGACACCTTTCAGATTAAACCCATTATTACAAGTGTATGAGACAGACGCACCAAACTTCGTTCCTGCACTGTCGTCAATATTACCATTGTCTGGTGCGGTTAGCGTCCCACAATCTTTAATAATATATTACATGTATTATATCAATCAACACTGTTGAAACAAATTGTTTATTCTTAAATGTATAATGATCGAAAGGGCGAACTCCACGTTTTTAGCAAACTTATATGCCCATTGTTTGGGGTGCTTGTTTCAGCCAAAAGTACAGACACAGTTCAGATAATACCTATGAAGTTATATATCCACGAAAAAAGGCAATTTAAAGGCAAATAAAAATACCGTACTTTTTGAAAACGATTGAATATGAAAAATGTACATGCGAATTCCATGGAGACGTGATTTACAAACTACGTAAGATCCTTGGTCATGATCACTGTTATACATTTTTTTCTTAAACTTGTTAAGAGGTTTATCTATATAAGTTATGACCCTATCCTTTTGCAACGCACTGCATGTTTAGAGGTTGACGCATTTGCAGTTCGCCACTTTGCTTTACTCTTTGATTTTGCGGTGCCTATGATGATGGCTTCCTAAATTATGAAAAGGAAGATAACATTTGAAGTTTGATACCAGTCTTGTCTTCTGATGTAGTCTGATGTTTGTTATCAATCTTGTCTCCTGGTGTCTTCTGATGTTTGTTACCAATCTTGTCTCCTGTTGTCTTCTTATGTGTGTTACCAATCTTGTCTCCTGTTGTCTTCTTATGTGTGTTACCAATCTTGTTTTCTGATGTCTTCTGATGTTTGTTACCAATCTTGTCTCCTGATATCTTCTGATATTTGTTATCAATCTTGTCTCCTGATATCTTCTGATATTTGTTACCAATCTTGTCTCTTGATGTCTTCTGATGTTTGTTACCAATCTTGTCTCCTGATGTCGTCTGATGTGTGTTACCAATCTTGTCTCCTGATGTCTTCTGATGTTTGTTACCAATCTTGTCTCCTAGTGTCTTCTGACGTTTGTTACCAATCTTGTCTCCTGATGTCTTCTGATGTTTGTAACCAATCTTGTCTCTTGATGTCTTCTGAGGTTTGTTACCAATCTTGTCTCCTGATGTCTTCTGATGTTTGTTACCAATCTTGTCTTCTGATGTCTTCTGATGTTTGTTACCGATCTTGTCTCCTGATGTCTTCTGATGTTTGTTACCAATCTTGTCTCCTGATGACAGGGTAAGAGTGAGGTTTGGTGCAACCTTGGACTCCCCGGTGGTCCCTCTTGCCACTGACCGTTCCAATGTGGTACCGCTGTTGTCAACCGTTATATGTTTGTGATGTGCTTTTTTTACTGAATGTTTGTTTGTAATCACCTTTGCGTTGTAATACTTGTTGGAGTGACTGTATTCTGTGAATGCTACTCTTCCTGTTGGACCTTTTCTTTGTCGTGTACTTCATGGTTTATTCTCTTGTTGCTGTGGCTCACTGAGTACTTGATTTGTGACTTTCTAGGCTTAAGTTTTATTTTCATACATAAATGATCATCTTTTCATTATACTAATATTGCTTAGTTTGTGAGAGGATATAGCTTGGTGGTGACTTCTCTGTTTACACTTTCCCATTTTATTGGGACGACAATAGGGAAAGAGTGAGGTTTGGTGCAGCTTTAAACCTGTTTTAAACACCAAGATATTTTTTGCCACTGACCATTTCAAGACGGTATCCCTGTTGTCAACCATTTTATGTTTGTGATGTCACATAACTTGTCTTGTATTTATCGTTATACGTTTTGATTGTTTCGATGCGTGTTTTTGGTTGACTTCTACATTTTCTATTCGACTTTTATATCTACTTTTGTTACCGGGTACAGGTAAATGGTGAATAATCGATTCCTAACCGTATGTCCTTGATAACAAAGTTGGTAGAGCACTGGTACGGTAAACAGAGACCATGGGCTCGAGCAACTTTGAGGCACGATTTTTTCACCACCTATTATATTTGGGGGCTCGTTCGGGACATTGAATTATACCTTAGCACAATACAGATCCAAACAAATACAAAGCGTTTACACATCCTTTAATAAATACTAATACTAAACTAAAATTGTTCAACTTACAAATAAATTATAATTTAAAATGATTGATATCATCAATTAAGACATTCAGAAAAGGGTTTATATTTATACCGGAATTTTAATTACCTTTTGTAGTTGCCGGTATAGGTGGCATAGTTGTTGGCGTACTTGTCGCGGTGATTGTTTTTGTAGTTGTCGGCGTAGTAGTTGGTGTAGTTGTTGTTGTTGTCGTAGTAGTTGGTGTTGTGGCTGGTGTAATGGTTGGTGTAGTGGTTGGTGTAGTGGTTGGTGTAGTTGTTGATGGAGTAGTTGGAGTAGTGTTTGGTGTAATGGTTGATGTAGTAGTTGGTGTAGTGGTTGGTGTTATGGTGGGTGTAGTAGTTGGTGTAATGGTTGTTGTAGTAGTTGGTGTAGTTGTCGATGTAATGGCTGGTCTAGTGGTTGGTGTAGTAGTTGGAGTAGTGCTTGGTGTAGTGGTTGATGTAGTAGTTGGTGTAGTGGTTGATGTAATGGTGGGTGTAGTAGTTGGTGTAGTGGTTGTTGTAGTAGTTGGTGTAGTGGTTGTTGCTGTCGTAGTAGTTGGTGTAGTAGTTGGTGTAGTGGTTGTTGAAGTAGTTGGTGTAGTAGTTGGTGTAGTAGTTGGTGTAGTGGTTGATGTAGTAGTTGGAGTAGTGTTTGGTGTAATGGTTGATGTAGTAGTTGGTGTAGTGGTTGGTGTAATGGTGGGTGTAGTAGTTGGTGTAGTGGTTGTTGTAGTAGTTGTCGATGTAATGGCTGGTCTAGTGGTTGGTATAGTAGTTGGAGTAGTGCTTGGTGTAGTGGTTGATGTAGTAGTTGGTGTAGTGGTTGGTGTAATGGTGGGTGTAGTAGTTGGTTTAGTGGTTGTTGTAGTAGTTGGTGTAGTGGTTGTTGCTGTCGTAGTAGTTGGTGTAGTAGTTGGTGTAGTAGTTGGTGTAGTGGTTGTTGAAGTAGTTGGTGTAGTAGTTGATGTAGTAGTTGGTGTAGTGGTTGATGTAGTGGTTTGTGTAGTGGTTGGTGTTGTGGTTGGTGTAGTAGTTGGTGTTGTAGTTGGTGTAGTGGTTGGTGTAGTAGTTGGTGAAGTGGTTGTTGCTGTCGTAGTAGTTGGTGTAGTAGTTGGTGTAGTGGCTGATGTAGTGGTAGGTGTGGTGGTTGTTGTAGTAGTTGGTGTAGTGGTTGTTGCTGTCGTAGTAGTTGGTGTAGTAGTTGGTGTAGTAGTTGGTGTAGTGGTTGTTGATGTAGTTGGTGTAGTAGTTGGTGTAGTAGTAGGTGTAGTGGTTGATGTAGTGGTTGGTGTAGTGGTTGGTGTAGTGGTTGGTGTAGTGGTTGTTGCTGTCGTAGTAGTTGATGTAGTAGTTGGTGTAGTAGTTGGTGTAGTAGTAGGTGTAGTGGTTGATGTAGTGGTTGGTGTAGTGGTTGGTGTAGTGGTTGTTGTAGTAGTTGGTGTAGTGGTTGTTGCTGTCGTAGAAGTTGGTGTAGTAGTTGGTGTAGTAGTTGGTGTAGTGGTTGTTGAAGTAGTTTGTGTAGTAGTCGGTGTAGTAGTTGGTGTAGTGGTTGATGTAGTGGTTGGTGTAGTAGTTGGTGTAGTAGTTGGTGTAGTGGTTGGTGTAGTAGTTGGTGTTGTAGTTGGTGTAGTGGTTGATGTAGTGGTTTGTGTAGTAGTTGGTGTAGTTGTTGTTGAAGTAGTTGGTGTCGTAGTTGGTGTAGTGGTTGATGTAGTGGTTGGTGTGGTGGTTGGTGTAGTAGTTGTTGAAGTGGTTGGTGTAGTTGTTGTTGCTGTCGTAGTAGTTGGTGTTGTGGTTTTTGAAGTTGTTGTAGTGGTTGTTGTAGTGATTGGTATAGTGGTTGGTGTAGTAGTTGATGTAGTGTTTGTTGTAGTAGTTGGTGTAGTGGCTGGTGTAGTAATTTGTGTAATGGTTGGTGTAGTGGTTGGTGTAGTAGTTATGGTAGCAGTTGGTGTAGTGGTTGATGTAGTGGTTGATGTAGTAGTTGGTGTAGTAGTTGTTGTAGTGATTGGTGTAGTGGTTGTTGTAGTGGTTGGTGTAGTAGTTGTTGTAGTGGTTGGTGTAGTAGTTGTTGTAGTGGTTGGTGTAGTAGTTTGTGTAGTGGTTGATGTAGTAGTTGGTGAAGTGGTTGATGTAGTGGTTGGTGTAGTGGTAGGTGTAGTGTTTGATGAAGTGGTTGATGTAGTGGTTGGTGTAGTGGTGGATGTAGTGGTTGGTGTAGTGGTTGGTGTAGTAGTTGGTGAAGTGGTTGGTGAAGTTGTTGTAGTGGTTGTTGTAGTGATTGGTGTAGTGGTTGGTGTAGTAGTTGGTGTAGTGGTTGATGTAGTGGTTGATGTAGTTGTTGGTGTAGTAGTTGGTGTAGTGGATGGTGGTGTATTGGTTGGTATAGTGGCTGATGTAGTGGTTGGTGTAGTTGCTGATGTAGTGGTTGATGTAGTGACTGATGTAGTGGTTGGTGTAGTGGTTGGTGTAGTGGTTGATGTAGTGGTTAATGTGATGGTTGGTGTAGTGGTTGATGTAGGTGTTGATGTGATGATTGGTGTAGTGCTTGATGTAGTGGTTGTTGGTGTAGTAGTTGGTGTAGTGATTGGTGTAGTTGTTGTTGTTGTAGTAGTAGTAGTTGGTGTAGTGGTCGATGTAGTGGTTGGTGTAGTGGTTATTGTGGTGGTTGATGCTGTGGTTAGTGTAGTAGTTGGTGTCGTTGTCGTCGTTGTGGATGGTGAAGTTGTCTTCGTTGTGGATGGTGTAGTTGTCGGTGTAGTGGTTGGTGTAGATGTCGATGTAGTGGATGGGGTAGTGATTGGAGTAATGGTTGGTGTAGTTGTCGGTGTAGTTGTTGGCACAGTGGTAGATTTACTCTGTGACGTAGTGGTTGCAGTAGTCGGCGTAGTTGTTGGGGTTGCTGTCGGCATTGTAGTTGCTGAATGTATATTATATACAAAGCACGTATATAGACTTTATAGATCCTAACCATATGCGAGCTATTATTAATATGTATGGTAAATTTCTCTTCAGACTCGATTGTTGTTGTTCTGTTACATTTATCAGCGAATGTTGAACCCTACTTTATTGAGATGGATGTATTCGTTTGATGGTGTGACTTTATAACTAGATAGTAGATCTCACATACTATATCCATGCACCAATAGTATCCCTTTAATACACTATATTCAATTCAATGTATCGTTCCTTTCCGGCAGGCTGTCATTGACCCTGTCTGTATATAGCATATGGTTAGAATCTATCGCTGCAATTCTGGATTTAATCGATTCATAACCTGTATTTCTTAATTTGGTAATTTGTTTTAAAAATAATTCGCAGTTGCTTCTGATTTTGAACGTTCATGGATTAACAACATGTCAACTGTTTTAAAAATGATAAATTTGAAATATATCACACTTCCTTTTAAAATGGAACGTTCTTACTGTAGTAACGCACCTTTTATTGAACATGTGACGTCTTCCCAAAATCCCGTCTCAAGACACAAAATTGTCGATTTCAGTGATTCAAAACCCGTATCGCAGGTAACATTTGCACGTGCGTCGTATGTTGACACGCCAACAATTTGTAGTGTTAGATTTCCTGACGTTATTACAGGTAAGGTTCCACAATCTTCAAATATAAAGTTCAGCAGTTGGCCGTAACGTTTTGAAAGAACAATAATACAACATAGAACAAAGAGGTATTTGACTATATATTCACGCACGTTTATTTAATAATTTATTTAAAACTTATCACTTATCACACAGATTATCGTTTGGAACGTTCATACTGTAATGTATCACTTATCCTGTTTATTACGTCTATCCAGTGTCAACACAGAAAATAGTCGATTCCACTGTTTCATAAACTGTATCAGAGGTGTCATTTGCAGTTGATTCCTACATCGTCGTGCCATTAGTTTGAAGTGACAGTGTCAGAATTCTAAATGTGATCAACGCTAACGATGCTAAAACTTCAAATATAATATAAACAGTTTACTGTAAATTCTTAAAAGGTGTTTTTGGAGCATGTGAAGTTTTCCTACGATTTCATCTATAGACATGTCGATTTATAACTCTTATCACATGTGAAATTTGCAAGAGATTAAGACGTTGTCACGGCATCATTTAGTAGTGTCAGATTTGCAGACGTGATTACAGGTAATGTTCCAAATATTCAAATGTAACGTTTAGCAGATGACCGCAAACCATTTAAATTAATAAAACTCAGAACAAAAGCGTATTTGACTACGTTATGGCTATGGTAAATGGTTTATTTTAAAATATACATTTCACACGATTTGTAACCGAATATAATGTATTTTTTATGGGACACGCGATGTCTTCCCAAGTTTCCGTCGCAAAACACGAAAAAGCACCTATCACAGGTGAAATTTTCACGTGACACACACGACCAACGAACTTCAAAACGCAATTTCAGGTAATTGTTTACGATATTCAGGTTATAGTTTACGATATTTAGGTTATAGTTTATATTCAGGTAATAGTTTAGATATTCAGGTTATAGTTTACGATATTCAGGTAACAGTTTATATTCAGGTAGTAGATTACGATATTCAGGTTATAGTTTACGATATTCAGGTTATAGTTTATATTCAGGTAATAGATTACGATATTCAGGTCATAGTTTATATTCAGGTAATAGATTACGATATTCAGGTTATAGTTCGGCAGTTCAGACATACCTCAGAAGTGAAAGGTTTTTGCTTACATTTTTTAAGATATTTTTAAAAATGAATTATTTGAAACTATACTAAAGGAAAAAACAAAGCAACTCGGGAATTTGCGCTTTATAATTTATATACTGCACACTTACTTCCACGTAATATTCCAGACAAATCCAAAGATGTTTTGTGTAAAAGAAAGGACAAAACTGTGCTGTTGTAGACTGTTAAATCACAGTACTCTTTGTAACACGAAATTCGTAAATGTTGAAGATCCGCTTTGACAATTTGAGCCATTTAGTACTGTTAATTGCACAATTTTACATCCTAAGTTTGTTCGCCTACTTGAGCCAAACTCATATTTCATCAATAATGAAACTTTGAAGGGACAACATTTGGTGTCTTATGTATTTTTTCAGACATTTTTAACGAAAGGATATGACTAATGTAGCCATGTACCATTCGGTTAACATCGACATATCATACATGCAATGTATAGCAGATATACCCGAGCTGCGATTCATTTTGCCTTTAATATATATCATACTTCCTTCTGATTGTGTAACTTCAGAATGTAAGGCCCGTTTTAAGGTTTCCCAAGAACTCGTATCAACACAAGCAATTGGTGGTTTAAGTGATGCTTAACTCGTATCATAGGTGATATTTGCAAGTGCTCCATACGTTGCCACGCCAACAGGTTTTAGTTACAGATTTTGAGATATGATTACCGGTAAGGTATGGTAGGCGTTTCAACAATCATCACAGAACCTAAGTTTGTGCAAGCGGCGCTCAAAAACCTTAGTTCTGACCCCAGAACCTATGTTCTCGTTTACAAACGTAAGTTCTCAGATAAAAACATGATTTGTACAAATGGCTTAAACTGAAAAAACAACTTCGAATATCGTTTGATATCCAAGGTTTTCAGTCGGTAACTTTGGTTCGCGAGAAAGTGAGAACCAAGGTTTTGATTGGTCAGTTCATATCACGTGAATTCGGGAAGCATGGTTTCTATTGATCCATACATTTATATTAAATAGGCCATGTGATATGACTAGATACCGAAAAGAACATTATTTTCGAGAAAAGAACGGAAACATCCGAGAAGACACAAGGGTCTACAATCTTTAAAGATAAATCGCAGCATTTGGCAAAAATTCATGTAAAGAACATTTATGACTTAGCTGTAAAAAGTCTCCCCGACTACAAATCAGTAATGTATTACTTACTGGTCCGTTAGGATCACCAAGCCCAATATGTGCGGCTTTAGAATAGAATACCGCTTAAGAAGATGTGGGAGGGTGTGAGAGGTATTGAACCTTATATTATCTTTCATGAATAGACTCAGTAAAACCGAGTCTGCTACTTTCTATTGTTTGTGTTTGCTGCATCCAAGGCATCCAATTTCAGTATTTATTAGAACAGAAATGTATCTGACTGCAACATGGCACACTCTTGGTAGCTTGTTTTCAATATAATTCATACATTTGATTTTGATATACTGCTTTCGAGTACCGGTTATGGAGCATGCGGTGTCCTCCCAAGACCCCATTTCAACACACAAAATAAACAGTCGATTTTAGTGGTTCATAGCATGTAGCACAGGTGGCATTTGCATGTTGTCGCGCTCTGAGTGTGTAGTATCATAATTCCAGATATCGGCAAGGAAACGGACCACAATATTTAAATATAACGCTCAAGTATGGTCGCATTTCTTTTTATTTTATTTTTTATAAAACTTAGAACCGAACTGTATTGACCTAAATTATGACAAAGTTTGGCAACTTATTTCATTTTACAATATATTGTAACTACTTCTGTTTTTTGAACGTTAATACTGTAACTTGCACTTTATAGATCGTGTGATGTATACCCAATATCCCGTCTCAACACATGAAATTGTCGGTTAAATGTTTCATAACTAGTATTATTGTATGATGATGACATGGATTGGATTGCAGAACTATTTTTGTAATTCTGTCAGAGCTTTCTTTTCAAAAGCTCTTATTGATAATTATAATTTGTGGACTTGTGTTGATGTTGGTAAAACGTTATCTTTCCTTCTCGATAACATTTTTATAAGATACGGTAAAACTATTTACCGCCAGGTTGTTGGTATTCCTGTGGGTACTAACTGTGCGTCACTTGTCGCAGATTTGTTTTTGTACTGCTATGAAATAGGTTTTATAATGAGTTTGTCACTTGCTAGCTAGAGTGAAGTTATTGATGTGTTTAATAATAAATTTCGGTATTCTAGATGACATACTCAATATTGATAATCCGTTCTTTGCTCATATTGTTTCTAACATTTATCCGCCAGAGCTGACGTTGAATAAAGCCAACAGTTCGGATTCTGAAACAGCATACCTCTATCTTCATCTCTCAATTACTAATGATTTCATACATAATAAAATCTATGAAAAGAGTGATGAATTCAGCTTTAACATGTTAACTATCCACACCTGGATGGGGATGAACCTCGTGCTACATAATACGGGGTTTATATCTCCCAGCTCTTTCGTTTTGCTCATTCAATGATCGAAATCAAGTTATTACAAGTAAACTTCTTTAGCAGGGTTTTCGTTATTACAAACTAAATCACTTCTGCTACTAGGAATATCCCAACACTTATTTTATGGAGATGTTGTCTATAAACTCCGAAAGTTTAAGGGATCTGGCGGGTTTCCTGACCACTTTCCAATTTCTAAAATTAATCAGGAAGTTCGTCAGAAAAGGATACGATCTTTTAGTATTACAACGCACTGCATGTTTAGTGATTGACACCTTTACAGTCAGTCACTAAACGTCAGATTCCCCTTGAGCGATGACTGGACAACCTATTGGGACTCTATAATTTCACCTACTGAAACCCCGACCAAAGGGGTAGGTGCATGAGCTTTCGTACACTAGATTAGTTTTCTCTTTGACTGCAACTACTGTGATTGTTCAGTACAACTCTGGATACATGAGCTATTTCTTATTTTGTATCATCGTAGTGTTTCGTTTGTTCATTTCTCTGGATGTGGACTTTATTGTTAGAGAATTCCTTTTGATGGGATGTAGATTTGCTTACAATGGCTTGTCTATTTGGGCGCTGAAGACGGACTATAGGCGAGGATTGTGTACACATACAATCGATTGAAGCTAACCTGTAGGCCTTATTGCCTACTGACCGTTCCAAGTCGGTAATCCTGCCTTCACCACCCATTCTGTTTTCGTTTGTGTTTTTTATTGTATAATTAATTAAATATTGTTTATAGTACAGAGAGGACCTGTATAGGTCAGTGGTTCATTTTAGTCTTGACAGGTGAACTTTTCCCATACGTCGTTGCCAAACAGTTTCCCAGACGTGATTACCAGACGTGATTACCGGTAATTTGAAGCAATTTACAAACATAGTTTAGTTAGCATTTGGTCATCAATTCGTAAAAGTACTTTTAATTTATTCAACACAGAACAGAAAGTTATTTGACAACATTATGCAAACAAAGTGTGTTTATTTCAAAATTGGACACTTTCTTCTGATTTAGAAAGTTCGGATTGTAGCATACCTTTCTTGGAGCATGTGACATTTTCCCAAGATCCCGTCTCGACACACGATATTGTCGAGTTCAGTGATTCATATCCCGTATCACAGGTGACATATGCAAGTGCTCCATACGTTGTCACGCCTTCAAGTTGTAGTGCCAGATTGCCAGACGGAATATTCGGCAAGAATCCACAATCTTAAAATATAATTATTAGATGTTGATCGGAGATATTTAACGAATTTTATTGATAATTTGCCAATAAAATATATTTGACATTATTATTGCAAATGATTGATGTTAAATTTATATATTTCATGATTACTGTATGCTGATTACATGGATTGGAATGCAGAAATATTTTAAAAGAGGTCACACTCATTTTTGAGTTGAAACAGTCATGCACTATAACACCTTAAATCAAGCATATGATGTGTCAAGAATACCTTTCTTGACACAGGAAATAGTCAAGTTCAGTGGTTCATAACCGTTATGACGGGTGACATTTGCTCCATACGTGGCCACGTCAACAGTTTGCAGTGTCTGATTACCAGACATGAAAACCGATAAGTTTAGGCAATCTTCAAGCATAGTTTATGTAGCGTTGGGTCATAAATTCGTTAAATTAGGTTTAATTTATTAAACTCAGAACATAAAGTTATTTGAAAACATTATGCCAGAAAAGTGTGTTTATTTTAGAATATGTACACTTCCTTTTGATTTTGAAATGTCCGATTGTAGCATACCTTTCATGGAGCATGTGACGTTTTCCCAAGATGCCGTCTCGACACACGATATTGTCGAGATCAGTGATTCATATCCCGTATCACAGGAGACATTTGCAAGTGCTCCATAAGTTGTCACGCCATCAAGTTGTAGTGCCAGATTGCCAGACGTAATATTGGGCAAGAATCCACAATCTTAAAATATAATTAGATTTTGATCGAAGTTATTTAACGAATTAATTTTATTTATACTTTGCAAACAACATTAATATTGCAAATTATTGATGTTTAATTGATATCTTTCATGATTACTGTATGCTTATTACATGGATTGGAATGTGGACATATTTTAAGATATGTCAGACTTATTTTTGAGTTTAAACAGTCATGCTATATGATACCTTAAATGAAGCATATGATGTGTGCCCAATACATTTCTTGATACACGAAATAGTCGAGTTCAGTGGTTCATAACCGTTATGACAGATTACATTTGCTCCATACTAGGCCACGTCAACAGTTTGCAGTGTCTGATTACCAGACATGAAAACCGATAAAATTAGGCAATCTTCAAGCATAGTTTAGGAAGTGTTGGGTCATAAATTCACAAAATTACAGACAGAACAGAAAGTTATTTTACAACATTATGCCAAACAAATTGTTTATTTTAAAAGATGTACACTTTCTTCTGATTTAGAAAATTCGGATGGTAGCATACCTTTCATGGAGCATGTGACGTTTTCCCAAGATCCCGTCTCGACACACGATATTGTCGAGTTCAGTGATTCATATCCCGTATCACAGGTGACGTTTGCAAGTGCTTCATAAGTTGTCACGCCACCAAGTTGTATTGCCAGATTGCCAGACGTAATATTCGGCAATAATCCACAATCTTAAAATATAATGTTTAGATGTTGATCGAAGTTATTTTACGAATTTTATTGATAATTTGCCAATAAAATATAGTTGACATTATTATTGCGAATGATTGATGTTAAATTATATCTTTCATGATTACTGTATGCTGATTACACGGATTGGAATGCAGAAATATTTTAAAATGTGTCACACTTATCTTTGAGTTGAAACAGTCATGCAGTATGATACCTTAAATCAAGCATATGATGTGTGCCCAATACATTTCTTGACACATAAAATAGTCGAGTTCAGTGGTTCATAACTTTTATGATAGATTACATTTGCTCCATACGTCGCCACGTCAACAGTTTGCAGTGTCTGATTACCAGACCTGAATACCGATAAGTTTAGGTAATTTTCAAGCATAGTTTAGGTAGCGTTGAGTAATCAATTCGTTATATTACGTTTAATTTATTAAACACGAAACAGAAAGTTATTTGACAACATTATGTCAATTATGTTTTGTTTATTTCAAAATAAGTACACTTTCGTCTGATTTAGAAAGTTCGGATTGCAGCATGCCTTTCTTGGAGCATGTGACGTTTTCCCAAGATCCCGTCTCGACACACGATATTGTCGAGTTCAGTGATTCATATCCCGCATTACAAGAGGCATTTGCAAGTGCTCCATACGTTGTCATGCCATCAATTTGTAGTGCCAGATTGCCAGACGTAATATTCGGCAATAATCCACAATCTCAAAATATAATGTTTAGATGTTGATCGAAGTTATTTACCGAATTTTATGTACACTTCGGCAACAAAATATATTTGACATTATTATTGCAAATGATTGATGTTCAATTGATATCTTTCATGATTACTGTATGCTGATTACACGGATTGGAATGCAGAAATATTTTAAAATTTTTGTCACATTTATCTTTGAGTTTAAACAGCCGTGCAGTATGATACCTTAAATCAAGCATTTGATATGTGCCCAATACATTTCTTGACACACGAAATAGTCGAGTTCAGTGTTTCATAACCGTTATGACAGATTACATTTGCTCCATACGTCCCCACGTCAACGGTTTGCAGTGTCTGATTACCAGACCTGAATACCGATAAGTTTAGGTAATCTTCAAGCATAGTTTAGGTAGCGTTGAGTACTAAATTCGTTAAATTACGTTTAATTTATTAAACACGAAACAGAAAGTTATTTGACAACATTATGCAATTTTTTTTTGTCTATTTCAAAATAAGTACAGTTTCTTCTGATTTAGGAAGTTCGGATTGTAGCATACCTTTCTTGGAGCATGTGACGTTTTCCCAATATCCCGTTTCGACACACGATATTGTCGAATTCAGTGATTCATATCCCGTATCACAAGAGACATTTGCATGTGTTCCATACGTTGTCATGCCATCAATTTGTAGTGCCAGATTGCCAGACGTAATATTCGGCAATAATCCACAATCTTAAAATATAATGTGTAGATGTTGATCGAAATTATTTTACGAATTTTATTTATACTTTGCCAATAAAATATATTTGACATTATTATTGCAAATCATTGATGTTAAATTGATATCTTTCATGATTACTGTATGCTGATTACACGGATTGGAATGCAAAACTATTTTAAAATGTGTCACTCTTATCTTAGAGTTGAAACAGTCATGCAGTATGATACCTTAAATCAAGCATATTATGTGTGCCCGATACATTTCTTGACACACGAAATAGTCGAGTTCAGTGGTTCATAACCGTTATGACAGATTACATTTGCTCCATACGTCCCCACGTCAACAGTTTGCAGTGTCTGATTACTAGACCTGAATATCGATAAGTTTAGGTAATCTACGAGCATAGTTTAAGTAACGTTGAGTACTAAATACGTTAAATTACGTTTAATTTATTAAACACGAAACAGAAAGTTATTTGACATCATTATGCCTTTTTTTTTTGTTTATTTCAAAATAAGTACACTTTCTTCTGATTTAGAAAGTGCGGATTGTAGCATACCTTTCTTGGAGCATGTGACGTTTTCCCAAGATCCCGTCACGACACACGATATTGTCGAGTTCAGTGATTCATATCCCGTATCACAAGAGACATTTGCAAGTGCTTCATACGTTGTCATGCCATCAATTTGTAGTGCCAGATTGCCAGACGTAATATTCGGCAATAATCCACAGTCTTAAAATAAAATATTTAGATGTTGATCGAAGTTATTTAACGAATTTTATTTACACTTTGCCAATAAAATATATTTGACATTATTATTGCAAATGATTGATGTTAAATTTATATCTTTCATGATTACGGTATGCTGATTACACGGATTGGAATACAGAAATATTTTAAAACGTGTCACTTTTATCTTTGAGTTTAAACAGTCATGTAGTATGATACCTTAAATCAAGCATATAATGTGTGCCCAATACATTTCTTGACACACGAAATAGTCGAGTTAAATGGTTCATAACCGTTATGACAGATTACACTTGCTCCATATCACTGTAGGGATCCGTACACCGGATCTTGGTCAAGACCCCGTTCACTAGTACGGAGTTTTGGTCAGCCATGTTGTAGAAAACGTGCGGATAACAACAGCAAAGGTAGGTTAACCACGTTTTTCTCCTATTTTTGTTCATGTATATGAATAATCAGTATTGCTATATGTTGCGGAAACATTTCCCCGTTCAAATATTACCGTATATTGTTGGCATATTACTTTAAATGCTACAATTCGGATCAAAGAAAAACAATTGCCAGTGCTGAAATTCGCCCAAAGTACCCTTCAACAATAAATATCTCATTAATTTTCAAGTAAATGAAAATATTAAATTGGCAGATTGATTTGTTTTTCCAATATACGTGCATGTTCAAAATTTCAGCATCATTCATCCGAAATTGGCCGAGATATGAATCGAAACAAAAACGTGCCCAGCGTAACTAATTCATATAAAAAGACGCGGATTTGTGTACGGAGTCTTGTCCATGTACTGTACGGGGTTTTGCAATGTAAAGATTGTTTTCGCTGCTCTGCACTGATGTTATTTACTTATATATGTAGTAATTCGTAGACATTATTTAGGTCCTATATGTCTTATACCATTTGTATTGTTAAGACGAAAAAATGCAGAAAACTAAAAATTAAAAGGGGTAATTCTTGAGAAAGACTCCGTACTTATTCCAAATAACTACATGTACTACAAACTAAGTCCAGACGTATTTTATTGTCTGTTAGAATTGATACAGTTGTCCAATTTTAGCTCATTGTGACCACAGTTAACGTCATATATTTTGTTTTGTCATTTACAACAATCCATTACATTGGTCAATGTTTTTTCAACTTAGAAATGAGGTAATTGCTTTAATCCGCGAATCTAAGGAATCATACAAGTCAAAACTTACATCCCAGTTAACTGATAAATCAATTCCCCCGGGTAAATGGTGGCGTATAGCAAAATTGTACAAAGTAACTCAACCAAACTTTCCAATAAAAAATAACGGTCGTATTTTAATACATCCAGTAGACAAAGCAAACGCATTGAATTCTTCCTTTTCTGCAACATTTCATATTGAACATGAACCGGAATAACCTACTTTTCATAATCGCACTGACAATAAAATGAATGACTTTATTATAAATGAAACGGAAGTAATTGATCAATTGAAAATCTTGAAATTATCGAAACCCAGATATGATTAGCACAAAGGTGTTAACATTAGTTTTAAATAGCATCGCTGCTCCATTGACGCGACTTTTTAATCTGTCATTGTCCACTAGAAAAGTACCGTAACATTGGAAACAGGCGAATGTATCTCCTATTTTTAAGGGCAAGGGAGAACCTGACATGCCGGGCAATTATGGCCTATATCCATTACCAGTATTATTTGCAAATTGATGGAAAAAATCGTATTTAAACACTTGTTCAACTATATCAAAACGAATAACCTTCTGTGCAAATACCAGGCAGGCTTTCAACCTAGTGACTCTACAGTAAATCAGCTCATAGACATATATAATAACATAATAAGCAACCTCGACGCTGGGAAAGATGTACGATTTATATTTTGCGATATTGCTAAAGCATTTGACAAAGTATGGCATGCTGGGTTGCTTTTTAAATTAGCTAAATATGGTATCAATGATTCATTATGTAACTGGATACGTAGCTTAGTCTCTCTGTTAGGCAGCAAAAAGTAGTCCTAGATTGATTCTCTTCAAGCTTCAGTACTATAGATGCAGGTGCTCCACAAGGCTCTGTTTTAGGTCCGTTTCTATTTCTGTTTTATATAAATGACATCACAGATGACTTATTGAATGATGTACGGTTATTTGCTGATGACACTTCTCTTTGTGTTGTAGTTGATAAAATCCCAGTAGAATGTGCCAACTCTCTTACAAATGATCTTTGCAAAATATCTGAATGGTCAAAAAAATGGGCTGTTACATTTAATCCTCAAAAACCCAAAAGCCTTGTTTGCACTAGAAGAAACTATAACCACCCACCAGTCTACTTTGATAATGATATAGTAAAAGACGTAGCGTCACATTGCCACCTTGGATTAACAACTCAGTCCAATGCAACTTGGTCGCATCATATAGAAAATATATACGAAAAAGCATGTGCACGATTTAACATTCTAAGAATGCTCAAGTACAAACTTGACAGACATTCTCTATTGAAAATTAATATCGCCTTTACAAGACTTATACTTGAATATGGAGATTCAGTAGGGGTTAACTGTACACAGGGCGAATCTGATCTATTATAGAGCGTCCAAGTTGAAGCAGCACGAATATTAACAGGCCTCAGATGCAATTCCTCTATATCATACTTACATACTGAATTGAACTTAGAAACATTAACAAAAAGAAGAAAAGATCATAAACTTGTAACTATTTACAAAATAATTTATGGCATAAGTCCATATTACATGTATAACTTAATCCAGCCATACTTACCTGTAAACAATAATTATAACCTTCGAACTTCAGGATTAAACTTATGTCTCCCTCTTTGTCGTACAACATCATATTATAACAGCTTTCTGCCGAGTACAATTAAATTATGGAATGCT
Organism: Cyrtodaria siliqua; assembly: GCA_037043455.1. Classification (NCBI taxonomy): domain Eukaryota; kingdom Metazoa; phylum Mollusca; class Bivalvia; order Adapedonta; family Hiatellidae; genus Cyrtodaria; species Cyrtodaria siliqua. The sequence continues at coordinate 235,799 of JAWPHD010001266.1, forward strand.
TTACATTTAGACGCTAAAAATACACCATCTGTTGAACAATTTAAGCATAAACTTAAGGCTATTGAACATAGGACTGACAGTCCATATCACTATAATATAGGAAATAGGAATGATAACATCATCCATTGTCAATTAAGAAATAACTCAAGTAATCTAAATACGCATTTATTTGACCACTTCTTGACAGATTCAGCAGTATGTCCGAAATTTGGCAATCCATGTGAGGACAATACTCATTTCTTTTTCAACTGTCCACTGTATAACCAATTCAGAAATGACTTACTTGATACCCTAGCCAATCTTTTTGATGTCACGCATATCAACATTGACTTGATACTGAATGGCAGTTCCAAACTAGACGATACTACGAACTCAGAAATTGTACTTATCGTCCACAAATACATCAAGTGTACCAGCAGATTTTTGTAGAATTATAGATGTATGTACATGTACATATGTATATAGGTATGTACATGAATGTGTACATGTATGTATATACTATTGTATTTTCAGATATGTTAGAAGTTTTTTTTATATATTATCATCTTTCTTCCTTTTTTATTGTAATTTTTATTTTTTTGTTTGTCTGTTTTCTCAGTTATCTTAAATTCCAAAATTAACTATTGGTTACAGAAACTCATACTAAAACCATTATATTTTGTAATAATCGGTACATTTTTATATATATTTCGTATTGGTTTCCAGTATGATTTTCTTTCTGTTTATATTTTTTTCTCTCAAATTCTTTCTGAAAGTACAAAGTGTTAATACTAAACAGTCACGGTACACATGTTTCAAAGATTCTAAGTTAATTGTCAAACCAATATATGCAAGCTGTACTACAATTCCACATTTTATGTTATGTTTGATATGAATTTATTGTTTATATGTACCTTGATATGGGAGAGGTCTTACATAGGCATTGCCTGTTGTCCAATCCCATTCAGTACTTGAATAAAATATTGTTTAAATAAAGTATTATTATACGTCCCACAGGCGTTAAAAATCCTTACCGTATTTTTTCAAACAGTTTGCCTGTCAGATTAAAATTAAGTCTATGCCCCATACTGACATCTAAACTATGTCAAACTTTCCTAAGCATGTTAATAGAAAATGTAAAGTTGGTTCTTAAACTACATTGACAACACATGATATAGATATTAATATTAATTATCTATATAGCTCGCATGATTATATCTGTTCAAAGAAAATCTACGTTGATTCAGTTCTAATGACACTACATTGACTGTTTACTATTAAATGTAATGCAAGTACCATTAAAACCATAGTTTCATACAATATATTTAAAGCAAATCTCCGTACAGTAAAAAGAGAATATTTGCAGTACTCCGTACACAAGTGCCCAAGACCCCGTACACAAACATTAATTTTGTTTCGATTTATATCTCGGTCAATTTCGGATGAATGAAGTTCAACATTTGAACATGCACGTATATTGGAAAAACAAATAAATCTGCCAATTCATAATTTTCATTAACTTGAAAATTAATGAGATATTTATTGCTGAAGGGTACTTTGGGCTATTTTCAGCACTGGCAATTGTTTTTCTTTGATCCGAATTGTAGCATTTAAAGTAATATGTCAACAATGTACGGTAATATTTGAACGAGGAAATGTTTCCGCACCATATATCAATACTGATTATTCATATAAAATGAACAAAAATAGGAGAAAAGCGTGGTTAACCTACCTTTACTGTTGTTATCCGTACGTTTTCTACAACATGGCTGACCAAAACTCCGTACTAGTGAACGGGGTCTTGACCAAGATCCGGTGTACGGATCCCTACAGTGCATATGTCGCCACGTCAACAGTTTGCAGTGTCTGATTACCAGACCTGAGTACCGATAAGTTTAGGTAATTTTCAAGCATAGTTTATGTACCGTTGAGTACTTAATTCGTTAAATTACGTTTAATTTATTAAACACGAAACAGAAAGTTATTTGACAACATTAAGCCAAATTTTTCTGTTTATTTCAAAATAAGTACACTTTCTTCTGATTTAGAATGTTCGGATTGTAGCATACCTTTCTTGGAGCATGTGACGTTTTCCCAAGATCCCGTCTCGACACACGATATTGTCGAGTTCAGTGATTCATATCCCGTATCACAAGAGACATTTGCAAGTTCTCCATACATTGTCATGCCATCGATTTGTAGTGCGAGATTGCCAGACGTAATATTCGGTAATAATCCACAATCTTAAAATATAATGTTTAGATGTTGATCGAAGTTATTTAACGAATTTTATGTACACTTTGGCAATACATTATATTTGACATTATTATTGCAAATGATTGATGTTAAATCTATATCTTTCATGATTACTGTATGCTGATTACACGGATTGGAAAGCAGAAATATTTTAAAATGTGTCACACTTATCTTTGAGTTTAAACAGTCATGCAGTATGATACCTTAAATCAAGCATATGATGTGTGCCCAATACATTTCTTGACACACGAAATAGTCGAGTTCAGTGGTTCATAACCGTTATGATAGATTACATTTGCTCCATACGTCGCCACGTCAACAGTTTGCAGTGTCTGATTACCAGACCTGAATACCGATAAGTTTAGGTAATCTTCAAGCATAGTTTATGTAGCGTTGAGTACTAAATTCGTTAAATTACGTTTAATTCAATAACATGAAACAGAAAGTTATTTGACAACATTATGCATTTTTTTTTAGTTTATTTCAAAATATGTACACTTTCTTCTGATTTAAAAAGTTCGGATTGCAGCATACCTTTCTTGGAGCATGTTACGTTTTCCCAAGATCCCGTCTCCACACACGATATTGTCGAGTTTATTGATTCATATCCCGTATCACAAGATACATTTGCAAGTGCTCCATACGTTGTCATGCCATCAATTTGTAGTGCCAGATTGCCAGACGTAATATTCGGCAATAATTCACAGTCTTAAAATATTATGTTTAGATGTTGATCGAAGTTATTTAACGAATTTTATTTACACTTTGCCAATCAAATATATTTGACATTATTATTGCAAATGATTGATGTTCAATTGATATCTTTCATGATTACTGTATGCTGATTACACGGATTGGAATGCAGAAATATTTTAAAATGTTTCACACTTATCTTTGAGTTTAAACAGTCAGGCAGTATGATAACTTAAATCAAGCATATGATGTGTGCCCAATACATTTCTTGACACACGAAATAGTCGAGTTCAGTGGTTCATAACCGTTATGACGGATTACATTTGCTCCATACGTCGTCACGTCAACAGTTTGCAGTGTCTGATTACCAGACCTGAATACCGATAAGTTTAGGTAATCTTCAAGTATAGTTTAGGTAGCGTTGAATACTAAATTCGTTAAGTACGTTTAATTTATTAAACACGAAACAGAAAGTTATTTGACAACATTATGCCAATTTGTTCTGTTTATTTCAAAATAAGTACACTTTCTTCTGATTTAGAAATTTCGGATTGTAGTATACCTTTCTTGGAGCATGTGACGTTTCCCCAAGATCCCGTCTCGACACACGATATTGTCGAGTTCAGTGATTCATATCCCGTATCACAAGAGACATTTGCAAGTGCTCCATACATTGTCATGCCATCAATTTGTAGTGAGAGATTGCCAGTGGTAATATTCGGCAATAATCCACAATCTTGAAATATAATGTTTAGATTTTGATCGAAGTTATTTACCGAATTTTATGTACACTTTGGCAATACAATATATTTGACATTATTATTGCAAATGATTGATGTTCAATTGATATATTTCATGATTACTTTATGCTGATTACGCGGATTGGAATGCAGAAATATTTTAAAATTTGTCACAATTATATTTGAGTTTAAACAGTCTTGTACTTATATTGCCTATTGATGCTGCCTTGTTGGTTAGAGTTTTTAGATCATGTCGGGGATTTCTTTATTTACACTGTCCTTTTTTAATGGGATGACAGTAGGGTAAGTGTGAGGTTTGGTGCACCCTAGAACCGGTTTAAACCCCCAGTGGCCTACTTTGCCACTTACCATTTCAAGGCGATAGCCCTATGGACAACCCTTTTGTGTTTGTGATGTCGTTTGCATTTTTTATTACTTTTGTCTTTTCGTTTGTCTGTTTGCGTGTTTGTTTTTGTGTTTTGTGGTTGACTGTCGTCTTTGAATGCTGCTTTCCCTGTCTGATATTTTTATCCTTTTTTGTAGTATGATACCTTAAATCAAGCATTTGATATGTGCCCAATACATTTTTTGACACACGAAATAGTCGAATTCAGTGGTTCCTAACCGTTATTACAGACTACATTTGCTACATACGTCGCCACGTCAACAGTTTGCAGTGTCTGATTACCAGACCTGAATACCGTTAAGTTTAGGTAATATTCAAGCATAGTTTAGGTAGCGTTGAGAACTAAATTCGTTAAATTACGTTTAATTTATTAAACACGAAACAGAAAGTTATTTGACAACATTATGCAATTTTTTTTTGTCTATTTCAAATTAAGTACGATTTTTTCTGATTTAGAAAGTTCGGATTGTAGCATACCTTTCTTGGAGCAGGTGACGTTTTCCCAAGATCCCGTTTCGACACACGTTATTGTCGAATTCAGTGATTCATATCCAGTATCACAAGAGACATTTGCAAGTGTTCCATATGTTGTCATGCCATCAATTTGTAGTGCCAGATTGCCAGACGTAATATTCGCCAATAATCAACAATCTTAAAATATAATGTTTAGATGTTGATCGAAGTTATTTAACGAATTTTATTTATACTTTGCCAATAAAATATATTTGACATTATTATTGCAAATGATTGAATTGAAATTTATATCTTTCATGATTACTGTATGCTGATTACACAAAGTTATTTGACAACATTATGCCATTTTTTTTTGTTTATTTCAAAATAAGTACATTTTCTTCTGATTTAGAAAGTTGGGTTTGTAGCATACCTTTCTTGGAGCATGTGACGTTTTCCCAAGATCCCGTCTCGACACACGATATTGTCGAGTTGAGTGATTCATATCCCGTATCACAAGAGACATTTGCAAGTGCTCCATACGTTGTCATGCCATCAATTTGTAGTGCCAGATTGCCAGACGTAATATTCGGCAATAATCCACAATCTTAAAATATAATGTTTAGATGTTGATCGAAGTTATTTAACGAATTTTATTTATACTTTGCCAATAGAATATATTTGACATTATTATTGCAAATGATTGATGTTAAATTTATATCTTTCATGATAACTGTATGCTGATTACTCGGATTGGAATGCAGAAATATTTTAAAATGTGTCACACTTATCTTTGAGTTAAACAGTCATGCAGTATGATACCTTAAATCAAGCATATGCTGTGTGCCCAATACCTTTCTTGACATACGAAATAGTCGAGTTCAGTGGTTCATAACCGTTATGACGGATTACATTTGCTCCATACGTCGCCACGTCAATAGTTTGCAGTGTATGATTAGCAGACCTGAATACCGATACGTTTAGGTAATCTTCAAGCATATAGTTTATGTAGCGTTGAGTACTAAATTCGTTAAATTACGTTTAATTTATTAAACACGAAACAGAAAGTTATTTGACAACATTATGCCAAATGTTTCTGTTTATTTCAAAATAAGAACACCTTCTTCTTATTTAGAAATTTCGGATTGTAGCATACCTTTCTTGGAGCATGTGGCGTTTTCCCAAGATCCCGTCTCGACACACGATATTGTCGAGTTCAGTGATTGATATCCCGTATCACAAGAGACATTTGCAAGTGCTCCATACGTTGTCAAGTTATTTAACAAATTTTTGTACACTTTGCCAATAAAATATATTTGACATTATTATTGCAAATGATTGAATTGAAATTTATATCTTTCATGATTACTGTATGCTGATTACACAGATTGGAATGCAGAAATATTTGTAAAATGTGTCACACTTGTCTTTGAGTTTAAACAGTCATGTAGTATGATACCTTAATTCAAGCATATTATGTGTGCCCAATACATTTCCTGACATACGAAATAGTCGAGTTCAGTGGTTCATAACCGTTATGACAGATTACATTTGCTCCATACGTCGCCACGTCAACAGTTTGCAGTGTCTGATTACCAGACCTGAATACCGATAAGTTTAGGTATTCTTCAAGCATAGTTGAGGTAGCGTTGAGTACTAAAGTCGTTAAATAACGTTTTTATTTATTAAACACGAAACAGAAAGTTATTTGACAACATTATGAATATTTTTTTTGTTTATATCAAAATAAGTACACTTTCTTCTGATTTAGAAAGTTCGGATTGTAACATACTTTTCTTGGAGCATGTGACGTTATCCCAAGATCCCGTCTCGATACACGATATTGTCGAGTTCAGTGATTCATATCCCGTATCACAAGAGACATTTGCAAGTGCTCCAAACGTTGTCATGCCATCAATTTGTAGTTCCAGATTGCCAGATGTAGTATTCGGAAATAATCCACAATCTTAAAATATAATGTTTAGATGTTGATCGAAGTTATTTAACGAATTTTATTTATACCTTGCCAATAAAATATATTTGACATTATTATTGCAAATGAATGATGTTAAATTTATATCTTTCATGATTACTGTATGCTGATTACACGGACTGGAATGAAGAAACAATTTTAAAATGTGTCACACTTATCTTTGAGTTGAAACTGCTCATGCAGTATGATACTTTAAATTAAGCATATGATGTGTGCCCAATACATTTCTTGACACACGAAATAGTCGAGTTCAGTGGATAATAACCGTGATGACAGATTACATTTGCTCCATACGTCGACGTGTCAACAGTTTGCAGTGTCTGATTACCAGACTGGAATACCGATACGTTTAGGTAATCTTCAAGCATATAGTTTATGTAGCGTTGAGTACTAAAGTCGTTAAATAACGTTTTATTTATTAAACACGAAACAGAAAGTTTTTTGACAACATTATGAATATTTTGTTTTGTTTATTTCAAAATAAGTACACTTTCTTCTGATTTAGAAAGTTCGGATTGTAACATACTTTTCTTTGAGCATGTGACGTTATCCCAAGATCCCGTCTCGATACACGATATTGTCGAGTTCAGTGATTCATATCCCGTATCACAAGAGACATTTGCAAGTGCTCCATACGTCGTCATGCCATCAATTTGTATTGCCAGATTTCCAGATGTAATATTCGGCAATAATCCACAATCTTTAAATATAATATTTAGATGTTGATCGAAGTTATTTAATGAATTTTATTTATACTTTGCCTATTAAATATATTTGACATTATTATTGCAAATGATTGATGTTAAATTGATATATTTCATGATTACTGTATGCTGATTACACGGATTGGAATGCAGAAATATTTTAAAATGTGTCACACTTATCTTTGAGTTGAAACAGTCATGCAGTATGATACCTTAAATTAAGCGTATGATGTGTGTCCAATACATTTCTTGACACACGAAATAGTTGAGTTCAGTGGTTCATAACCGTTATGACAGATTACATTAGCTCCATACGTCGCCACGTCAACAGTTTGCAGTGTATGATTAGCAGACCTGAATACCGATAAGTTTAGATAATCTTCAAGCATATAGTTTAGGTAGCGTTGAGTACTCAATTCATTAAATTACGTTTAATTTATTAAACACGAAACGGAAAGTTATTTGACAACATTATGCCTATTTTTTTTTGTTTATTTGAAAATAAGTACACTTTCTTCTGATTTAGAAAGTTCGGATTGTAGCATACCTTTCTTGGAGCATGTGACGTTTTCCCAAGATCCCGTCATGACACACGATAGTGTCGAGTTCAGTGATTCATATCCCGTATCACAAGAGACATTTGCAAGTGCTCCATACGTTGTCATGCCATCCATTTGTATTGCCAGATTGCCAGATGTAATATTTGGCAATAATCCACAATCTTTAAATATAATTTTTAGATGTTGATCGAAGTTATTTTACGAATTGTATTTATACTTTGCCAATAAAATATATTTGTCATTATTATTGCAAATGATTGATGTTAAATTTATACCTTTCATGATTTCTGTATGCTGATTACACGGATTTGAATGCAGAAATATTTTACAATTTGTCACACTTATCTTTGAGTTGAAACTGCTCATGCAGTATGATACTTTAAATTAAGCATATGATGTGTGCCCAATACATTTCTTGACACACGAAATAGTCGAGTTCAGTGGATAATAACCGTGATGACAGATTACATTTGCTCCATACGTCGACGTGTCAACAGTTTGTAGTGTCTGATTACCAGACTGGAATACCGATAAGTTTAGGTATTCTTCAAGCATAGTTGAGGTAGCGTTGAGTACTAAAGTCGTTAAATAACGTTTTATTTATTAAACACGAAACAGAAAGTTTTTTGACAACATTATGAATATTTTGTTTTGTTTATTTCAAAATAAGTACACTTTCTTCTGATTTAGAAAGTTCGGATTGTAACATACTTTTCTTGGAGCATGTGACGTTATCCCAAGATCCCGTCTCGATACACGATATTGTCGAGTTCAGTGATTCATATCCCGTATCACAAGAGACATTTGCAAGTGCTCCAAACGTTGTCATGCCATCAATTTGTAGTTCCAGATTGCCAGATGTAATATTCGGAAATAATCCACAATCTTAAAATATAATGTTTAGATGTTGATCGAAGTTATTTAACGAATTTTATTTATACCTTTCCAATAAAATATATTTGACATTATTATTGCAAATGAATGATGTTAAATTTATATCTTTCATGATTACTGTATGCTGATTACACGGATTTGAATGCAGAAATATTTTACAATTTGTCACACTTATCTTTGAGTTGAAACTGCTCATGCAGTATGATACCTTAAATCAAGCATATGATGTGTGCCCAATACATTTCTTGACACATAAAATAGTCGAGTTCAGTGGTTCATAACTTTTTAATGATAGATTACATTTGCTCCATACGTCGCCACGTCAACAGTTTGCAGTGTCTGATTACCAGACCTGAATACCGATAAGTTTAGGTAATCTTGAAGCATAGTTTAGGTAGCGTTGAGTACTAAATTCGTTAAATTACGTTTAATTTATTAAACACGAAACAGAATGTTATTTGACAACATTTTGACATTTTATTTGTTTATTTCAAAATTAGTACACTTTCTTCTGATTTCGAAAGTTCTGATTGTAGCATACCTTTCTTGGAGCATGTGACGTTTTCCCAAGATCCCGTCTCGACACACGATATTGTCGAGTTCAGTGATTCATATCCCGTATCACAAGAGACATTTGCAAGTGCTCCATACGTTGTCATGCCATCAAGTTGTAGTGCCAGATTGCCAGACGTAATGTTCGGCAATAACCCACAGTCTTAAAATATGATGTTTAGATGTTGATCGAAGTTATTTAACGAATTTTATTTATACTTTGCCAATAAAATATATTTGACATTATTATTGCAAATGATTGATGTTAAATTTATATCTTTCATGATTACTGTATGCTGATTACACGGATTGAAATGCAGAAATATTTTAAAATGTGTCACACTTATCTTTGTGTTTAAACAGTCATGCAGTATGATACATTAAATCAAGCATATGATGTGTGCCAAATACATTTCTTGACACACGAAATAGTCGAGTTCAGTGGTTCATAATCGTTATGGCAGATTACATTTGCTCCATACGTCGCCACGTCAACAGTTTGCAGTGTCTGATTACCAGACCTGAATACCGTTAAGTTTAGGTAATATTCAAGCATAGTTTAGGTAGCGTTGAGTACTAAATTCTTTAAATTACGTTTAATTTATTAAACACGAAACAGAAAGTTATTTGACAACATTATGCAATTTTTTTTGTCTATTTCAAAATAAGTACAGTTTTTTCTGATTTAGAAAGTTCGGATTGTAGCATACCTTTCTTGGAGCAGGTGACGTTTTCCCAAGATCCCGTTTCGACACACGTTATTGTCGAATTCAGTGATTCATATCCCGTATCACAAGAGACATTTGCAAGTGTTCCATATGTTGTCATGCCATCAATTTGTAGTGCCAGATTGCCAGACGTAATATTCGGCAATAATCCACAATCTTAAAATATAATGTTTAGATGTTGATCAAAGTTATTGTACTAATTGTATTTATACTTTGCCAATAACATATATTTGACATTATTATTGCAAATGATTGATGTTAAATTTATATCTTTCATGAATACTGTATGTGGATTACACGGATTGGAATGCAGAACTATTTGAAAATGTGTCACACTTATTTTTGTGATTAAACAGTCATGCAGTACGATACCTTAAATCAAGCATATGATGTGTGCCCAATACCTTTCTTGACACACGAAACAGTCGAGTTCAGTGGTTTATAACTGTTATGACAGATTACATTTGCTCCAAACTTCGCCACGTCAACAGTTTGCAGTGTCTGATTATCAAATCTGAATACCGATAAGTTTAGGTAATCTTCAAGCATAGTTTAGGTAGCGTTGAGTACTCAATTCGTTGAATTACGTTTCATTTATTAAACACGAAGCAGAAAGTTATTTGACAATATTATGCCAATTTTCTTTTGTTTATATCAAAATAAGTACACTTTCTTCTGATTTAGAAAGTTCGGATTGTAGCATACCTTTCTTGGAGCATGTGACGTTTTCCCAAGATCCCGTCTCGACACACGATATTGTCGAGTTCAGTGATTCATATCCCGTATCACAAGAGACATTTGCAAGTGCTCCATACGTTGTCATGACATCAATTTGTAGTGTCAGATTGCCAGACGTAATATTCGGCAATAATCCACAATCTTAAAATATAATGTTTAGATGTTGATCGAAGTTATTTAACGAATTTTATTTATACTTTGCCAATAGAATATATTTGACATTATTATTGCAAATGATTGATGTTAAATTTATATCTTTCATGATTACTGTATGCTGATTACTCGGATTGGAATGCAGAAATATTTTAAAATCTGTCACACTTATCTTTGAGTTAAACAGTCATGCAGTATGATACCTTAAATCAAGCATATGCTGTGTGCCCAATACCTTTCTTGACATACGAAATAGTCGAGTTCAGTGGTTCATAACCGTTATGACGGATTACATTTGCTCCATACGTCGCCACGTCAATAGTTTGCAGTGTATGATTAGCAGACCTGAATACCGATAAGTTTAGGTAATCTTCAAGCATATAGTTTATGTAGCGTTGAGTACTAAATTCGTTAAATTACGTTTAATTTATTAAACACGAAACAGAAAGTTATTTGACAACATTATGCCAAATGTTTCTGTTTATTTCAAAATAAGAACACCTTCTTCTTATTTAGAAATTTCGGATTGTAGCATACCTTTCTTGGAGCATGTGGCGTTTTCCCAAGATCCCGTCTCGACACACGATATTGTCGAGTTCAGTGATTGATATCCCGTATCACAAGAGACATTTGCAAGTGCTCCATACGTTGTCATGACATCAATTTGTAGTGCCAGATTGCCAGATATAACATTCGGCAATAATCCACAATCTTTAAATATAATGTTTAGATGTTGATCGAAGTTATTTAACAATTTTTTGTACACTTTGCCAATAAAATATATTTGACATTATTATTGCAAATGATTGAATTGAAATTTATATCTTTCATGATTACTGTATGCTGATTACACAAAGTTATTTGACAACATTATGCCATTTTTTTTTGTTTATTTCAAAATAAGTACATTTTCTTCTGATTTAGAAAGTTGGGTTTGTAGCATACCTTTCTTGGAGCATGTGACGTTTTCCCAAGATCCCGTCTCCACACACGATATTGTCGAGTTGAGTGATTCATATCCCGTATCACAAGAGACATTTGCAAGTGCTCCATACGTTGTCATGCCATCAATTTGTAGTGCCAGATTGCCAGACGTAATATTCGGCAATAATCCACAATCTTAAAATATAATGTTTAGATGTTGATCGAAGTTATTTAACAAATTTTTGTACACTTTGCCAATAAAATATATTTGACATTATTATTGCAAATGATTGAATTGAAATTTATATCTTTCATGATTACTGTATGCTGATTACACAGATTGGAATGCAGAAATATTTTTAAAATGTGTCACACTTGTCTTTGAGTTTAAACAGTCATGTAGTATGATACCTTAAATCAAGCATATTATGTGTGCCCAATACATTTCTTGACACACGAAATAGTCGAGTTCAGTGGTTCATAACCGTTATGACAGATTACATTTGCTCCATACGTCGCCACGTCAACAGTTTGCAGTGTCTGATTACCAGACCTGAATACCGATAGGTTTAGGTAATCTTCAAGCATAGTTGAGGTAGCGTTGAGTACTAAAGTCGTTAAATAACGTTTTATTTATTAAACACGAAACAGAAAGTTATTTGACAACATTATGAATATTTTTTTTTGTTTATATCAAAATAAGTACACTTTCTTCTGATTTAGAAAGTTCGGATTGTAACATACTTTTCTTGGAGCATGTGACGTTATCCCAAGATCCCGTCTCGATACACGATATTGTCGAGTTCAGTGATTCATATCCCGTATCACAAGAGACATTTGCAAGTGCTCCAAACGTTGTCATGCCATCAATTTGTAGTTCCAGATTGCCAGATGTAATATTCGGAAATAATCCACAATCTTAAAATATAATGTTTAGATGTTGATCGAAGTTATTTAACGAATTTTATTTATACCTTGCCATTAAAATATATTTGACATCATTATTGCAAATGAATGATGTTAAATTTATATCTTTCATGATTACTGTATGCTGATTACACGGACTGGAATGAAGAAACAATTTTAAAATGTGTCACACTTATCTTTGAGTTTAAACAGTCATGAAGTATGATACCTTAAATCAAGCATATGATGTGTGCCCAATACATTTCTTGACACACGAAATAGTTGAGTTCAGTGGTTCATAACCGTTATGACAGATTACATTTGCTCCATACGTCGCCACGTCAACAGTTTGAAGTGTATGATTAGCAGACCTGAATACCGATAAGTTTAGATAATCTTCAAGCATATAGTTTAGGTAGCGTTGAGTACTCAATTCATTAAATTACGTTTAATTTATTAAACACGAAACAGAATGTTATTTGACAACATTATGCCATTTTTTTTTGTTTATTTGAACATAAGTACACTTTCTTCTGATTTAGAAAGTTCGGATTGTAGCATACCTTTCTTGGAGCATGTGACGTTTTCCCAAGATCCCGTCATGACACACGATATTGTCGTGTTCAGTGATTCATATCCCGTATCACAAGAGACATTTGCAAGTGCTCCATACGTTGTCATGCCATCCATTTGTAGTGCCAGATTGCCAGATGTAATATTCGGCAATAATCCACAATCTTTAAATATAATTTTTAGATGTTGATCGAAGTTATTTTACGAATTGTATTTATACTTTGCCAATAAAATATATTTGTCATTATTATTGCAAATGATTGATGTTAAATTTATATCTTTCATGACTTCTGTATGCTGATTACACGGATTTGAATGCAGAAATATTTTACAATTTGTCACACTTATCTTTGAGTTGAAACTGCTCATGCAGTATGATACTTTAAATTAAGCATATGATGTGTGCCCAATACATTTCTTGACACACGAAATAGTCGAGTTCAGTTGATAATAACCGTGATGACAGATTACATTTGCTCCATACGTCGACGTGTCAACAGTTTGCAGTGTCTGATTACCAGACCTGAATACCGATAAGTTTAGGTAATCTTGAAGCATAGTTTAGGTAGCGTTGAGTACTAAATTCGTTAAATTACGTTTAATTTATTAAACACGAAACAGAAAGTTATTTGACAACATTTTGACATTTTATTTGTTTATTTCAAAATTAGTACACTTTCTTCTGATTTCGAAAGTTCGGATTGTAGCATACCTTTCTTGGAGCATGTGACGTTTTCCCAAGATCCCGTCTCGACACACGATATTGTCGAGTTCAGTGATTCATATCCCGTATCACAAGAGACATTTGCAAGTGCTCCATACGTTGTCATGCCATCAAGTTGTAGTGCCAGATTGCCAGACGTAATGTTTGGCAATAACCCACAGTCTTAAAATATGATGTTTAGATGTTGATCGAAGTTATTTAACGAATTTTATTTATACTTTGCCAATAAAATATATTTGACATTATTATTGCAAATGATTGATGATCAATTTATATCTTTCATGATTACTGTATGCTGATTACACGGATTGGAATGCAGAAATATTTTAAAATATGTCACACTTATCTTTGAGTTTAAACAGTCATGCAGTATGATATCTTAAATCAAGCATATTATGTGTTCCCAATACAATTCTTGACACACGAAATAGTTGAGTTCAATGGTTCATAACCGTTATGACGGATTACATTTGCTCCATACGTCGCCACGTCAACAGTTTGCAGTGTCTGATTACCAGACCTGAATACCGATGAAAAGTTTAGGTAATCTTCAAGCATAGTTTAGGTAGCGTTGAGTACTCAATTCATTAAGTTACGTTTAATTTATTAAACACGAAACGGAAAGTTATTTAACAACAGTATGCCAATTTTGTTTTGTTTATTTCAAAATAAGTACACTTTCTTCTGATTAAGAAAGTTCGGATTGTAGCATTCCTTTCTTGGAACATGTGACGTTTTCCCAAGATCCCTTCCCAAGACGTAATGTTCGGCAATAACCCACAGTCTTAAAATATGATGTTTAGATGTTGATCGAAGTTATTTAACGAATTTTATTTATACTTTGCCAATATAATATATTTGACATTATTATTGCGAATGATTGATGTTAAATGTATATCTTTCATGATTACTGTATGCTGATTACACGGATTGGAATGCAGAAATATTTTAAAATGTGTCACACTTATCTTTGAGTTGAAACTGCGCATGCAGTATGATACCTTAAATCAAGCATATGATGTGTGCCCAATACATTTCTTGACACACGAAATAGTCGAGTTCAGTGGTTCATAACCGTTATGACGGATTACATTTGCTCCATACGTCCCCACGTCAACAGTTTGCAGTGTCTGATTACCAGACCTGAATACCGATAAGTTTAGGTAATCTTCAAGCATAGTTTAGGTAGCGTTGAGTACTAAATTCGTTTAATTCCGTTTAATTTGTTAAACACGAAACAGAAAGTACTGGAAATAGAAAGATATCTGACAAAAGTATGCCAATTTATTTTTGTTTATTCCAAAATAAGTACACTTTCTTCTGATTTAGAAAGTTCGGATTGTAGCATTCCTTTCTTGGAACATGTGACGTTTTCCCAAGATCCCTTCCCGACACACAATATTGTCGAGTTCAGTGATTCATATCCCGTATCACAAGAGACATTTGTAAGTGCTCCATACGTTGTCATGCCATCAATTTGTAGTGCCAGATTGCCAGACGTAATATTCGGCAATAATCCACAGTCTTACAAAAAATTAAGGTTTAAATGTTGATCGAAATCATTTAACAAATCTTATTTATACTTTGCCAATACAATATATTTGACATTATTATTGCAAATGATTATGTTAAAATTATATATTTCACGATTACTGTATGCTGATTACACGGAATGGAATGCAGAATTATTTTAAAATGTTTCACACTTATCGTTGAGCTTAAACAGTCATGCAGTATGATACCTTAAATCAAGCATATACTGTGTGCCCAATACATTTCTTGACACACGAAACAATCGTGTTCAATGGTTCATAACCGTTATGGCAGATTACATTTGCTCCATACGTCGCCACGTCAACAGTTTGCATTATCTGATTACCATACCAGAATACCGATAAGTTTAGGTAATCTTCAAGCAAATATTAGGTAGCGTTGAGTACTAAATTCGTTAAATTACGTTTAATTTATTAAACACGAAACAGAATTTTTTTTTTTGTTTATTTCAAAATAATTTTCAATTGAAGCAGTCATGCAGTATGATACCTTAAATCAAGCATATTATGTGTGTCCAAAACCTTTCTTGACACACGAAATTGTCGAGTTCAGTGGTTCATAACCGTTATGAAAGGTGACATCTGCTCCATACGTCGCCACGTCAACAGTTTGCAGTGTCTAATTACCAGACCTGAATACCGATAAGTTTAGGTAATCTTCAAGCATAGTTCAGATAGCGTTGGGTAATCAATTCGTTAAATTACTAATAATTTATTAAACACAGAACAGAAATTATTTGACAACATTATGCCTAAACAGTGTGTACACTTCCTTCTGATTTAGAAAGTTCGGATTGCAGCATACCTTTCACGGAGCATGTGACGTTTTCCCAAGATCCCGTCTCGACACACGATATTGTCGAGTTCAGTGATTCATATCCCGTATCACAGGAGACATTTGCAAGTGCATCATACGTTGTCACGCCATCATGTTGTAGTGCCAGATTGCCAGACGTAATATTCGGCAAGATTCCACAATCTTAAAATACAATGTTTAGATGTTTATTGAAGTTATTTAGATTTGATTTATACTTTGCCAATAAAATATATTTTATATATATATTGCAAACGATTTATGTTTAATTTATATCTTTCATGATTAATGTTTGCTGATTACATGGATTGGAATGCAGAAATATTTTAAAATATGTCACATTTATCTTTGAGTTTAAACAGTCATGCAGTATGATATCTTAAATCAAGCATATGATGTGTGCCCAATACATTTCTTGACACACGAAATAGTCGAGTTCAGTGGTTCATAACCGTTAAGACAGATTACATTTGCTCCATACGTCGCCACGTCAACAGTTTGCAGTGTCTGATTACCAGACCTGAATACCGGTATAAGTTTAGGCAATCTTCAATCATAGTTACTACAAACATAGTTAGTATACATTATGTTGTCATTCCTTAAAAGTTCGATTCCGTGAGCATAAATATAATGCTGTCAATCATAAAAAATTGAATATATAATTCATGATAATGATGCAATAATAAACGTTACAATAAAAGCTAGACATATAGCAGAACTAAAATGGATGAAAAACTTCCAGACACCATTTCCACGGGGCCTTAATGACAATAGTTATCAACAAGGCAATATTTCAAAAGAACGTTATATTGACATTTTTGCTATATTTTTCATTCGAAAACGTAAATTTAGGTCTGATGGTTCTAGACGGAATGGTAACATCAAACGGAAATCACGCATTACTATGTCAGTCGCTGATTTTTCTGGAAAGCACTCGATGCTTTCTTGTCTCACCTATCTATCAATTTCTTCACTTAAGCTAATTGACGAGGAAGCAGACAAAAGTTTCATTCTTTCAGCTCCTTTGTATAACACTGCTACCAATTATTCAAAGCTATACGCAGCATGTTCTCCGATCCCATATTGACAAGAAGTATGATCAAGTCAGACATGTCTAAAAATTATTTATCTTAATAAGGGCATTACTTTATTGATATACAAAGTATTGTTTCGAGATAATCGTGTTGTTGATTCTATTCTTAAATATTTCAAAAAATCCGAAAACCCTATAATTTGTCCAAAAAGCAATTAAAAATATGATCTTTAACTACAAAAAAACAGTGTCTGACATTGCTATAGTAAATAACACTCCTAAGGAATGCGAGTGTAAAACATTTAAGTTTTGCTATGCTCTGGCCGGTCTTGTCATTACTGATACTTTTGATATTGTAGATAAACGTATTCTGCATTTGTTTTCTAAAGGTCGCAGTATAGATTGCCTTCTGTGATTGATTTTAATGCATGTCGTGGTCAGATCTCCCAATCCATTGAGGATTTTAGTATTAATTGGTGTCGTAGAGAAAATGCTGACCCTAAATCCCTTTCTACTTGGAACAATACTATTTTTAACATCATATATACCCGTATTAAATTACACAAGCAACCATATAAAACCTGTTTTATTTCGAATTCTAGTTATTGCACCATTACAAATATCTCCAAACTTTTAACATCTTGTCTTACTGCCGTTAAAGATCACGTTAAACAATAATGTGCTAAAGCTAATGAGAACTCTGGTATTAATTTATTTTGGTCTATTGAAATTCAGGCGATGTTCTTGATACAATTTGCAATAAACGTCAAGCTTCATCTATAAGTACTTATGATTTTTCTACATTATATACAACTTTACCACACAACCTTATCAAAGACAAGCTGATTGCTCTCATTAAAAAAACTTTTGCTAGGTGCTAGGGAAAATCTACATTTTTGGCCTGTAACAATATTAAAGCGTGTTTTACTAACGGCAGTTTAGACAATTACACTATGTGGACTTGCCATGAAGTTTGTGAATCACTTGTTTTTCTATTATATTTATATATATATATATATATATCTTTACAGTATCATATACGTGTATTATTTCCTAATTTATTTCCTAATTTCTCTGGATGTGAAATTTATTATTAGAGAATTTCTTTGGATGGAATGTACTTGTACTTACGCTGTCGTTAAAATATGAGCGCTGAAGAGGGGATAATAGCGAGGTTGTGCACACTTAAAATCGATTTAAGCTAACCAGTGGGCCATATTTGAAAACGTTTAATTTATTTCATTCAGTATTAGTGTATGCTGAATGGAGCGTTTGATGTTTCCCCAACTACAGATCCCGTCACGACACACGAACTATTCGAGTTCACCAATTGATATCCGTTATCACAAATGACATTTGTTTCTTCATACGTTGTCACGCAGTTTGTAGTGCCTGGTTACCAGACGTGAATACAGGTTAGGTTAGATAATCTTCAAAATAACATTTAGTCAGCACTTGGTCGTAAATTCGTTAGAGTTCTTTTTGTTATTAAACACAGAACAAAAAGTTATTGGACAACAATATACCAAAAAAGTATGTTTACCTTAAAATATGTTCCCCTTTTCCGATTTCGGAAGTTTCTGATTTTTGAAACGTACCTTTTATGGAGCAAGTGACGTTTTCCCAATATCCCGTCTTGACACACGAAATTGTCAATTTCTGTGTTTCATATCCCGTATCACATGTGACATTTGCAAGTGCTCCATACGCTGTCACGCCATCAGATTGTAGTGCCAGATTGCCAGACGTGATATTGGGTAACGGTCCACAATCTGTAAATAAAAAAGATAGCTGTACTTCTTTATACACAATCTAAATCAAGTTCAGTACAAACACATAATTGACAACATGATGACAACTATTTTCTAAATAATTGATTTTAGAATATTTCACATTTACTTACGTTTTGAACTTTCATAACGTAACGCGTGTTCCTTATCACATATAGAAGTCGAGTATAACTATTTTTTTGAATGCGTCTTTCATATCCGTTACTTTCTCTCTTGCTTGTGTTTGCAGCTTCCAAGGGCACCCTTGATATTCACACTCGCGTTTAAAAACCAGTAGTGTTACTTTGGCATCATCAAGTCCAGTCTTTATGGCTTTAAAGTAGAATACATACCTGAACTTGAAGGAAACTATATAAGGGAACGATTGATATTCTTTATTATTTGAGAAGCTATAATAGTTGTAGATCTTCGAACGTGATACCGATTGTGTTTGCTTTAAAATATTGTTTTGACACCCTTTTATATTAGTAGTAGCATAATCATCATCCGTAAACATACGCAACGATAATCCATGCTTTTATACTACTACATGAAGAATCAACATTGGCAATGAGAGGTTACCACTTTAAAACAGACTATCACAGCAGTGTACATCTAGACAGTTGTCATACTTACCCTTGCACATTGTCTGTTCTTGAGCTGGACAGTTTACGGCAATGTTAGAATTCAGCTCAGTACCTGTAATATTCACACATCTATATGTTATGAAGGAAATGATTTTAGCTCGGCATTACCCAATGAAGAATTACCCAATCGTAGAGAACTTGCGAACACGAACTCCATTTCTATTTAAAAAAAAGTTAATTCTTAAAAGCATAGATACCCGTATTAATTGTTATATAGCTAACCCTTCTTTTTTTCTCCGATACCTAGCTTTTATATTCGTAATTTTAAATCGGGAAACCAAGAATCCAAGAAGCTGATAACAAATTTGTTTTATATATTACTGATAAATCGGCTGATGATGTAATTATTGTTTGACGTCTACATTACTTCAATGTTTGAACTCGGAAG
Organism: Cyrtodaria siliqua; assembly: GCA_037043455.1. NCBI lineage: Eukaryota > Metazoa > Mollusca > Bivalvia > Adapedonta > Hiatellidae > Cyrtodaria > Cyrtodaria siliqua. The sequence goes on from JAWPHD010001266.1 coordinate 255,979, forward strand.
CACTAATTCGTATACTACTTAGGAAGATGTTGTTTCCACGCATACCTCTCGGTGCACCAATTTCAAGACTGAGGTAGAATAAAAGCAAAACAAAGTCCAACTATGCAACGGAATCCTTATTTACAGAAACAGTCTTATAGAGCCCGCACCACTACAAACATCTCCAAACTTTTGACTTCTCGTCTTAATAGCGTTAAAGATGACATGAGACAATATTGTGCTAAAGCTTATGACAACTCTGTGATTAATTTATTTGGGTCAACGAATAATTTAGGAGTCGTTCTTGACAAAATGTGCAATAAGTGCGAAGTTTCATCTATAGGTCCAAATAGAGTAATAGTCTAAATTGCCGTAAGTGAAAACTGTCATACTATAGACAACCTTACCACACAACCTATAAATACTTATGACTTTGTCAGACTATATACAACCTTACCATACAACCTATAAGTACTTAATAATGCTCACACTATCTACAACCTTATCACACACCCTTATCAAAGCAAGCTTATTGCTCTCATTAAAAAACCTTTTTTAAAAATTACATTTTTGGTTTGCAATTGAAGTAAATCATATTTTACTTACGGCAATTTGGACAATTACACTATTTGGAGTTTGTGAAGCACTTACTTTCCTATGAGGTACTATTTTCGTCAGGTATGGATCTACCGTTAATGGACACATTGTTCGTATCCCTTTGGGTACGTACTGCGCATCATTGTATACGGTTTGTTTTTGTATTGCATAGTTGGAAGTTTGTTTTGCTTTTCGTCTACCTCAGCCTTGAATGTGGTGATATCATACTCAGCACATTGAAATGGAGTATACGAATTATCCTGCCGAGTTTCAGAGATAAAACATTGAAGTATGTTGTAGGCGTCAAACAATAATTATGACATTGTTAGCTGCTTTATCAACAGGAAATAACAGATTTATAAATAAAATGTTATGATATTCTTGAATTCACGATTTTTAATTACTAAACGAAAAGCTGCATCTCGCAGGACCATTCCAAGGCGGCATCCTATTGTAATTATTTATAATAATCGTCATGATTTGATCTCTTTTAAACAATATGTGTATACAATTTAGTATGCTACACCAAGTTGTGTTATCGAAACTAAGAACTACAAGGTATGGTAATAAAATAAATAGTTTGCTGCTATGAACTGACTGACGAAAGCGTTTCTACAAGCATTTTAAACCTTTTGGGGATTACCTGCATTATATTTATGTTCACAAAATCAAACTTATAAAGACCGACCTGTTGTCAAACATATTGTATACCCCAACGTGGTGCATTTCAAATCAAAACATAAATGACGTTAGATGTACGCCAGTCATCATTTAAAGTTAGCCATACATACACATTTTACGATTAACAGCAGCTGATTTAATGGTGGACGTGCAACATAAATAAGTGCAACAACTGCACCTCTTAGCGCTGCACTTACTTACAGAGAGAAACTCTCCTCTGTGTCTTGATTTAACTAAACGATTAAAATACTTATTCAAAATACAAATCTTACTGACCTCTAAAATCTCCATTTCTCAAGAACTACAATGTTCGTGCTCCAAATTTAAATCGCCTTTAGTACTCTAAACGCAGAGTATACCTTTCAATTAACAAGTGCAATTCTAAGAAGTGTAGTTGCTGCGGTCATTTAACTTGCAAGTCCACTATCAAATCAACAGTGAACGGAGGTTTGTTTACTGTAAATATTAAATCAGATATACATTGAACGACTTTAAAAACGCAACAGGGAAATAAACTAAGATAACTGACATATTTCAATAGAAATTAAATTTTAATTTCATCTATTCTATTTAACCATATCTACAGTTGAATTGCTGAAAACTTCATTTAAATTGATCAACATTAACTTGTTAAATTCAAAATATAACATTACAACCCCCAAAAGCAAAAGTCACAATATCCACCATAAGCGGCAATGCACGCATGACATTACCGGGTATTAGTTTTGTGACTTTTGCTTTTGGGGGTCGTACTGTTATGCTCTGAATTTAACAAGTTTATTGTTTATCAATTTGAATGAAATTTTCAGCAAATCAACTGTAGATATTATTAAATAGAATATATGAAATTAAAATTTAATTTCTATTGAAATATGTCAGTTATCCTAGTTTATTTCCTTGTTTCGTTTTTAAAGGCGTTCAGTGTAGATTGTAAAACAACTCATGTTAGTTCTTACATGAAATGTACCTCGTTGGGGCATACAATATGTTGGACAAACTAGTAGGTCATTAAAGGTTCGACTCCGTAAACACAAATACAGTGTTGGAAATGGTAAGAAATTGAAAAACTATTTAGATCAACATTTTCGCCAAACAGGCAATACATTTAACAATGTAACTATTCCGCCTGTTGAATATCTAACTGATGACACTAATGCTATTTCCAGTTTTAAATTTCAAGCATAACACATTTCAGAGTTAAAGTCGATGAAGAATTTGCAAACACCCTATCCACTGGGCATCAACGACAATATGTATCAGGAAGGAAATATTTCTCGAGATCCTAATATTGATGTTTTTTTCTATATTTTCTATTAGGAAACGTAGATCTAGATCACATGGACTAAGCGTAATGGTGACATCAAACGAAAATCTAAAGTTTTATGTCCCGTTTCATATTTACACAACATACTTACAAAGTCCGGTAAACATACCATTCTTTCTTGTCTCACTTCTAGTTCTATATCAGCATTACATGAAATTGACTCGTAAAATTAGATATAAAAATCGAACAGAAAAAGTAGCATTCAAGGACGACAGTCAACCAGAAACACACACAGAAACAAAGAACAATTGTAGAGATGAATAAAAGACCAAATAAGACATCACAAACACAAAATGGTTGACAATAGGGCTACCGCCTTGGAACCAAATCTCACATTTACCCTACTGTCATCCCAATAAAACGGGACAGTGTAAATAAAGAAATCCCAGCCCTGAACTATTCTCTAACCAACAGGGCAGCAGTAATAGGCAATATAAGTAAAACACAAAGATGCTCGTGTATATATAAATGCATAAAAACACAATAGCCTAGAAAGCCACAAAGAAGGTACTCAATGACTTGACAGAAGCCAGAGCAACAAGAGAACAAATCATTGAAGGCACGACAAGACAAAATTGCAGATAAACATCAAACGTCAACGTCCTTTTGGGCTTTAGATATACGTCATCATAAGGTCCACAGCCTGTCCGGTCATCGTACAATTAAAGAGGAAAGCATAGTGGCGAACTATAAATGGGTCCACCACCAAGCATGCAGTGCGTTGCAAAATGACAGGGTCATAACCTCTTTTGATAAACCTTTTAACAAGTTTAACAAAGAAAGTATGAAAGTGATCATGACCAAGTATCGTACGAAGTTTGTAAATCACGTCACCATAGAAATTAGGTTGTGATAGTCCTTGTCGCAGGCAGAAGAGTTCTTACGTTACTTTTATATTTAGAAAGAAGAGCAGGGTTACGATAATAACATTTTGTAAAGGTTCTACAAAGTTTACGGTAACGTTAGCCCTGATGGAGTAGCTTTGGAGAAGCCATCTATAATATTTGTTCGTAAATATCCGTTTTGCAATATTGTTTCCATTATTCAAAGTGACATGTTCTCCGACCTCATACTGTCGCAGATGTCTTTTTATATTGCTACGAACGGGACTCTTTAAGGCGGGAACCGTTTGATGTATGTTTTTCACTCCGTTTTGTCGTGCCCTTAACCGTTTTCTCCTTGATGCTCTGACTTCCAACAAGTCATCTAGTTCATATAAGATTAGCTTATTTTTTAATATATTGTATACATGAACATTTCTGTGTTATTTCATTTTACTCCTATCTACGCTTTCTCAAATGTAAGTGGTTTACTCGACGGGGATTATTTTTTATTTACACTGTCCTTTTGTTAGGGATGATGGGAGGGTAAGATTGAGGTTTTGTGCACACTTGAACCGGTTTAAACTCCCCGGTGGTACATTTTGCCACTGAGAGTTCCAAGGCGGTAACCCTGTTGTCAACCCTTATATGTTTGTGATGTACTGCATGTGTTTGTGATGTACTTTGTGTATCACCTTTGCATTGTAATACGTGTTGGAGTGACTGTATCCTGTGAATCCTACTCTTCCTGTTGGACTTTGTTTTAAAACTTTAATTTTAGAATAGGTGGTTCCAGTATTCTACATTTTAAAAGCTATACGCAGCATGTTCTCCGACTCCATATTGACAGTGATCAGACATTTGCTACAAAATCTTAGATTCGTACAGTTACATATTCGTCACAAGTAGTTTAACATACGTTATATTTGGTCACTTATGTTTCACCAAGAAGGTGAATAACTATAAAGGTAAAATGAAGGATTATTGCCAGCGTTTTTTATAGTATTGGTTCACAATCTGTCTCTATTTTATTTATCAAATGCATTTCTTTTACAAAATGTCATTATGGACATCATCATTTAATATGTTTAGAAATTGACAGAAAAATAGAAATGGTTTGCTGAAATTCAATAATATAGATGTAGCTGTTTGTTAAGATGCATGATATAAATACAGTTTGTATTAATGAACTATTCTACATTAAATTAAATTGTATTTTAATGCACAAAACTGCTAATCGTGTTAATAGAACTATGATATGTTTGGTAACGTATGTTTCAGGATACCTTTTTCGCGAGCAGAGATACAGAAGCGCTATCGGGAGCGTAAGAAGGCTAAAATGCAAATGCTCTAAAAAGAGCAACATACAAACTCAAGAAGGTCACACAGGAGAAACATGAGTCACATAAGAAACTTAAAGCTCTTTAAAGACGGATGCAAAGATTATCAGGGGTAAGGTCTAGCAATCTCACTCCTAGAAGAAAAACTGATGTCTTCATGAGGTCAGTAGGGGTAAAGGGATAGAAAGTTCGATGCGAGTTGATATGTGGAAACGTACGACTTCACCAAATGAAAACCTCAGCAAATAAAGCAAAACCAGGGCACAGAAATAAATTGTGGCAGGGGACATAGTTCGAACATATCGGTATTGCCAAACTTAGTTAGCAGCTTGATTCTGGCAGAGAAAGTATATACAGGATAGTAAAACATGGTGTCAGCTTTGCAAACTGAGGAGGAGACGACTTATGCAACGACTGTCAGAGAGTGTAACAGAATTCTTAGAAAGATAAGACAACTGCAGCTGGGAAAAGAGACTGTTAAAACAGATGAAGGAAAGGCACAAACACGTGTCCTGACTGATTATATGGCATATCTACATCTAAAATGTTTGTCGGAACACCCTTAATATAAACTGTCGCCACATTTTGCAGAATGTGGCCAAAACATATTTTGATCACAGGTGCTATGAACCGAAATGTGTGCCTATGTACTAAGTACCAAAATATGTCTTTGAAGTTGCAAATGATCTACAAATTAGGGATTGATGTGTCACAGAATCCAGAAACCTTTGTACACAATTTTGCCTCTATTAAGAAAACACAGCTACCTGAAACTGTTACATTGGAAACGAGTGACACTTGAGAACAAGAAGAAAAAAATGAAAATTGTCAGCGAGTCAGTTAACAGGGATGAGTTCTTTGTAGAATGGCAGAAAGAGGTTGAAGCATTTAAAGTGCACTTCCGCAAAATGCAGACACAGTATCATCGAATATGAGTTCTTAAGGAGGGCCTGCCGCACCATGAGATTGTTATCCATATGGATTTTGCTGAAAATTACAGTTGCAAACCTGCTGACGAGATCCAGTCAGATCCTTAAGCACCATACAGGACGCCGACGGCTTCATGAAATGGGAACAAAGTTGAAGGTATGCAGTTCCTCTTTGTGTCTAAGGAGGAATGTGAGTTGATGACATCAAAATTACAGGATGTAGATTTCACAACCATCAAGAGCACACATTCAGTCAGCGAGGGTAGACTATGATGGAAATGTTTGTACAAGTGACATGTCGTGCGACTGTGAAGTGTGTCAAAGCGGGCGAATTTGTGACACGTGGGACGTTCATGCCGCTACTAAGAAACACACAGCCACAACTTCCACTAGCGTAACTGACCAGTCGGAATCTAAGAAAAGTTGTGATTACAGAACTGGTGAGTTCGTAGCCGCAGTATATGAAAAGAAATGGTATGTTGGACAAATCAAACAAATTGATCCACAGGATGACGAACTAGAGGTGTCCTTCATGCAAACGAAAAAGGCATTGTTCCAATGGCCAAGTAACCAAAATCTTCTTTGGCTACAGAGATCCACTATACTGTGTAAAATTTACCCACCAAGTGCATCCGGACAATTCAGGCGTATGTACAAGTTATCGCCGTCTAATGTCGCAGAAATTGAGAGGCATTTTAATGCTCAGTAGTTATGTAACAGACGTTATATTGTGCATTGACAGTCAATACGACAATGTCCGGTAAGAATTGACAATACCAAAGATTTAATCCATGATTGTGTGTGGCAATTTATTGAAATTATTCCGTTGATGTTTTACCACACACACTGATGAGATTAATGTTGTTTTAAATATCATATGTTTCTGAAACAAGCTAGGTATATGTGCCGAAACTGAAGTAAGGACCATGCACAACAATTGTTGTAGATTGCAAGTTGAATCATGCGTTACGTTTTAAAAGTCCATGTTCTTACATTTTATTTGTGCCATTTTATAGTTCAGGAGATTAAAATGTTTTTAGTTTTGTTCTGTCAACATATTTAAGGATACTCTTGACCAAACTTTATTCTAGTCACTGTTTACATGAGAGATATTTGACATTGTTCAAAAATTAAGGCCAATTAATATTTAATATTTACTTCAATATGCCGTTTTCCGTCAAAACAAACAAATTTCGGTGTTAAAACATAATGACTTTATTGTTTAATATAAAACTAGTTGCTGCGATGTGAAAGTCTAGAAAATCCAACAAATATATTTTATTATTTTATTTGTAGAAAACATGTAAAAAGTCTGAAACTTACGTTTCTGTTATAGGGGCATTAGAAATGTGTTTGTATACGGAAAATGCGAGGAAGCATATATGTTTTGATTGTTTTGTTTTATGCCTACGTTGCTTATAAAATGTTGTTAGTATTTCATAGATATAGGTTAGCTTATCGTGGTGATACACAAATTGGAAAAGTGACATTTTTTAAAAGTTTTATTTTTTTTACGTTGTTTTTATAAAAATATTTTTTTCAGATGGGATTACTTGTGAACAAATGTCTTTTTGTGGACTTAATGATAATTATTTTGTTTAAACCATTAGATGCCTTCTTTGAACTATAATATGAAAAATGTAGAAATTTATAGTGTCTTTATTGAAATTAGTTTATTATGAAAACCAGCCAGAGATTGTTCAAACAATTGTAGAATCATTTTCTTGAAACAATCAACTAACGATATGAACAAGTAAATCGGAAAAATAAAGTTTTTTTTTTCTTTTTTTTCTCAACCCCAAATGTCGGTTCTTATTGAGAATGAGCGAAAGGTTGACAATAGGGCTACCGCCTTAGAATGGTCAGTGGCAAAAAAGGGCCACTGGGGGTTTAAACCAGGTTCTAGGGTACACCAAATCTCATTCTTACCCTATTGTCATCCCAATAAACTGGACGGTGTAAATAAAGAAATCCCCGCCAGGTTATCATCTCTAACAAACAAGGCAGCGTTAATAGGTAATATAAGTAAAACACATAAATGATCATGTATATATAATATAAATACAAACGCCTAGAAAGCCACCAAGTAAGTACGCAATGGCTTGGCAGAAGCCAGAGCAACAGGAGAACACACCGTTATGGGTACGACAAGACAAGATTATAAACAAACATCAAACGCTACCGTCTTATAAGGATTTAGGTAGACGCCATCATAGGGTGCACAATCTGTCTGGTCATCGCACAATTAAAGAGGAAAGCATTGTGGCGAACCGTCAAAGGGTCAATCACTAAACATGCAGTACGTTGCAAAATGATAGGGTCATTACCCCATTTGATAAACTCTTTAACAAGTTTAATAAAGCTTGTATGACAGTGATTATGACCAAGGATCTTACGAAGTTTGTAGTCACATAAACATAGAAATAGATATCAAAATTACAAACACACACAACACGGTATATGAAACACACGTGTTTAAGGAAAAACTGGATCACCATAGAAGTCGGGTTGTGATTTTCCTTGTCGCACAAGAGTTCTTAAATTGCTTTTATCTTTTAGAAGTAGATCCGTGTTACGATAATAACATGTTGCAAAGTTTTTTCGAAGTTCATGATAATGGTAGCCCTGCTGGAGTAGCTTTTCAGTTATACAAATACTACGAATAGTAAAGTCAAAACTTATAATCGGTCACTTGGCTTTTAGTGACAATATTCGAAAACAATAGAGACTTTAATGTTATTTAATAATCTATCGTATGAAACAATTCAATTCATATATTTGCTGAACATTTTATTGCAAAAAAATCTTCAAGTTAAAACTTAACTCGGGTAAAAAATTAAACACCCCCAAAACCAAAAGTCACGATTTTAAAACGGCATTTAATATCTTGAGTGACCTCCATAAGTAGCAATGTCAGCTCGGCACCGGGCTGTCATTGGCACAATGTAGCGCTTGACGTTTCGTTATGAAATGGCATGCCATGTTTGAAATAAATTTTAATTGATACATTTTTCGCAGATTGTGTTGCTGTGGAATGTCTCACTCACGCATTTTAAGCCCCATATGTGTTCATTTGGATTAAGATCCGGACATTTTGCAGGCCATATAAGACAGTGTTGGCTGTTACCTTTTATCGGGTGGTTTTAGAAACATGGCCTGGTGTAATATCTTCAACTTAGCACATCCCTGTATTTCCTGCGATATGTGGTACACAATTTTATCTTGGAAGTACCACCTATGACGGCCACACCAGAAATAAAAAAAGTCATTTTGAAATTGCGACGTTTGATTTTGAGGGTATTACATTTTGTACCTTCGCTATTTTTGAACTATTAGGATGTTTCATACGATATAGTTTTAAATTGCATTCTCTTTTGTTTTCATGCTATATAATGAAAGTCAGGTGACCAATTATAAAGATTATTCAGTGGTTCTGTGTACTAGTAGCTGCCAGACATCAACCATAAAATGCAAAAATGAGATATAGGGTCCTATAGAAACCACAGCGTCCGAACGCAATGGCATCGTAGGTCCGCACTGTACTGCAAACAAGGACTTGATAATACAATGAAAGAGACAAAAAACAACAGAAAGGGTGGTGAAGACAGGGTTACCGAATTGGAACGGTCAGTAGGCAATAAGGCCTACTGGTTAGCTTGAATCGATTTTATATGCGCACGATCCTCGCTATTATTCTGTCTTCAGCGCCCAAATAGACAAGACAGTGTAAACAAAACTACATCCCATCAAAAGGAATTCTCTAACAATAAAGTCCACATCCGGAGAAACTAACTAAAGAAACACATACAAAATAATAAACATCTCAGGATGTATCCAGAATCGTACTGAACAACCATAGTAGTTGCAGCTAAAGAGAAAACAAATCTAGGGTACGACCAGAAAACCCGATGGACGAAAGCTCATGCACCCACCTCCCTTAGTTAGGGTTTCAGTAGGTGCAATCATAAGGTCCCAAGAGGTAGTCCAGTCATCGCACAAGTGAAAAGTGAAACGTAATGACCGACTGTAGAGGGGTCAATCACTAAACATGCAGTGCGCTGGAAAACCAAAGGGCTATATCCTTTTCTGACGAACTTCTTGATTAAATTTGTAAAGCGGTCAGGAAACCCGTCAGACCCCTTTAACTTTCGAAGTTTATAGACCACATCTCCATAAAATGAGGGTTGTGACATGCCTAGTCGCAGAAGTGTTTTAAGGTTGGTGTTGTACTTTTCCAGCAGGCCCTCGTTGTGGCGGTAGAATATAGAGAAAGATCTACGTAGTTCGTGATAACGAAAACCCTGCTGAAGAAGTTTTCTTGTAATAACTTGATTTCGATCATTAAAGTCTATAACATCATTACACGCTCTAGCAAATCGAATGAGCTGGGAGATATACACCCCGTATGAGGTAGCACGAGGTACATCTCCATCCAGGTGTGGATAGTTAACGATGTTAAAATTGAAATCATCTCTTTTATCATAGATTTTAGTATGAATACAATCATTTGAAATCGAGAGATGAAGATCGAGAAATGCTGCTACTGTATCCGAACTGTTGGCTTTATTCAACGTGAGCTCTGGTGAATCAATTTTAGTAACCATATGAGCAAAGAACGGATTATCAATATTGAATATGTCATCAAGATACCGAGAAGAATTATTAAAGGCATCAATAATTTCACCCTGGCTAACAGGTGACAAACTCAACATAAAATCTCTTTCATAGCAGTACAAAAACAAATCTGCAACAAGTGGCGCACAGTTAGTACCCATAGGAATACCAACAACCTGGCGGTAAATAGTTTTACCGTATCTGATAAAGATGTTATCAAGAAGAAAAGATAAGGCTCTACAAACATAAGTACAGGTCCACAAGTTATACTTATCAATGGGGGCGTTAGTAACGAAAGCCCTGACATTATTTCAAGCTAGAAAAGTTGTACCTTCTCTAGCAAATGTCTTCTGAACAAGCTGAAGCACTTTTTCTTTGATAAGATTATGTGGTAGTGTAGTATACAGTGTAGAAAAGTCGTAGGTGCTTAGAGAAGAGGCATGAAAATGCTTACACCGTAGTTTGACAAGAACTTCTCCAGCGTTTTTGATAGACCAAAACCGATTGATTTCAATACATACTATAATATTGCCTGACGTATTCCTTCATATAGTCTGAACTTTTTCATTATTAAGCATCTCTATCTGACTTTGTTGTAAGTGTTAATATGAGTTTAAGAGAAAAAAAGAGGCCCAAGAGGGTATGTAGGGCTCTACTCCATGGTGGGGAGGGAGTGGGTGGGGGATAGAAGAATTGTGTGTCAGATGTAAATGGCAGTATCAAACTAGTTTGTTTTATAAAGTGTCTTCAATTACCAAGATATAGGGGGAGGGATGTATTTGGCTCAAGTTTGGTTAACTTTAAAACAAATCAAACTTTCGTTAATATAAACATTCAAATGAGGTTTGACATGTGACCCAGGGGCGTAGTCAAATTTGACCTCAGGGTCACAATTCGAACAAACTTGGTAGAGAACCATAGGCTGAGTGTAAATACAAGATATTTAATTGTTGGCTCTTGTAGTTTCAGAGAAGAAGATTTTTTAAGTTTGTTCCTATATAAGTCTATGTAAAATATATAACCCTGGGGACAGGGCTAAATTTTACTCCTGGGTCACCATTTGTATAAACTTGGTTGAGGATCAAAAGCTGATGGTAAATACAAAATATTAAACGACTGATACTTTTAGTTTCAGAGAAGAAGTCTACTTTTAGTTTCAGAGAAGAAAATCTTTTAGTTTTTCCCTATATAAGTCCATGTAAAATATGTGACCCCTCGGGTGTGGGTCAAATTTGACACCAGGGTCACCATTCAAACAAACTTGGTAGAGGACCATAAGCTGAATGTAAATACAAACTGTTACACCTTTGACTCTTGTGGTTTCAGAGAAGATTTTAAAAGTGTTCCCTATATATAAGTCTATGTAAAAGCGACTCCTGGGGTGGGGCGAAATTAGACCCCAGGGTCACCAATTGAACAAACTATATAGAGGAAAATAAGCTGATAATAGATACAAAATATTAAACCTTTAGCTCTTGTAGTTTCAGAGAAGAAGATTTTTTAAGTTTGTTCCTATATAAGTCTATGTAAAATATTTGACTCCAGGTTCACCATTTGAACAAACTTGGTAGAGGACAATAAGTTGATGGTAAATACAAATTATTAAACCTATGGCTCTTATAGTTTCAGAGAAGAAGATTTTTGAAGTTTTTCCCTATATAAATCTATGTAAACTGTGAACCCTGGGGCGGGGCTAATCTTGACCCCATTTGAACAAAATTTGTAGAGGATAAGCTGATAATAAATAAAAAATATTAAACCTTTATCTCTTGTTGTTTCGGAGACGATTTTTGAAGTTCTTCCCTATAAATCTATGTAACAACAAGGGCGCCCAATCTGCCAATTTAAGAAAAATGAACCAATGTTTCTTATGAGAAATTTAAAAATAAATAAAATAAAATAAAAGAATTGAACCCATGAATCAAGGTTACTTATGAAAGAAAAAATATGCCTCCAGTGAGATTTGAACCACGACCCTGGGGTTTCAGGTGTACATTACCAAAATTGAAAAAGGGCCATAACTCCAATTTTACTGGTTCGATCTGCTGGTTTTTAAACTCGTTCGAGCTTTCATTGATATCAACAAGCTGGCCAAGTTTGGGAAAGATCGAATACAAAATGAAGGCGCTAGAGTGTTCACAAGGCTGAAAATGGCATTTTTTTAATAATTCAAGGGCACATAATTCTGGTGTTCCTTGTCCGATATAGCTGGTTTTCAAACTTATATGAGCTTTTATTAATATTAACAATATGTTAAAGTTTGGTAAAGATCGAATAAAAAAAGAAGGCCCTATCGTCTTAACGAGACAAAATACAGTATTTTTTTAACTAAATCAAGGACCATAACTCCGGTGTTACTGGTCCGGTCTGGCTGGTTTTCAAACTTGTTCTAAATTTCATTGATATTAACAATCTGGTAACGTTTGGTAAAGATCGGATGGAAAATGAAGTCTCTATCGTCTTAACAAGGTAAAATATTGCAATTTTAACTAAATCAAGGGCCATACCTCGGGTGTTACTGGTCCGATGTGGCTGGTTTTCCATTACGTGGTCCGAGTATTAACTTATATACCCCATCCAACCCCTTCTCCAGGAAGGGAAAACGGGGTTGGCTTCGGTATGAAATTAAACCTAAATTTCGGCTTAAAAGTTTACATATTGTCAATTAAAACATTTAGTTGTTAATTTTAAACAGATTATCACATTTGTTTTCAATAAAAACGTGTTTTATTGTCGAAATATCCGTTATAAAACCCTGTTAATATAAGCTTTCACATCGCTTAATGGAATCAAGGCGGGACCACGTAATATAAGGTGTCCGAGCTTTTACCGATAGTAACAATCTGGTAAAGATTGGTAAAGATCGAATAAATAATGAATGCCATATCGTCTTAACGAGGCAAAATACAGCATTTTTTAACTAAATCAAGGGACATAATCCGCTGTTACTAGTCAGATCTGGCATTCATTGATATTAAAAATCTGGTAAAAGAATATGAGAGTGGACCTTTGCAAACGGCCGAACACGATACATAAGAAATATTGCAGTCTCGGTTTGATCGGTCTGTCGTCCTTGAATGCTGCTTTCCCTGTCCGATATTTTTACCCCCTTTTTTTTTTTTTTTTGGTAAATATCGGATGAAAAATGAAATCCCTATCGTCTTAACGAGGCAAGAGTTAACGACGGACGACAGACGACGGACAACTCACCATCCCATAAAAATAGCACCGTTTTACTTAAACAATACATTTTTGTCCAGTCTATGGAGTGAAAGCTTAAAGTAAGTTGCGTGACACACTAACATTAAACAACCCCACCAAACTGAGAAATACACACGTTTTTGTATGTTTCTGTTGTGTGTGCGAACACAACTCTAGTTATCCAAAAATACGTTTAGCCTGGAAAAGTCACATTTAAAATGACCAAAATAGACAATAGTCTTTAAAGTCAATATATTAAAACCGGAGTGGTAAATGAGACCCTCAATTGCAAATGTCTGCGTATCATAGTTCGATGGAGAAATTTAAAAATTGGTTGCCAGTGGAAAATAAGCTGGTTTAATCAAATATTTAGGTACGAAAACCTATTTATAAACAACGCTATATATTGTAAGAAACGTCGATTGCTTTGCATGGGATACTTAAATTCACATTTATTAAATACCAATCAACAAGAAAATATAAATAACTTAACTAATAAAAAACCCCAACTAAATAGGCAATAATGATTACATACCAGAAAATGCGACCCATAAGTACCCGTCATCGGTAGTTCTATTGTTCTCTAAAGTATATGTTATATACGATGAGGAGGTACTAGTTGTGGCCATCGTTACGGTGTTGTTTGCACAATCCCATCTGGAAAGTTCTGTTCCAGTTTCATCCTTCAGTGACAAAAACTGATCGCAGGAAACGTCACTGTGTAAAAACGAAGGCAACGAAGGGCGGGATTCAGCCAGAATGTGAGATTTTTATAATGCGATGTCGACAGGATGTTCAAAATATATCAATGTTTTTAAACATTGACCTAAAAATGACATGTTGAACTAAAATCATCGAGATATATTTTTTACCTCGTAATGTTTTGTAAATCTATGTTTTTAATTCAAGATGATAAGTAAAAGTAGTCATTATCTCTCAACATGAATCACGTTTGCTGTTTGGTGTTAAAATCATGTTTCAACGCATGTAAGGTTGTGTAAGATGGTCAATACTTAGTGGTAGACCTACCACTTATTCCTGGGTAGAACCAGAACCAACGCTTCGAGTTGGATTCGAACCCACAGGGGTGAGAGGCGAGAAAGTTTCAAAGTCAACGTCTTTACCCCCTCAGCGATGGAACACATTTACTTGCTACGAAGTGATATCGTTGCTATAATCGATCACCGTGACCCACGTGATATTCAAGTGAGTATAGGTGACTGTACGAGTCCTTTGACTGTTTTGTTTTATTTGTGATTTTTGATAGCATTCTTATTATGCATTTTCCTTACCGAAAATGAAAATCAGGGTCCGGCAATGAACTTAGCAAAATCTATGACAAGAGAGACGATTTTAATTTTGACATTGTTAATTATCATCACTTGGATGGGAATGTTCCCCGAGCAACTTCTTATGCGGTATATGTGTCTCAACTTATTTGTTTTTCAAGAGCTTGTACTCGAGTTGAGGACTTCAATATTCGTAATCTTTGTAAACTAAAAAGCTACTCAATCAGGGTTACCGTTACCATAAACTTCGTAAAACCTTTGCAAAATTTTATTATCGTAACCCTGATCTTCTTTCCAAATATAAAAGTAATTTAAGGACTCTTCTGCGACAAGGACTATCACAACCTGACTTCTATGGTGATGTGATTTATAAACTTCGTAAGATTCTTGGTCATGATCATTTTCATACTATCTTTGTTAAACTTGTTAAAAAGTTTATCAAAAGAGTTTATGACCCTATCATTTTGCAACGTACTGCATGCTTGGTGGTGGACCATTTTACAATTCGCCACTATGCTTTCCTCTTTAATTGTACGGTGACCGGACAGGCTGTGGACCCTATGATGACGCCTACATAAAGCCCATTGGGACGGTGGCGTTTGATGTTTGTTTATGATCTTTCTTGTCGCGCCCTTAATGGTTTATTCTCTTGTTGCTCTGGCTTATTCCAAGTCATTGAGTACCTTCATTGTGACGTTCTAGGCTATTGTTTTTTTTGTATTATATTTACACGAGCATATTTGTGTTTTACTTATATTGCCTATTGATGCTGCCTTGTTAGATTATATCATGGCGGGGATTTCGTTATTTACACTGTCCTGTTTTAATGGGATGACAGTAGGGTAAGTGTGAGGTTTGATGCACCCTAGAACCGGTTTAAACTCCCAGTGGTCTACTTTGCCACTGATCGTTCCAATGCGGTAGCCTATTTGTCAACCCTTTAGTGTTTGTGATGTCGTTTGCATTTATTATTACTTTTGCCTTCTTGATTGTCTGTTTGCGTGTTTGTTTCTGTGTTTTGTGGTTGACTGTCCCCCTTGAATGCTACTTTCCCTGTCCGATCTTTTTATATTTCTTTGAGGCAGTCAGGTGGAATTTTGGATGTATATTTAAATATAAATACAAACAGCATAATAAGGCAAGACTTTTTTAATTTTTAGGTTTACCGACCCGCCGATCCCAATTATTGCCAAAATCAAAAAAAAAAAAAATACAATTTTTTTTTTTTTTTTTTAAAAAACAAAAAAAGGAAGCTTAACTGGCTTGACTGGGACAGATATTTTGATTTGCCAGAATGCGCAGTTAATTTTAGACTTTAATACATGGTTATGGGTTTTCTATCCATCAGTTTGTCTGTCTGCATACAACAGTTTATAAGACCACAAGGTGAAATTTTATGAAGCTTGCAACGAATAATCGAAATAAACCATAACAGATTGCCTTTTAATTGACTTGTTACCTTGAAACTAACATTAATGTCATTTAATACTATTATACAATCTTTTTTTTTTAGACGCCTTTGTGGTTATGTTTTCATGATTTTTTTTTTATTATTCCCTCCTCCTACCCTTCATTTTTCCAGAAAAAATCGGTAAACCTAATAATAAAAAAAAACTAGCCTAAGCTTCAATTTCATATTAAGATTGACTTGGGCTCATGGTCCGTCGGATTTATTTATTGATTATGGAAATGTTTGGTATGTAAAACTCGATGACTCGCCGAGTTTTTGTTTTAAGCAAAAGGTGTTTATTCATAAGGGGCTTTTCAGCTTTCATAAGGTGTATTACGGCTTTGAGAAATACATTTTATTGAACATACAGTTACAACTTAAAATACAATTATATACCTGAAGGAATATGGTCATTATTTCAGAATGTTAGTTAATCAGTGTAATTTTGTATTGCATCAATTTGTAAAATTATACTCCTTTTCAGCACTAAATGAGAACAATGTATGATTTTCGAAAGTATTTAACAATATAAATAATTGATAAATATGCAGGACTTCTCATGAAAACACTACCAAGTTTAGAATGACAACACGTAGTTATTTATATATTCTATCTAAAATCTCTTTAAAACATTCAAATACGTCAGATGTATATGTTGCGAAATAAAGAGTTTGTAGAAGTATACAAATGTCTTGACCAACCCTCGTATAAAATAGGAATATGAAGGTAACACGTCATCAAATTTAGTGATTAAGGTATATATTAAAGTCAAACACGGGCTGACGTAAGGACGCTACACTGAAATAAGTACTCTTAAACTGAATTACGTTTGATTAGTAGAGCATACAAAAATAACCATTGAATAAATCATGGAAATATTTCCCCTGTATCTATATATACCTGTTTCCTGTAAGCATTCTCTGTATTGTTGTAGTTTGGATAGTATTACCACAGTCGTCTGCTTCTATAGAGCACGAACATCCCATCGATGATGGAATTTTTGAAACAGGAAATCCAGAGCTCTTCAAATATAAAGTCGAGGCTTGTGCGGTCAGTTGAACATTGCAGATGCTACCTATCCGAGTTTCTGAAGAGTATATTTTCTTTTTTTAATAAAGTTACAAAGGATTTCGGTATTTACATGTATCATGACCATAACATTTAGTGCGTCAGTATATAATAACTTAATGCACATCTTTGAAACTCAGTAAGTTAGCAGTATGGCATGAACTATTTCATTCTTACAGCATAATTGGCAGAACAGAAGAAAGAAAACAAAATCATTCTGTCAGCAGAATGGGCGGAACAGCAGAATAAAATCCAGAAGGATAGTTTAAATCTGCCAGCAGAATAGCCAGAACAGCAGAATGAAAATTATCATATTGTCGGCAGACCGAGAAGAATAGAATGACACTCATTTTAATATCCTGTCAGCAGAACAGCAGAATGACAAAATATCTAAGATTCATTCTCTTGTTTGCAGAAAAGATCCTTGTCATTTTAAGACACGCTGTCTTTTGTGCGGAAAAGATGCATTCGACAGTTTATGAAAAGATTTACATTTTCTGTTGTTTTTTTTTGCGGATAAGATAAGAAAAAACAAACAAACAAAAGACGTTATTGAAGTCATCACAGCAAATGATTAGTTTTCACGCTATATATCAGCAGAATGAAACTTCTTTCTGTTTTTCATTCTGTCAGCATGTCGCAGGATGACCCTAGTGGTTGGAGCTAACTCAGGAAAGAATCAATGACGGTGAATACATTTACATAAGTTTAATGCAACCTTTAAAATATGTTAAATATATATACAATTATCTAAAAAAACAAGCGAATACACAGATGAACTATGAAAAGAATGTTCTCATGAACGTTTAAGACGTTCTTAGTATTGTTACAAATACTGAATGTGTCGACTGATTATATACGACACTAAAGTGTTGTTAAAGTTATAACAATGTTGATCTATGATCTAGCGCGATAACTGTGATGCGCGAGAACTCATGAAGATAATGATGCGAATCCAATGAGTGATTGTCATCAAATGCCTTCTGTAAGGATTGACGACGCGATATGTATGATGATTAACCTCCACTGAGGTTGTGGATGATGTTCCTCCAGTGAGGACTAATAACGGGCCCACCTCGTGTCCCGGGGGTTGTCGCTACTAGAACCTGGCCATGCTGCGCAGGTACGGGGACCGTCTCCACCGCTCTTAACGGTATGCGTGGAAGCTTATCTCCACTCCGGAAGGCTTACTCCGGAAGGCTTATATCCAAACCTGGATGGCTTATATCCAAACCTGGATGGCTTATATCCAACCCTGGATGGCTTATATCCAACCCTGGATGGCTTAGGCTGTAATTATACATAAGTTTTAGATGTCGGTTGATAAACATAACAATATTGCATAATTATCATTACCCAAACAAATCATTATTTAATAAATATATGTAAGCTGTACTAATGATGAGTAGCAATGTATACATATTCTACAACGCCATGTATACGCCATGTACGTCGCTGTTAACCAATGCCCCTAAGACATGTAATATACAACGTTATCAAATCACTCGTATATTACACTCACTGAGTTATGCATGCACACATGTATGTCAACTAAAGCCCATATTATACAACGCTATGTATACGCGTCGAACATTTATACTAGTCACTCATCTCATTGTTAACTAATGTTAACAAATGCACCTATTTTACACCGTTATCAAATTAATATTGTTTAATTAATGATCAATTACAATAATTACATCTAATAAAGTAACTTCAAAATCATATGCTAGTGTCAAGTTAATGTTTGAGAAACATCAAAGCTAACCGGATGTCGTAACCGCCAACCAAGATGGCGCCGCCCACTGAATACAAATGTACGATAAAAGTTAATAAAATAAATACTGACCACATATTGCCTGTGAATTTCGCCGTCCAACTCCTGCTCCAAACAAAGCAACTATAAAGCAATCCCGGCCAGAACTAGAAGACAATGGATTTTATAGCAAACGTTAATTACGCCCAAACCATTATTTCCCCCGTTCAGTCCGTGACATACGTGGCTAAATTCGTAGTATTAAATTCTACACGAAAGGACCCTTACACAATTTTGCTTTTTAAGGAGATAGACCTATACTTTTACATGCATTAGCACAAAACTAAACTTATTAAACGACCCTTCCTATGGCGGCCACTTAAAATGTGCACGGTTTTCCGTGTTACCTGAATATATCATGAACATTGTGAATTTGTTTCAACTCAACAATGGTTTAGGGTGTAACTAACAGGTACTTACAAGAGCTTTGTACGACCAATACGCTCTACCCGTATTAGCAGAACAGCTTAATGAAACTTACCTAAGACACATTCTCTTGTATGCGGAAAAAGAAGTGTGAGGAAAAGATACACCACATTGAAATAAACAGTTTATGCTATTTATATCATCACCGCAAATAAATATTTCTTCCTCCATATATCAGCAGAATGGAACGATTTGCCGCTCTCGGAGCTAGAACTAACGACGTTCCTTCTAATTTACAGGCAGGTGATTTAACCATCGAACTATTGCGACTTCTTGAAAAAAAAACACAAAAAAACATTCATCAGGATGCAAAATAACAACATATTGGAACGCATCGCATTGAATGTATATAGTTCATCGTGTCGCACTTGTAAATTAACCTTGTGTGGTGTAATATTATATTAGGTTTCCGTCTCAAAACATCTTTATTTCAACGTTCTATTTAGCAGTTTATAAATGTGTGCGCCTTTGTGTGGTCGTTATTGTGTAAAATCTATCAAGTGTTACCAAAATGCTACAAAATACCAACAAATATTCGTGGTCTATGTCAATATTTAGACCCACGGAATTTGATTTACTATATCCAAGATCTCGCCATGAAAAGACTTAACGGTAACGGCTAACATTTAGGGTGGATTGGTTTAGTGGAAACATAAGACAAATTGTGTTTTTTTTATGACAAAACAACATTGTAAAATAATAACTATACAAAGAGTATATTGGTATAATAACAACAATATATGTAGTCAGTATTACTTGATTTTAGACATGAGGGATGTATTTGACATTATAATGACTATGTTGTGAATGACTTGAAAATGATAATTAAAGTATGTTTTAATAAGTTCACGTTGGAGTGAATAAGTTCAAACATCAATGCTTAGTTTTATATTTTAATTATTGGCTGCTGCCTACCTGTCTATTTAGATATACATACATATGGTTGTACGCAACAATATCGATATAGATTGTATTGCAATGTCTAAATCATGTTTCTACAGATGGACAGGAGTGGGTAGTATTACATCATTGACAGAAGTGACATTTTAAGCTACTAGGTCTACACCTTTACAAAGTATGCAGTAACAAAACATACAAGTGTATATAAGGAAAATTACCTGGTATGCAATAGTAGTCGACAGACATGTAGTGCGTTGTTATTGGATAATCTGATACATCTGCAAAACCACACGTTTCTGTCGAAAGCACAATATTTAGTACTTGTGAGGAACATAGTTGTCTTCCGTTACACGTATCATGATATTGCTGGTTTGTCTCTGTGTCCAGGGTAAACGAACAATCGCCGGTTGCAGATGAACAACAACTAGGATCTGTCCCTGCCGACCACGTTAAAGGACATGAACTGGATGTATTATGCGCACCGACCTTTATATCGCTAATGGCGATTACACCTTCTGCATCGCAGTTCAGAGATATGGATTTCCCGAAACATTCAGAACTCGATTGTTTTATGGGTTCTGATAAAATGCATCCACCTATGAATGGAAATGGTTATTATTAAGTTATACGATACTATAATTCAATCAACACGTCCACTTCGTGTTTTCATTATGTAATTGTGTAGTATTTTTTTATTGAAATAGAACTGAAGCTTCATATTTCTTTATTTTATATAATAATATACATTGTTCTATTCTCGCTACTGTTTTATATGCACAATATTAAGCAAAACTGTTGGATTCAAACAATAAGATTTTCCTGTTAATTTTGAAGAATTTAACGGAGAATAACAGATTACGTTTTGACAAGTGTTCACCGTTAACAGAATCTGATGAAGTAGTGTGTCGAAAACATAAACATAACTTGTTTGAAAAGAGATTTTAGATTTATATACGGTCATTTATTGATTTATAGGCGCATTTATAAATAACGAATCAGTTTCTATTAGTAAACAAACACGTTTTAAATAATTTCAACTTTAATTAACTTTAATCAATACTGTTTTAAATAATGACTACCTTTGTTTACCTATACACACACATTATATACCTTACAAAAGGAATGGAAAGGTAGAAAAGGATACACACATACACACACGCACGTACGCACGCACACACACACACAACCCAATTTGTATTATAATTACTATTTGGCACTCGTCTGATTAATTATTGAAGGATTAATTAAGGAGATACATTTCTATAATCATCAACGCAAGCGTGTCCACATATTGTTCACCATATTTCTTGAATACATATTGTTTAAACCAATTATTGAATGTCTAAAAACTGCAGATTTATGTGTTCAAAGAATATATACACATCTTAAATAATAGCTCAAACACATGCTATATATAAAGTAGTATTCAAGAAATATATAAAGATCGGACAGGGAAATTAGCACTCAAGGAGGACAGTCAACCACAAAACACCGAAACAAACATGGAAACAGACAGACAAGAAGGCAAAAGTAATAATAAAAGTAAACGACATCACAAACACAAAAGGGTTGACAATAGGGCTACCGCCTTGGAACGGTCAGTGGCAAAGTATGCCACTGGGGGTTTAAACCGGTTCTAGGGTGCACCAAACCTCACACTTACCCTACTGTCATCCCATTAAAACAGGACAGTGTAAATAAAGAAATCCCCGCCATGATCTAATCTCTAACCAACAAGGCAGCATCAATAGGCAATATAAGTAAAACACAAATATGCACGTGTAAATATAATACAAAAAAAACAAAAGCCTAGAAAGCCACAATGAAGGTACTCAATGACTTGGCAGAAGCCAGAGCAGTAAGAGAATAAACCATAAAGGGCACGACAAGAAAGATCATAGACAAACATCAAACGCCACCGTCCCAATGGGCTTTAGGTAGGCGTCATCATAGGGTCCACAGCCTGTACGGTCATCGTACAACTAAAGAGGAAAGCATAGTGGCGAACTGTAAAAGGGTCCACCACCAAGCATGCAGTACGTTGCAAAATGATAGGGTCATAACCTCTTTTGATAAACTTTTTAACAACTTTAGCAAAGATAGTATGAAAGTGATCATGACCAAGAATCTTACGAAGTTTATAAATTACATCACCATATAAGTCAGGTTGTGATAGTCCTTGTCGCAGAAGAGTCCTTAATTTATTTTTATATTTGGAAAGAAGATCAGGGTTACGATAATAAAATTTTGCAAAGGTTTTGCGAAGTTTATGGTAACGGTAACCCTGATTGAGTAACTTTTTAGTTATACAAAGATTACGAATATTGAAGTCCTCAACTCTAGTACAAGCTCTAGAAAAACGAATAAGTTGAGACAGATACACCCCATAAGAAGTTGCTCGGGGAACATCCCCATCCAAGTGGTGATAATTAACAATGTCAAAATTAAAATCATCTCTCTTGTCATAAATTTTGCTAATTATTTTACCATTTTCAATCGAGAGATCTAAATCAAGAAAAGAAGCGTTCTTTAGGATAAATATTACCAACCATAGTTGGAAAGAAAGGGTTTTCAATGTTCAGTATGCCATCCATATACCGAGAGGTGTCATTAAAAGCTTCAATAACATCTGCCTGGGTATCTGGTGAAAGACTCAACATGAAATCCCTTTCATAGCAAAATAAAAACAAATCTGCGACAAGTGGTGCACAGTTCGTACCCATAGGGATACCAACAATTTGTCTATAAACGGTGGTACCATACCTGACGAAAATATTATCTAATAGGAAGATGAGTGCTTCACAAACTTCATAGCAAGGCCACATAGTATAATTGTCTAAACTGCCGTTAGTAAAAAAGGCTTTAATATTATTACATGCCAAAAATGTAGTATTTTCTCTAGCCAATGTTTTTTGAATAAGGGAAATTAGCTTGTCTTTAATAATGTGATGTGGTAAGGTTGTATATAGTGTAAAGAAGTCATAAGTGCTTATAGATGAAACTTGACCTTTATTGAAAATTTTATCCAGAACGTCTCCTGAATTTTTTATAGACCAAAATAAATTAATCCCAGAGTTTTCATAAGTTGTATCACAATATAGTTTAACGTGATCTTTAACGGCAGTAAGACAAGAAGTTAAAAGTTTGGAGATGTTTGTTGTGGTGCAGGCACTAGAATTAGAAATAAAGCGAGCCTTATATGGATTTTTATGTAATTTAGGAATCCAGTACATGGTAGGCAGTTTATTTTGCTTATCATTTACACCAGCCTTGAAAGTAGTGCACCGAGTGATATGTGCGGAAACAACATCATCCTCAGTAGAATTAACTGGAGTATACGAATTGGTGCTGCCGAGTTCCAGAGATAAAGCATTGACGTAATGTAGGCGTCAAACATTAATTACATTATTAGCTGCTTTATCTGCAGGAACTAAAATAAATTTATCATGAAACTCCTGAATTCCCGATTTTAAATTACGAAAGGAAAACCTAGGTCTTGGAGGAAGTAAAGAGGGGTTAGCATTATAAAAGTTAATACGTGTATCTATAATTTTAAGAATTGAATTTTTCCAAGTAGAAAACGAGTTTGGGTCCGCATGTTCTCTACGACACCATTTTATATTAAAATCTTCAATGGAGTGGGCGATCTGGGCACGACAGGCATTAATATCAATAGTTGAAGGTAATCTATATTTAGGACCTTTCGAAAACAAATGCCGAATACGTTTATCAACAATATCAAAATTACCAGTGATGACATGACCTGCTGGAGCATAGCAAAATTTTGATGTGTTGCATTCACATTCCTTAGGAGTATTATGTACTATATCAAGGTCAGCAACTATTTTGTTGTAGTTGAAAATAATATTTCTAATAGGCTTTTTATATTTATAGCAAATTACCGGACTTTCGGAATTTTTGAAATATTTTGGGATAGAATCAACTACATGAGTATCCCGAAATATACTAGGCATGTCAATGAAATCAATACCTTTATTAATATATAGTAGTTTTAGAAAATGCCTGACGTGATCAGACTCCTTGTCAATATGGGGTCGGAGAACATGTTGTGTGTAGCTTTGAACTATAGAAGCAGTGTTATACAAGGGATCTGTACGAATGAAAAATTTGTCTGCTTCCTCGTCGATCAACTTTAATGAAGAAATAGACAAAGAGGTAAGCTTTCCAGACTGTTTGAAAATAGTATGTAAATCAGCGACCGAAATAATAACACGTGATTTACGTTTGATGTTACCATTACGCCTAAGACCATGAGACCTAGATTTACGCTTTCGAATAGAAAATATAGAAAAAATGTCAATATTAGGATCTTTAGAAATATTTCCTTCTTGATAAATATTGTCATTAAGGCCGAGTGGATAAGGTGTTTGTAAGTTTTTCATCCACTTAAGTTCTGCAATATGTCTAGCTTTTATTTTGAAGCTTACAGTAGCATCATTGTCAAAAAATATATATTCAACCGGTTGAACAGTTACGTAATTAAAATTATGATCTGACTGACGAAAGTGTTGGTACAAGTTTACAGAAATTAACGATGAAGGTAACACAAATAAATGACTTTGAAACACAAATGAATGACTCTGAAACACAAATAAATGACTATGAAACACAAATGATGACTATGAATGAATAGATGCATGCATTTATATAGAGTAGCACAATCCTCAGTATGCTGACATTTTCATTTTGTTCAATAAACTAAATGCTCTTTTGTCAATGTATATATTTTGTTTTCATGGAAGTAAAGAATAAGTTCCGTAGTGAACACGGGAACCTAAAAACTGATTTGGTTAAGTGTATTTAAGTAATTGAGTAAAACAATTAAAACGCAATCGACATTTATATACAAAAACGCAATAGATATTTCTATCTATTGGGTTTTAGTTCTCATACTCAATTGTTTAAGTATATTTTAGAACAAAAATCAGCTTTTAAAATTAATGTGATTAGTTTGTTGTGACAGCAACCATCTTTGATCAAGGGCATAAAACTCAGGAAACGTTGGTGTCTAGTTTCATTTACAAACTGATTGAAAATCGATGAAAATGAAACATGACAGCTCTTGTGAAACTGCTTTCAATATTTCCGTTAAGCTAAAGGTCACTTCATTAGCTCTACTGGCCAAAGGTCATTATACATGTCGTTTAAAATTGTCTAGAACCTGGTTTAAACCCCTACATACCTGACTGTTTAAAGGCCGTATGTCTATTGTCAACCCTTTTAATGGTGCCCCATACTTTGCTTATATTTCCTTGTAATTATTGTTTGTTTGGTATGCGTGGTTTACTTGGCTGTGTTCTGTAAAATCTACATTTCCTGCTTGAATTTTATACCTGTTTTTATGTGTGATGGCAACTCTTCAATTAACCATTTGCACGTAAGCGCGCTTTACTACCTTCGTATTTTATCAGATTCATCAAACTTAGCCAGAATTTGGATATGAAGGAAACTGTTGATTAATTCGAAAATCAGCTACATCGAGGTATCATCAGATTTGAATCAAACTTTCAGAGATTTTAAAGTTCAGGATCTAGTTTTGCGAAAACACAATATAACGTCAGGACGTCATCAAAAAGATGGCCACCAATGACGTCATATGTTATTGAAATTATTTGTTTACCTATTTGACCATGTTTGGTGCTGACCACGGTTGTCCATTCAGTTGTCATAAGTGCATGAACAAATTCAATATACATTTTATTTACGACTTTGAAAGGCAGAATATGAAGTATAACACATTCTAGGTGAATTACAGCTTTGAAAGTATAAAATAGACTGGTTTGTATGCTAAATAAACATATAGTTAATAACTTATCAACGATATATCCACCATGTTTTCATTAACCATGCATACCGTAACAAATAGGTAATAATAGATAAGTAATAAGTAATAAGAAATAAAAGTAATAACAAATAAGTAATAAGTAATAACAAATAAGTAATAACAAATAAGTAATAACTAATAAGTAATAACTAATAAGTAATAACAAATAAGTAATAACTATTAAGTCATAACTAATAAGTCATAACTAATAAGTCCCTCCACGGCTTCACCCGTACGTGAAGAACATAACACATTCTAAGTGAATACATCTTTGAAAGTATAAGATAGATTGGTCAGTATGCTAAATAGACATATAGTAAATAACTTATCAACGAAATATTCGCCATGTTTTCATTAACCCGCCCTTAACAAATAGGTAATAAGAAATAAGTAATAAGAAATAAGTAATAAGTAATAACTAATAAGTCCCTCCAGGGCTTCCGTAGAATTCCCATAATTTGATCCGTTGTATGATATATCTCCGTCTGCCTTGCTTTTTTATTTTTTATTTTCTTATCTATAATGCTATCACCTAATTTCAATACGTGAATCCAAAAGTTTACCACATTTAGTTTGCTCTTTATAAGGAGCGGAACTCTACCTAGTTCACCATATAAACATGTAAGAGTTGTCGACCTTTTTCTTTCATAAAATCTTTCTGCAAAATGTCTTATGTATTAGCTCGACGTCTTTTGCATCATGTGATCGCCAAACGTTCGAGCTATAATTTAATACTGATGCTACTTAAGGAGGTTGGCTGGGAAAGGACGTAGTGATGAGATGTTTTTTAAATTCATATTTAAAGCTTTTTTGGTATAATTTAGATTCAAAAATATCAAAAAAGGCTAGGTCACCACCCTTTTTTTCCCACTAGACGTCATTAAAGAAGGCACATATTTCTAACTTCAAAATTTCACTAAAAAGAGGAAAAATATAGTCATTGAACAATTTCACAATTGTTTTCATAACATTATGTTTATTGAAAAACAACAATTACTTTTCGATTGCATATATACATATCGTTCAAACCATACACAAACAGTTGTAATCCTCATTCGTCTTTTTACTTTAAAAAGCAAACATATATGGACCGTACCCCACCCACTTTTGTTTTAACCGAAAAAATGAATTCAAGATAAAAAGTATGTTCTAATGATCAACTTTTTTTAAAACTTGTATATGTCAAGGTCCTATGACATTTATTTCAAAACAAGTAAAAATATATATAGGTCACCAGGCTTCTAATGATTTTTTATTAAAAATTCTTTAAATTACACCCATTTTGGAGTTATTTTGACATTTTCAATGCAAAATACTGTACACACAATATTGACATGGAGATCGAAAATAAAATTAGCTTAGTATCTACTTTTATATATGTATTCCACTACTGAAAAACAAAAATCTGATATATTCTATAGCAAAAGGATAAATTCTACTCAGAGCTACCCATACCCACTATTTTGTTGACAACAAATGACGGAAAAAATATGAAAAAAAATATTTTGCTTAAAATTTGGTATGTTAACCATCTTAAATCCTACATTATATCCATATGTACTAGAAGTGAAAAAATTAAACAACTATGTTGTCAAATAAACTATGATTTAAAAAATAAAATGTTTAGACTTGAAGATGTCAAAACTTGCCCAGCCAACATCCTTAAGTGTCAAACAATGTACATGGCTCATGAATTATTTTTTGTCATTTTAACCTGAAAAGTTGCATTTTCTTGATGGTTTCACATGTAGAAACTTTCTGAATAATGTTAATTAATTCATTTGAAGGCAGATTTTGAATAAATGCAAAAATATTGGCATTTTTATGGTAAAATCTGCTATTTTGACCCTGAAAATCACAAATATCCTTTTTGAGTAGATATTATTTTCAAGATAGCTTCAACTGGTTGAAAATCACATGTTGTTGATGAAATCAATTTAAAATCCCTTTATTTGAAGCAAAAGATTGGAACGGTTGTCGAGATATGGCATTTTGAAGATTCTAGATTTACACGTAAAAACCGAAGGAATTTTGCCTTAGCCGAAGCTCTTTTAAGCCCTCATATGTTGTTGAAAAGGATTTGTTTCTAAAAAAAGAATGACATCATTTTTCTCGGATTGAATGTATCAAACTATTTAGCCAGAAACAATTTCCTTCTGTCAGAACTGAATGTCTCTTTAGATCTACCAACCAATCAGTTGGCAAGGAAAAAGTTCCAGGGTAAATTCGGAGCTATTACACAGAATCGCTTAATTTTGATTGGTTGACAAGGTAAACAAACTAAAAAATCTTGCTAAAAAAAAAATTCAACTTTTGAAGGGTACTTATAAAGGTCAAATCATACATTTGTGCAATGTATTCATAATTTGTTGCATAATCAAAAAGAGAAGTATATTTTACATTTTCCTCATCAGTACTGTTATTCATTCGATCTTTGGAGATCGCTGAGCCCGATACTTTAGTTATCGGTGGTACATTTTCAATTTCTTTTGTTTTTTTACTTAATTTTTGATTGGGTGGTTCCACTACTCCGGCCGATAAAAGGCTCTGGGTATTGTTTAACCACTCATAGGATATTTTGTCTGCTTTTTAATTAGTCTTTTGGCTATTACATGGATACGCAGGCTTCATAACCGCTGCTCCCAAACAATTATGCACTTATAAATTATATCCCCCGCCGGGTTGGGGATAGGGCAGCAACGAGTTACCCAAGGAAACTCGATTTATTGGTCTGTCACCACCCTAGGAGAAACATTTTCAGGGTAATCCCCAATGCTGGTATTATACCACTTCTGTCTGAAGTCCCTACCACGATGTCAACGTTGTTGGTCTAATTCGGCTTTTCCACGTAATATCCATACCCACCTAAGGAAGGAAAATAATTGCAAAAGATGGTGGGAGAATGGGGTACAGGGGATATTTTCGAGATTTTTTTCAGGAGGGGTTGGGTTATTTGGCTTGGGAATAAAACGTCCAATTCATAAATCATTTTGTTCCCTCCCCACCAGCCACAATTGGTTACGAAATATCCAGTGTACGAAACATGTAACTGAAATAGGAGCCTGTATTAAAATATGTGCACAGGATTTTTTTTTCATAAATTAACTATTTGCGACATAATTTACATACAATATCAAGGCTTTGGCTGTTAAAGTGGTCTTATAAATGTACACCTTTATTTGAATTTGTATTAACACTGCGTCAAGTCTATTTTACTATACTGCAGTGAAATATTTACGGTTACTAGTCTTATTACTGATATTAATAGCAATGTGGAAGATAATTATGATAAAATTTTACAAGAAAAAACACAGCTCAAGTTTTGCAAACCTGTTCAAGGGGTACATCGGACTGCCACTAATAATGCAGTCAGGGCTGAGCTGGGCATTTACCCATTGGGTCTGTTTGGTCTTAAACAGAGTTTAAATTTTTAGTTACATCTGGTTAACATGGATACTAATACACTAGCATTTAAAGCATATAAAGATAGTATGAAATTAGATAAAGGTTTTGGTTTTTAATTTGATTGTTTTATGAACAAGATTGGATTTAGACATGTCTTGGATAATCAAGGTACTTTTTCCAAAGTGAGACTTTTAAACTCACTGACTAATAAACTTAAAGATTTATATAAAACATTTTGGCACAAGAAGGTAAACATTGAAGTTGGAAATAAACTAAGGACTTATTGTAAACTCAAAGATAATTATATGCTGGAAAGTTACCTTCTCACTAATAATATTGATAGAAACAAAAGTATTCATTTTGTAAAATTAAGAATAAGTGCTCATAGATTAGCTATAGAGGAAGGCAGATATAAGCAGTTGAAAGCTCAGCAGGGAACATGTACACTTTGTAACTCTTATGTAGAAACTGAATTACATTTTCTAATATACTGTCACAAGCTTAATGCGTGTAGATCAACATTTTATAATACTATACAAAATATAGTACCTTCATTTAATAATATGAGTGATTTTGATATAATATATTTTAATAAGCAAAGACTATGATCTTAACTCTATATGTATTAATTTTGTAAATGACATGTTTATGACTAGGAAATCTTTATTAGATTCATAGATCATTGCTAATTTGAAATATATCCATTATCATTCTACATAGGTATTCTGACTATTTCATAAATATGAAGCAACTTTACATAAATTTAGAATATAATGAAAACAGCAGGCAGTATACACATTGTAGCATCATACAGATAAGCAAGTTATTATACTGATCTTTATATAATGTTAGTAATAATTTCTAAGAGGATT
Source organism: Cyrtodaria siliqua (assembly GCA_037043455.1). Classification (NCBI taxonomy): domain Eukaryota; kingdom Metazoa; phylum Mollusca; class Bivalvia; order Adapedonta; family Hiatellidae; genus Cyrtodaria; species Cyrtodaria siliqua. The sequence goes on from JAWPHD010001266.1 coordinate 286,536, forward strand.
ATGTATGTCTTTATATATGTATTGTAATTGTCCTTGGTGACAATCCTGTATTTGGATTGTATGCCAATAAATTGAATTGAATTGAATTGAATTGAAACTAGCGACATAACGCCTGTTTGTGACAATATATATTACACATTCTAAATGGCGTTTGATTTTAAAATAAATTATTTATTGGTCGACGGTTTATATTTAAGAAATAGAACATCGTTTAATGTGAATTATCGTTTAATATATCACGGTTTGGAGTTCAATTGTAAACAATAATTTCACGAGCCCGAAGAGAGAGAGAAAACAATAATTTCACGAGCCCGAAGTGCGAGTGAAATTATTGTTTACAATTGAACGACAAACCGTGATATATTATAGATAATTCACCGTAAACGATGTTCTATTTCTATTCTAATACTCCTAAAATGTGAAAATAACGCACACATCTGAAATATTTCGCATTGCTTTGCTTGCTCTCCTAACGATACACACGTTACAATGCGGAATGCGGAATGCGCAATTCTTATTCTCCTAACGTTGCACAAATTACAGTGATATATCGTTCAATATAACGAGATATTTTAAACTAGGCTATATACATGTAGTGCGTGTGTATTAGAACATTTAATATATTCTTTGTTTTGCATTAGTTATGACTAATACTTTTACTTACCCCCTTTCCACAGTAATGATGAGAAAATAAACGTTAAAGATAGAAAAGAAGTCCATTTAATATCCATATCCTTTCTTATGTGAATAAATCTAATTTTAATGTTATGCCATTTTTTTGTTAAAGTAAAACTAAAAGGTTTGTTTTTAAATGTATAAACGGTCGATTTTTTCACTAGGGTTAACAAACACTTATACACTTATTCGAAAACAAAAGAAATCGACTATCTTTGGTGTAACATGAGAACCCAATGGTATTTACACTATTATGAAGTGACGTATTGTAATAAATCAAGATTGAACGATCTGTAACAGTATTGATTTAAGTGCAGTTTATTGTCAATAGAGGTTATTATCTTATTCTTCCCTTTGAACTTAGGGCAACATATGCATGCAATTTGTAAATATGGTTAAGTTCATAAAACAGATATACCCAAGAATTTAGTATTTGTTATTTTGTTTTTTTATAAAAACATATCGATTTAAACACCATAATTTGATTGAACATTTACTCAGACATAGACGAATTGCAAGGTTACATACGATTATACTATATTGAGTCTCATTAGTATAAGTTTCAATTGCGAAAAGATTAAACTATTTATATTCGTCTTTTAAAAAGCCTTTATATGAGGTTTGGTAAAAAAGGAGATAATTCGTGAACTAAGTTTAGTAGATATTCAAGTAAGACAACTGACTTCATGTTGATCAATGTGGTAGGCGTCTTTTCTTAATGTAAACAAATAATTGTGTAAGAGTCATTTTAGCTCAGTAAATGATATGTTAATGCATTTAGTTATTCGTTGGTATTTAGAAAAGGAGGAACTTTACCAGATAATCCAGAATGTATTACCAATACAATGAGACTGTAAGCAGTTTTAAATACTACGGTATTGGGTTTACTTCAGGTACTTCAAGCTATATTCCAGTTAAATAAATAGTTAAAGCAGTTTATCGAATTATGTACTAATCATACATTTGATTTATTTGATAAAATAATTTATTGAGAGTTAAATTAACAACCAACAATTTATATACGGTGAAACTAGAAGACCGAATTACATAACAAAAGGTATTATATAATTACAAAATACTAGTTAAAACTATGTGCAACTAGCAATACGAAATACACAAAGATAGTTTATAACATGTTAAGAAATGACGATGAAAGACAAATAAATAAAATAAACTTTGTCTCGCAAATCAGAGATTTTTTATTGTTGTTCACGCCAATATACCCACAGGTAAGCGTTCGTTGACTCCCCTTGAAATAATTTCTTCTTGACTCTCCTCAGAGTAAGGGGTGGATCTTACATGGGCGGAGCTGAACGCTCGGCCAATCCCGTCATTCTTTGGGATTCCGCCTCGTGTGTATCACGGCGCTTCGGTATGTACACAATCTTGACATTTTAATCGCCGGAAGGCAACGGCACTGTTGCTGTGTAAACAATATGGTCGCTAGCCACACGTGTTGATGTATAATTTTCGTTGTGTGTTTGTTTATTTACAATACAGATGAGGGTTGTATCACTGCTTTCATGTAAATAAATTATTGATGGAGCAATCATCGGAAACACCTTGCAACATTTGGATGATAACTTATTTTGAATGCAAATGTGTTTTGGCGGCAATCTAAGGCGCGATGACGTTACCAATATGGAAACCTGCGAATTACTAGTCTTGATCATCTTCGACGCTTGATTGTAAATACAAACATCTTGACTGTTTGTGCAGAAACAAATTTGAAATTGGAAGCACGTGACTGTAATAATTTATTTATTAGGACTGTTCTAGACGTTTGTCTTGAAAACAAGCAAGCGTCGCAGATGATCTAGACTAGCAAAGAGACATAGGTGTTGCTTTTCCGGCGGGCGGCGGCGGCGGCGGCGGCGGATGCGTCAACATTCAACTTGACCCTCCAAGCAAAGGGCAGATAACTTAATAAATTGTACCTTCAACATTTGCGTTTAGGTCACTTTCTCACAAACATTACGCATTAGACCTTTCAAACTTTGCTTATAGTTGTAATATTGAGTGGTACATTGCAACGCGACAAAGCAAATGTGGATGCGACCTTGAACCTCCAAGCAAGTGGCAAATAACTTAATAATTTTTACTTTCAACAATTTGCGTTTAAGTCACTTTCTCACAAACGTTATGCATTAGACCATTTAAACTTCGCTTATAGTTGTTTCTTGGTTAGTACATCACAATCTGTCTAAAAGCAAATGTTCACCCTCCAAGCAAAGGTCAGATAACTTTAATTGTTACATTTACATCACTTTCTCACGGACTATAATTATGCGCTAGATGCTTTAAACCTAGTTTATAGCTTAATCTTTGGAAGACAAAATATTCCATTTTGACACATTTGTGTCTCTTGGGTAGGGCATGTATTTGAATGTATGGATTTTATCTATGACCTTGACCTACATTTTTGAACTGATGGTTTCTTTCGCTTTTTTTGTTGATTTTCTTTATAGAATGGCATTTTGTTTTTAAACAAATGCACTTATTAAAATGTTTACAAACTTTCATTTAAGCAACATTTGTTCCTGTTTTAAGTCCCGCCCCCGTTAGGCAAGACATATGAATCCGTGGATTTCTGGTAATTTTGATATTGTTAAGTAACCACATTTAGATGTGGATGATCAGAGAGCAACATTTTACGTGGTCTATGTGTCTCAACTTATTCGTTTTTCTAGAGGTTGTACTCGAGTTGAGGACTTTTAATATTCGTAATCTTTGTATAACTAAAAAGCTACTCCATCACGGCTACCGTTATCATAAACTTCGCAAAACCTATTATCGTAACCCTGATCTTCTTTGCAAATAATATAAAAGTAATTTAAGAACTCTTCTTTTTTTCGACAAGAACTATCACAACCTGACTTCTATCACAACCTGACTCTTAAGATCCTTGGTCATGATCACTTTCATACTATTTTGTTATACTTGTTAAAAGGTTTATCAAAAGAGGTTATGACCCTATCATTTTGCAACGCACTGCATGCTTGGTGGTGGACCCATTTACAGTTCACCACTATGCTTTTCGGGCAGACTGTGGACCCTATGATGACGTCCACCTAAAACCCAAAACGACGGTGACGTTTGATGTTTGTCTGCAGTCTTGTCTTGTCGTGACTTCAATGGTTTATTCTCTTGCTGCTCTGGCTTCTGCCAAATGATTGAGTACCATCTTTGTTGCTTTCTAGGGTATTGTTTTTTTGTATTTATATATACACGAGCATTTTTGTGTTTTACTTATATTGCCTATTAATGCTGCCTTGTTGGTTAGAGAATAGTTCATGGTAGGGATTTCTTTATGTACACTGTCCCGTTTAATTGGGAGGTGTGGGGCACACCCTAGAACCTGGTTTAAACCCCCAGCGGTCTTTTTTGCCACTGGTCGTTCCAAGGCGGTAGCCCTATTGTCAACCCTTTTGTGTTTGTATGTTTTATTTGGCCTTTTATTCATCTTTAAAGTTGTTCTTAGTTTCTATGTGTGTTTATGATTGACTGTTGTCCTTGAATACTACGTTTCCTGTCGATTTATAAATATATATATTGACATGCTGCAATATATTTTCGCATATTCACATCTAGTCCAGCGACTACAGGGTCTTGAACTACGGGATTCGAATGTCACGCAGGTATACTGCTTATCTTGATCCGATTGGTTGTGTTTGACCGAACTTTCACCTGTTATGATAGGTTCAGATTCATGGAAATTATAAGAGCTAGAAGTAGTTTGGCAAGGTAGGCTGTTATTGATAGACTTGGTGCCTGGTGATAAATTTGCAATGACTTCTGAAAAGTCAAATTCATCATCTGATGGATCCTCTGGTATTTCATGATAAGGAATTGGAAAATGTAGTTGTCCAGTTCGTGCATTGGGTCCTCTAATGTCAACTGAAAATCTCATCTCGTTATGTTTCATTTAACAAAGACCACAGGGGCAGCATGACAAATAGACAAATAATGTTTCCAATTTCTGACTTACAAGACGCGTTAGACTGAATCGGCACCGCTCAATTGAAATTGTTCAGTGTAATGGATCTGAAATCGTATTTTTGGTAAATACCTTTAGAACCCTACACTGCACATAAACAGCTTTTGTCACACACAACGCAAGTTATCAATTCAACATAATTCCTTATGGCATTACAGCCGGACCTATGGTTTTTCAAATGGTTAATATATATATATATTTTGGGGGTTCTGCTGTAATCTTTCGTCTCACTCTGTTTCGCCTCAAATTACAGTAGAACACCCCAAAATACATATATAATAAATCACTATGAAATGGTGATTTACTTGATCTATTAAAACTTTTTAGAATTGGTAGTGACGATTGTAAGTTCAAATTATATAATTTGAACAAGTTTTTAGTACCTAGATTTTTGTAATAGTTATCACCCAAAATCAACAAAAATAGTCTGATTTTGTGTTTTTTGTAATCTTTATAATTATAAAATGTTTTTTAATACAAAATAAATTTGTTGATTTGTTATCAAAATTTTAGTCAAATCAACAATTCTCCGACCTTGAATACAAAGGTGGTGGATCATACTCAAACACATTGCTAAAACAATGCATCACACACTTTTTAGACTTTTTTGTAAGGTTGCCATTGCTTCCTTTTTCCCTTGCTCCACTAGTTCTTTTTTTTGAACTTCACACTTATTTCAGCTTTCTTTTGTTTGGTGTCCTGTTTCAAACTATAATATTTATCTAACTCATCCAAAATCAACTTAAACTCTTGCTCAGATATTTGTGCATCACTCAATGCTTTTGATATCAAATTCTTTATGCTATTCAACTTAGACTCTGCCAAAGTTTTTATTTCATAATGTTTTTGAGCTTTTGCACTAAGCTTGCGTCTGATAAAATTAATACAAACACCTGTAGTCCCACATACTATTGCTGCTATTTCCAAAGGTAACAAAACTGGAACAATAAATCCAATCCCAGCCATAATAACACCTGCAGATAGTAAGGTAGTGTCAATTCCATCTGTGATATTAATACCACGTTTATATTTTTATAAAGAGACTTGCGTGTGTCTCGCTCTGTAATTAACTTTTGTTCAATCTCTGAAATCTTTTGTAATCTATAATTTTGTCCGTCTTTCACTGGCAACTCAGGATATAAACTCGGTGCTGTCGGTGGCTTCATTTTTTTTAATAGAAAACATTAAATTAATTCGATTAATAATGACGCCAGCGTATTTACAGCGGTAGCGTTGGCAGTCTTGCATACAAAGTTAATAACAGAACCAGCACTAATATCCAAACGTCTATCAAAGTTATCATGGTTGCGTGGGATGATGTGAAGCGTTATGCCATAATTTGGTTTTTCAACACCATTAACAGAAACTTCTACAGATACGTCACCAACTAATCGGTCACTTGCTAAACCTATTCCCATAATACGACCATGGCGTGTCATTACATACCCCACATTTGTTTCTGCTCCACCGTTACCAAATGAGAGTATTCTATTCAACACAAGTGGGCCCTTAGCCTCCGCAAATATTGTTATAATCCCATATTTAAGATTATCAACTTTATCTGTTATTTGTTTGAATTGGTTATCAATAGGCACAACTCGCCTATGTAAATCTTGAACATTATTTATCAAAGTCTTTAAATCTCTTTTGCGCAGGGTTTGTTGGCCCAAATATACTCATTGTTTTTTTTAAAATATAATTTTTTAAAAATTTAATTTTTAAATAAATTCTAAAACGCAACTCATAGGTAAACCGTGATTATCAATCTTGTTGCCATGCTCATCTCTGACTTCTATTTTTAATTCAGAAATTGTACCATTTGAAAGACAGTGATATTCAGGATAAAACGTGTATATACAATATCTCCAAACTGCTTATTTACCACAGGTATAACCCCTATAATAGTGCCTGGCGAGCCATTGAAATAATTATTCCTCGTATTAACTTGTTCCAGATGAACATATAGCTGTTTATAAGGAGCTAAATCAATTGATTGTTGTCCAATATGAATACCTTCCAACCATTTCCTGTCCTTGAATCCCAGCATTTTTGAAAGACTGCTTGATAATCGTGTCTCTGTTGGCGTCTCTAAAATGGCTATACCACTTTGCGCATTAACGGTTAGGGTAATATTTTTATTCATATATATACTGACGAGATAAAGAAACGCCTCATCGGAAATTTCCGCTATATATTGTATGTACACTATGCTGCTGTTAATCGAATGGTACATCGCTACGTAAGACCTTTCTTTTCGGAAAAATACTAAAACAACACAACACACAGCAAATAGTATTTCTTCAACGTTTGATTATTGGCAGAGTATCTGTTTGGCTCAAGCATGTAAGCAAACTTAGGATGCCAATTTCTGCAAACTCTTTACGTTAAATACAGTAATAAAATAGTCAATTTTTCAAAGAGGAACTTCAATATTTATGAATTTCTTGTTATAAAGTGTACTGTGATTAAAACGTCTACAACATCACAGTTGTGTCCTTTCTCTAACCAACTGCAGCTTTGTTTTACAAAACATCTTGGGATTTCTTTGGAATATTATGTGGCATTAAGTGTGCGGTATATACAATATATAGCGGAAATTCCCGATGAGGCGTTTCTTTATCTCGTCAGTATATTTAAATATATCTGTCAAATGTTGAAAGTTATAGAGTCCATCTGGTATATGATGTGCATGTTTTTTTTTTTTATCTTTATGACTTCCTGATTAATATTATACCAACCGATAGTGTATGTAAAACTCTTTAATCCAACGCGCTTATCTCCATTTCTATTATCGATATACTGTTGTAAGTTAATAGTTGTCTATGTTTTTTTTAATACATGTATATATAAAAATACAAATAAAAATGATTTCTGAAGAATTCAAATATAGCCCAGAGGCCCAATATTCAAGTACTTTCAGCAAGAAAGTGATAGATATAATAAATCAAAACATAGTCATTACATCAAACGGTAAAGGCTTTAAAGCATCATTCCCCAATGTCTTTGAAAAATACAAACTCCCATACGTCAAATCAGATGCTATAGTCCAACTCTGGGAAACAGATTGGATGTTATTTTGGCAGAACAAGTTGAATTTTGCTATTTGGTGTGCGACAACTGGATGTGGCATTGATTTCAACAATCATCTGAAAGCTGATGCCCTGGTTGGTTCGTTATTTCGATTTCATGTCTATTACCAAGTTAGAAGAATATTATTTGAGATGAGTGTAGCAATGCCGCAAGACTCAAATTGGAATGCGTTTAATAACACATATAACCGAAACGCATACGAGAGAATATGCAAGGAGTTTAACGTTGACTTAAATTCGGACTGGAGACAGAAACAAAGCTATAATGATGGTCTAGGAACAATTTATAATTACTGGACAATTATTGGTTATCATCCTTTGATAAATTCTGTATACGACAACAAAACGATGAGTTTTACAGTCTATGAGAGTGATAAAACATACCACATTGATTACATTGCACAAGGATCTGAAGCAGACAATAGTTGGTCTACTTTTATACTAGATAATTCTGTGGGATTTACAAGAGCTGGAGTAGAACGCATCAATGACAGCATAAGAACATACTGCTGGGCAATACTTGGCTCACAATCCCAAACAAGAACTGATATACTTGGAGCTGGAACGGCATTTGATGCACATAAACAATTTCTGGCAAATGTAGAGGACGCAATAAACAGCCCCATTGACTTGCCCAGTCAAATTTCAAGGTATGAAAACACCCTAAAATATGCAAAAAGTAAAGTAAATTTTGTTTATGGAAGTGGATTGTACATGTCTCCGAGTGACATGGAGTTGAGAATCGGAACAATACAAGACTACAATAATGAAATTGTAATAGCAACCGATGCGCAAGCATTAGGATTGAATGATGGTGTGAATATATAACCAGTACCACCAAAAATTGTTCAACCTTTTCAAGGCACCACAACAAAAAATTTTTTACCGGAACATCCTGACTTTGATAAATCATCGATACATGAAACTGTGGAGCATAACACACCAGAGATAAAAAAATAGCGATTGAACATGAAGATAACAAAACATCTATAATTGTTGGTACTATAGTAATAGGTCTTGCTGCATTACTCATTTACGAGATTTAAATCACTCTATAGCTGCCACATACAACAACCCGGAAACAAACACAAGCAAAGCCCATAGATTGTTACCAAGCCAATTAATAACATTACCTGTTGCAGATAAAAGCCATGATACTTTTGCACCAATAACTCCTGGAAGTGCTGCAGCAGCTTTACCAGCTAGGTTGGCAAGGAGCTTACAAAGATTACTTAGTTTTTTTTTATCCAGTCCTTGACACTTGATGGATCATGTTTTGGAGTTGGAGTTGGCGCAGCACTTGATGTAGGAATAATGGCCTCAACTAATACCCCAATAATCATACCAAACGCAGTCAAAATACTAACTATTGTAATACCTTGCTCTCTGAATAATGTTTTTATTCTCTCACCCAATGCTGTGTCTTCTTTTAACACCTTATTTATAGTTTCTTTTATCCTGTTTATTTGACTGCGTAATGCTTCATTGTTTTCACTCGCAGCTTGAAGTCGTGCACTTTTTTCATCTTCAAGGTCTTTGATGCGATCGCGAATTCTTTTTAACTGAAATTCATCATCATCAGTCTTAGCTTGTTCTAATTTTTGTTTTTGTTTTGTTATGTCTTTATCAAGCTCAGTGAGCTTTGAGAGATTATGAGTAAGTTCTCCACGGAAGCTTTGCAATCTATTATCTAAACCTCGTATCTCTCGTAGTGTTAGACATTCTGGCTGAACAGCAGTTTTAGGATGAGTTTCATCTATTATATTACTCAAATCACTCTCAAATGTATTTACAGCATCTACTGTATTTTGTACATCTTCAGTTGTTGAAAAAGTTTGCATTGGTATAAGCTCTCCTTCTTTTGTGAGGGTATCTCTTGTTTTTACTAAGTTTGCAAATTCTGCCCTACCCCGAGCCAGTCTTTCACTTGGAACTAAATAATCATAAATTTTTAAAGTGTTTCTGATGAAGTCAACACCATTTTTTTTAAGTAGAGTGTCCAACGCATAAAACTCGACCTATCTGACACAGTTATGTGAGCGTTATTTCTAGCCGGAGCTAAATCATTCACCAATCCAGCGTATAGTTTGTCAGTTCTCAGGTTGTAAAGTTGTGTAGCTTTTCAGGAAAGACTGTTGTATTACATTCAATTTCATCAAATAAAACACTGTTTAAAAGCACACTGTTTCTTTGCTATCAGAATTAACAACTCTTAGAATGATATACAATGCATGTCTTAGATCATGCGTAATCTCTATGCTAACTTATTTAATATGATCTTAAACGGTAACTTTTAAATTTAAAGTACCTTAAATTCTGATTAGCCATGAAATTAGGCATCGTCGTCACTGGGGACGTTTAAAGGTCTGATCTGAACTTAGCCATAACTTGCTCTACAGTCGGTTCGATACAAGCTTTTACCTGTTATTTTGTTCTTTGTATCGACCTTTTTCTACTCGACAATATCCGTTTTGTCACATCTTGACCATTGTTCCGAAACGCATATTATTTCTTCAATGACCGGGTCATAAGGATGTCCGGGTGGCACGGTTGTAAGTGGACTAGTTGCTCACCAAAACATATACAAACTGGGATTGATTCCCTTGCTCGGCAAGTTGATGAGTACGGTGATCTCCCACGCGAACATGCGTTATCCAGGTGTTCTCCGGTTTCCTCCCCCATAACAACCAATGTAAATATAAATAATTATGGATTTTCTGAATATTGGATTAATCAATATATCTTACCAAATTGTGGATTTGCTATCTTGTTTAAAATAGAATAATGTACCAATTCAAAATGTATGGTATGGTTCTGTATAAACATCAGCTAAACTTCTCAACTACAGAGTATTTAAGACTGAACATGGATTGGAGAAATACTTTGTCTTTTTAACGGTAGATATGAGAATAAGTTTGTGTAAATGTAGATGTCTTAATCATCAATAACCTATAGAGAAAGGAGGAGTTACTGGTATTGATAGTGATGATTGTATCTGTGAACTTTGTAGTATTGATACTTTAGGTGATAAATACGATTATATTTCTGAATGTACATTTTTTCGGAAGGAAAACAGAATATTGTTAGCTAGTTCACTTATTAAGAACTGTTATACTCAGAATATGAATATTCTTTATAATTCAGAAGATATACATCTGGTAATGAAACCGCCTATCTTTTGTAATTTATATTTTTTTTCAATAAATGCCATCCTTTATTTTAAACCCCATATTTGATCCCACTGTATATGCTAAGAATCATGATTATTGTTCTTATTACCTTAGGGTAGATTTTGTAATACAGCTGTCCAAATTTCATGATATATATTTATTTTACTTATCCATAAAACATCTTTTTTCATAGAATTTTATTTCCATAACATTTGTTATCATCTGTATTTAATGTATGCTCATTCTATCCATGTTTTTATTTTGTTCTATTGACAGTTTGTTGTAATCCTGAATTAAAGATAAATTTGAAACTTGAAACGTGCCGTCGGGATCAATTTGTAGAGCTATTTATCCTTCAAAATCAATGTAAACATTAAGTTTGCACTAATTTCAAAAAGTGTTTTGGACCGAATTATTTAAAGGAAATTCCGCCATTATACGTTTTCGACTTTCTTGAGTTTCGATGGTCTCCGTTCATCTCGTAATATTTGCGTGAATCATGTGAAGTTTATTTTTTAGCAAACTCAAGGAAATGAAGTCAATGATTATGTATTTGAGAAAAATGTTCGAGTGGGTTAGTTGGAAAAAAACAACACGCCTTAACTTTTTTTCCATTTTCATACTAATCTCAAAATATCCCTTCAAATTACTAATTATTACAAAAGTAAAACGTCACTGATTTAATTTTGCACTAACTGAATCATTGTGAATACCAAAAGTAGATATAACAAGAAAAGGTATAACACATATATTATACCATGGGAAGTACGGACTGCATGTATATGTTCTGGATCAGGGATCGTTTTGCTAGTGAAGGTCACCGGCACCTTGACCTTTAAATGAATAAGGATAAGGGTCATGTACTGATCATGAGCAACTATTCATCCTTTCAAGTTGGAGGACCTAGATCCATCAAGTTTGTAGTTGTTGATATGACATCGTATTGATAGTGAAGGGCACCGCAACCTTGACCTCCGACCTAGTGACCGGAAGATAACAAGAGGTCAATGACATTGAAGCTCTACTGATTGATTTTGATTTCAGGAAGTAGTCGATACAAACTTGCTTTTTGAAAATCTATTTTTAGCCGTAGCGGCCATCTTGAATTTCCGGCCGACCTGAAATTTTGCTTGGATCACTTAGACATCAAGAGCAGCTTTCCTGTGAAGTTTCATGAAAATTCGTCAAGTAGTTTCAGAGGAGTAGTCGCTACAAGTTTTCATTATATAACTCTATGTAAACAAAGATGGCCGCTGACAGCCATGTTTAACATTGAATCAAAATGATGTTCGACTCCTATAACCACCATGCCATGCTGATCATTTTAGAAAAAGTCCCATATCAATATCTCTTATAGTTTTCAAGAAGTAGTCGCTACAAACTTATTTTTTAAAAATCTGTTTTTAGCCATGGCGGCCATCTTGAATTTTCGGCCGACCTGAAATTTATCTAAGATCATTTAGACATGAAGAGCAACATTCCTGTGAAGTTTCATGAAAATCCATCAAGTAGTTTCAGAGGAGTAGTCGCGACAAGTTTTCATGATATAACTCTATGTAAACAAAGATGGCCAGCCATGTTTAACGTCGTATCAAAATAATGTTCAACTCGAATAACCATCATGTCATGCTGATCATTTTAGAAAAAGTCACATATCAATATCACTTATAGTTTTCAAGAAGTAGTCACTACAAACTTATGTTTTTTAAATCTATTTTTAACTGTGGCGGCCATCTTGAATTTCTGACCAATCTGAAAATTTGCTAGGATCAATTAGACATAAAGAGCAACATTCCTATGAAGTTTCATGAAAATCCGTTTAGTAGTTTCAGAGGAGTAGTGGCTACAAGTTTTCATTATATAAATCTATGTAAACAAAGATGGCCACTGACAGCTATGTTTAACATCGAATTAGAACGATTTTTGACAAGGACCAACATCATGTCATGCTGTATCATTTTTAGAAAAAGTCCCATATCAATATCACTTAGAGTTTTCAAGAAGTAGTCGCTACATACTTGTATTTTGAAAATCTATTTTTAGCCATGGTGGCCATCTTGAATTTCCGGCCGACCTGAAATTTTGCTAGGATCAATTAGACATCAAGAGCAACACTGGCAGCCATGTTTAAAGTCGAATCAAAATAATGTTCTACTCGGATAACCATCATGTCATGCTAATAATTTTGAAAGAAGTCCCATATCAATATCTCTTATAGTTTTCAAGAAGTAGTCGCTACAAACTTATTTTTTAAAAATCTATTTTAAGACGTGGTGGCCATCTTGAATTTCCGGTCGACCAGAAATTTTGCTTGGATCAATTAGACATCATCAAGAGCAACATTCTTGTGAAGTTTCATGGAAATCCCTCAAGTAGTTGCAGAGGAGTAGTCGCTTTAAGTTTTCATTATATAACTCTATGTAAACAAAGATGGCCGCTGGCAGCCATGTTTAACGTCAAATCAAAACGATTTTAGACAAGGACGAACACTATGTCATGCTAGTCATTTTAGAAAAAGTCCCATATCAAGCAATATCTCTTATAGTTGTCAAGAAGTAGTCGCTACAAACTTATTTTTTAAAAATCTATTTTTAGCCGTGCTGGCCATCTTGAATTTCCGGCCGACCTGAGATTTTGCTAAGACATCAAGAGCAACATTCCTGAAAAGTTTCAAAAAAATCCGCCAAGTAGTTTTAGAGGGGTAGTCGCTACAAGTTTTTACTATATAACTCTATGTAACCAAAGATGGCCACTGGCAGCCATGTTTAACGTCGAATCAAAACGGTTTTTGACAAGGACCAACATCATGTCAAGCTGATCATTTTAGAAAAAGTCCCATATCAATATCACTTATAGTTCTCAAAAAGTAGTCACTACAAACTTGTATTTTAAAAATATATTTTTTGCTTTGGTGGCCATCTTGGATTTCACATCAACATGAATTTTGGCTAGGATCAACTAGACTTTATTGGGAATATTTCTGTAAAGTTTCATGAATATCCATCCAGTACTTTCAGAGGAGTAGTCTCTACAAATACAAGTTAACAGACAGACAGACGGACGCCGCACCACGGCATAAGCTCTGCTGATCTCTGATCAGTGGAGCTCAGAACAGGTTATCTACTGGTCATGACCAACCATCCTTTCAAGGTTGAGGACCGTAGGACCAACTGTTGTGTAGTTATTGATCGGACATCTTTAGATAGCGAATGTGACCGCGACCTTGAACTTTGATGTATGGACCCCAAAATGAATAGGTGTCATCTAGTTGTAATGGTAAAGCGTTCTTCCAAGTTTGGGGGCCCTAGGTCCAACCATTCTGTAGTTATTGATCGGACATCGTTTCGATAGTTAATGTCAACACGACCTTGACCTTTGACCTAGTGACCCCAAAATCAATAGGGGCCATCAACTGGTCATGAGCAACCATCCGTCTAAGTTTGGGTACCCTTCTGTCAACCATTCTGTAGTTATTGATCGGACACCGTTTGGATAGTCAATGTTAGCCCGGATGTGACCTTTGACCTGGTGACACCAAAAGCAATAGGGGTCAAAATGAACATGGCGCCCCGACAACACTTTGTTGTGGGGAGCAATAATTTATTAATTGAAGGGCACTGGCTTAGTCGTTGCTGGGGTGATATACGGAAGAATAACCGTGTGACAACCTGCCGTAAGGATGAGTATTACTACCAAGATTTAACGGTCATAATTGAATAATTGGTAGGGAACTGAAGAAGTGAAGGGACACTATGGAAGTCTGAAATGAAGATTGCTGTGCATCCCTTTAAGTGGGGTGCATGAGATGTTGTAGATTTGGCGGAAAGTGACAAATGAAAATAGGTATTTTGTTGAAAAATATGTGTAATATACAAAAACAACATTACTGATGTGGAAAAAAATAATTGTATGTACAACTCAGTGTGTCAGGTCCCTGCCAATACTTGAACTTGAATCTCTTTTCTCGAAAGAAAAGTGTGTTTCCTTACACTACAGAGATCGCGTAGACATCACAAAAAGAGTGTACAAAACTAAGCGAAATTAATAAAGATGTAGATCAAAAGAATGTCAAACTAAAACTAGAAATTGTTATTGTCCATAGGACAAAAACGTATGGCTCCCCCACTCGCCCGAACAGACATAATTGACGACTCTAGGTCCAACCGTTCTCATTGATCTGAGATCGTTTTGATATTCAATATCCCTGTGACTGTATCTACAACCTGTATCAGTAATATTTATTGGTCAACCATCCTTCCAAGTTTGAGGACCCTAGGTCCAACCATTCTCTAGTTATTGATTGGACATTGTTTTGTTATTGATCGGGGATCGTTTTGATATCAATAGGGATCATGTTCTGGTCATGACCAACCATCCTTCCAGGTTTGAGGACCCTAGGTCCAACCATTCTGTAGTTATTGATCGGACATCGTTTTGATAGTCAATGTCATCGCTACCTTGACCTTTGACCTAGTGACCTTAAAATCAATGGGGGTCATCTGCTGGTCATGACCAACCATCCTTACAAGTTTGAGAACCCTAGGTCCAACCATTCTCTAGTTATTGATCAGACATCGTTTGATAGTCAATGTCACCGCAACCTTGACCTAGTGAACATCAATTTGATAGTCAATGTCACCACAATCTTGACCTTTACCTAGTGACCCCAAAATCAATAGGGGTCATCTACTGGTCATGACCAACCATCCTTCCAAGTTTGAGGGCCCTAGGTCCAACCATTGTGTAGTTAATTGATCGGATATAGTTTTGATAGTCAATGTCACCGCGACCTTGACCTTTGACCAAGTGATCCCAAAATCAATAGGGGTCATCTACTGGTCATGACCAACCATCCTTCCAAGTTTGAAGACCCTAGGTCAAACCATTCTCTAGTTATTGATTGGAATCGTTTTGATAGTCAATGTCACCGCGACCTTGACCTTTGACCTAGTGACCCCAAAATCAATAGGGGTCATCTAATAGTCATGATCAACCATTCCTCTTAATTTGAGGACCATAGGTCCAACCATTCTCTAGTTATTGATCGGACATCATTTGTGACACAGGCAGACAGACAGCACACAATCAATATGGCTCCAATCCAGACTTTGTGTGGGGGAGCCATAACTATCACAGAAGGTTATTAATAGTTATACCCTTGCAAACGCATAACCCATGACTTCATGTATATGCGCAGTTCAACTTCATACTGATGCTTCTCACAATGTTTGGGGTATGACAGAGGTCACAGTGACCTTATTTTGGTATGTGACACACCGCTATCCCAAGATGTATCAACATACCAAGTTTGGTATTTCTAAGTGTTATTGTTTTGAAAATATGGTCCGGACAAGCATTTTCTATGACAGAGGTCACAGGTCAAGGTCACAATTACCTTATTCTGGTACGCGACACATCGCTATCCCAAGATGTATCTAAATACCAAGTTTGCTATCTCTAAGACTTAGTGTTATAGTATTGAAAATACGGTCTGGACAAGCATTTTCTATGACAGAGGTCACAGGTCAAGGTCACAGTGGCCTTATTTTGGTATGCGACACACAGCTATCCCAAGATGTATCCACATACCAAGTTTGGTATCTCTAAGTGTTATAGTATTGCAAATACGGTGCAGACAAGAGGTGAAAGTGTCTGTGGATGTTCTACTGGCTAAATGTGCAGGGGACCGTAACACATTTTCAACATTCATTCAACCGGCACATGGCAATGATATAGGTCACTAGTTGTTGAATGCCAGCCACGTAGCAGGAGAACTAGTCTGTACAAAGTAAGTGTATTACAGGGTTCCCACAGTTTTTTGAGAACAAAACTCAAGGTCTTTTCCAGGTTTTCCGACTGTTTTCAAGGACAATTTATACCAGTGTTTGTCCGACACCGTTGTTGCAAAAACGTTAAATTGTTCGCAGTACTAATATGTGACACCACACAAGATGTTAGTTTTATTGTTTTTGACAAGTATTGACTTTAACCCGCTGTTTTTTAGGCTGTTCTCCCTCCTATGAAGGAAATTTAGTGTTGACATTTAACTTGTTCTCAGACGACATGCTTTATCGATTCAAATGATTAGACGCTTGCATATACGACGTAACATTGCGAGTTTTATTTGAAAATACTCGGCTAAAATCGTCAACATATTTTATGAGTCAACCGGTGAGGTAACGAATTTGTACGACAGCGATCGAAAGCAAAAGTACAATTTGGGGTTCACATTTCATTGATCAGAGCATTAACACATCTTTACGATTGTTCACGAATACCAATGGTTAATTTTTATGGGCTTACTAGGCCATTCGCCAAATCGCCATAGGCGAAAAGTAACCTGAACTGGCAAATGAAAACCGTAAGAAATACACACCAAATTCGCCAGACATCGGCGGTCTGGCAAATCCAAATTTCCGACCGATTTTGTCTAAAATATCTCGGAAAATCCCGAATTCTAATTCACAAAGTCTTTCACTGTTTATAAGCCACTATCCCGCTGAGTGTTTTAGCTAATTAGTGACAATCACTTTAGATCGATAAACTAATTATGTCAGCGTTTATTGAAAACCAAACTGTCGGTGCGATAAGACTCTGCCCACTGTTACGCCTCTTGCTGTCAATCAACTTGTTCGTGTCCCCGCGCTCAACATTATCTGTCACATAAAGTTGTGACATTGTTCACAGATTTAACTGCGTGATTGAGCCGGGTAAAACATCAAATAATGTGGCGCCCTCTAGCGGCCAAAATGGCTGATCAAAACAGAAAATTTGAAAATGCTTGCTTACGAATTAGCGAGAGATACTCAGCCCGTTTTTGAACTTTACGATCACTGATAAGTGTTAAAGGAACACATGGCAATCTTGAGTTTTCAAAAACTAGCAGCACCCCGTTAGTTTTTATCATTAATGTTAATTATAAGAATTGTATTAAGCCATTTGTTTTTGCATATTATTATTTTTTATATTATTGCACCAGTAATATATTAAAACTTATAGTATAATAAGACGAAATAGTGAATACTTAAAATTTGATTTATTTAAATGTAACCAGGGTAAAAGTAAAAATGATACTGGATATGTAAATTGTGACACCCATTTCAAATACTGCAAGATTGCCATGTGTCCCTTTAAGTGCCTACTAATTAGTTGTTGTACACATGGTAGCGTAAACTGGAACAATGGCAAGTGTGAACCGGTGTTTGATCGGCTGTTTCTGAATTAGGTTCATTATATGGTTGATTGTTTAATCAACATGAAATAATACAAAAATAATGGTGTATGTAGCATTTCTGAATTTGCAGCGCGGTCTTTCTAGATTCTTTGGAACTCGTGTTAGTTGAACTTGTATATGCCTCAGTTTAGCCTTACATTTTTTAAATATATTGCTATTTATTTTATTTCTCTCCATGTTAGCATATTGAAATGCGTTTAATGAAAATACTAAATGGTGAAAAGAGTCTGCATTTTTGAATTTTCTCATTATATATGCATGCATTCATTCTGTCCTTTTTTAAATTTCAGTCTTTACAATTTTTAAAAATTAAAATTACATTAAATTAAATACAATTTTTACAAAGTTCTGAACTTTTTCCCGGTACGGGAAGCATGATATTATGTCCTTTAATGGGGCATAACACCGCCAAAATTCATTCAACTGGAACACAACAATGACATGCACAACTACACATGGCACTAATCATCCTTGCCATTGTATCAAGAGAACAGCAATGTGACAAAGTTTGTGTATTAAAACTTTAAAGAACTCCATATCATTAACCAGTACACAACAATGGCAATGCAACTAGGCTTGGTATAGTTCTATGACATAAAACGTCACAGAACAGAGCTACAGATATGCAACGTATTTGCGTAAATTCCCAGTTAAAACTCCCTAAATTAGGCTAAATACACAATTAAATTACTTTATTGGTGCGTACAAATTATTTTTAACAAATTAATTACGCAAAATAACCGTTTTTGTCTGCATATCATATTTTATCCATTACCGTGAAGACGGCCAATATCAAATGGAATGCATCGCCGTTTCCAGTCAATTCTCAAATAAGCGAGACATTGAGATTGGCTAAATGTGACTGGTTATCAAGTTTATTTTTTTCACTCGAAAGTAAATCCTTCAGGAACAAAAATGTTGTATTCAGTCTAGTCTACTTTTAATTATTCGGCATCACCGAAGCACTCAACTTTCTCTGTATGTCAACATGGCTAAAAGAGGCGCAGGTGTTTGAACTCAGTGCAAGAATATTCATTATCGCTAAATATTAATAACTAACTCAGAACACAATACTAACTAACGTTGCGACGTTGAGTCACGACGTCAATAAAGTGTTGCCGACGTCAACATCATCCGCCAATATGGTTCAATAAAGCGAATATTTGTTTGCAAAAACGTAATTTAAAATGTAATAAATAGATTATTTAACTGCTGGGATCGACTATGGGTAATCCTTTACTTGATGGTAGAGGTGCTTTGTTTTTTTACTCATACGCATGCGCCCGTTCGTGAAAAAAACTACACGCCTACCTCTTGTGAAAGATTTCCCTATAATCGATCCCAGCAGTTAAATAATCTCTATATAATTCATATAGGGCCCTGGTTTTGTATCACTGCTTAACATAGAAGTTCAGAGAGATATTGCACAGGGTATAGTTCTCCCTGTACACTGGACAGACTACTTTACATCCCTCCGAAGGATGACCTATATTCACAGTACCATGCCCAAGTAAGATACTGCGGGAGTTTGTTTGAGAAATCCGGGATGTGACCCCACTGGAAATCATACACATGATTTCTGGGACTCGAGTCAAGTATGCTTAACACTTGGCGACCGCAGGGTTAAGTTTCCAAAATTATATGGAAACAAAAGAGCACAAGCTTTTTCGAAAGATAAACATTCAAGAAAGATATGTCTGGAAGTCTCCTGAAACATGAGTCATACACAAATATCCTAGACACATTCAGTATACACAGGGTCTGAATGATTCTCACGTCTGCGTCTAGGTATTTTGTTCTTCTTTTAGTTTAGATACTACAAATTACCAAATATGCAAACGACGACTAGATACGTCAGGGAATGTTTATGCACACACAACCTTCCAATTGTTCACTCGAATTTTTAAACATGCAGAATGAATAACAAATACGTAGTCTACCTGGCATTTCAGGGTACCTATGCGTCGAATATGAATCGAGATTTTTTTTATTCCTTTCAATATGTTTTCATACCTGATATGATTGAATAGAATTAAAACGGACGCTCCTGAATCTGTTTTCAATCTTCGAGTAGCCATCCTCTAAGCTTCACAAAGTCAAAAAATCATTTTGAACACCCATGTTTACATGTAATTTTATTGACAGCCGAAAACCAAAATGGCGACAGCGGAACATTCCATTTTTCTAGGGTAGGGTGACTTAAAAAATCAGTTGACCACTGGTGGTTTAAATAACAAAATATAAATGCAGTATACTATTTACCTAGCCTTTATTTGCTAGTTATAATATTGCCAGAGGTGCTGAACATTGAACACTGCAATAACCTACGTTTTACTTGGTACATCCGAACCCTAGAAACAGACATGCGCAGACGACAATTTCTAAAAATAAGGCCGCCATGTTGTTTTAATTTTTACAATATAAACAATGGGGTCAAAATGAATTTTAGGCTTTGTGAAGCATACCGGATGGCTATGGCAAGATTGTGAACAGATCCAGGAGCGTCTATTTTCATTCTGTCTAGCCATATCAGGTATGAAAACATATAGTAAGTAATAAAAAAAAATATCGATTCATATTTGACGCACAGGCACCCTGGAATGCACAGTAGATCATCTGCGACGCTTGCTTGTTTACAAAATTATCAGGCGTCGAACATAATCAAGACTAATTTCATGTAGATCAATCCGTGACAACACAAAACATTCATAAACTAAAAATGTGTGCTAACTTTATTGACACGTATGACAGTGGAGAGTGTAAACTTGCACATATTCTACTTACGATAAATTGTTTCGTTCTAACTGGAGCACTCTTGCTGCACAACAGAAAACAAAATGGAGGAATGGCCGGATCAAAACGGAAATGGATTGCTATGACGTCAGGCTGTTCCAGTGACACATTACTTTCATGAAACGCCTCCCGATATTTCGCGATATACATGCTTCTCCTGCAGTTGAAGACGCAGTATGCAAACTTCCCTAAAATACCACAGGCTTGCGCGAGCCAAAACAATGCATGTGTACACGTATGACACCAACTATCTATTCCATGACATTGACACCTGCATATCCCCCACTTTTCAAAATTGACTGCACTGACTACTGTCAGAAATATTATTACATAATGCATTCCTTTCCGCATGTTGAGTTAGCTACCGTAGAAACAGCAAGCGTGTGGCACTTTATTCAGAGGGTTACCGTAAAGCATATTTACATATACGTATAATAACTAAATGTTACCAGTGTGTGAAAGAAAACTCTGTAAAACCTTTAGAGCTGATGAAGGTATTTTTAATCTATGGAAGAGTTTGTTTTAAAACAAAGACAAAATCAAACAAACAAATCTTGCATTCGACAACTCAAAGTTCGTTCACACAAAACTCACAACATATACACGTACCTACCTTTCGTCGCGAACTTTTGGACAACCGTTACTCACGAGCTCTAATGCAATTCGTTTAATATCCTCAATCGAAATGCTCACGAAATTCAACTGTGCTGCAATAAAAATGGCGTCCTCAAAATGTCTCTAAAATTGTCTGCGCATGCGCGGTAAATGTGACGTACGCGTTAACACCAGATTTATATATACATATTAGTATTCATCCAAGAGATAGCAACTTATGTAATACCAAATTCAACGTCCCGTTCATGAATCTTTATCCACTACTGTCTTTCCGTACTAGAAAATCGACTGAATGTAGAGGTGTCAATCACCAAGCATGAAGTGCGTTTGAGTACTTAAGGGTCATTTCCTTTAGTCGCAGAGTTATGTGCTGATTTTATTTTATATTTGACAGGATTGTAATGCCTACATATTTAGTAATGACCCAAGTATGGTATTGCTATTAATGCCATATTATTTCATTTGGTATAATATGTGTTTGTGTGGTTCTTTGTCGAACGCTTTTGAAAAGTCCATTACTATTAGGTCTGTCTGTATAGTTGAGTTATTTGACTTGTATAGGTTGTGTATGAATGAAATATATTTCATGTTATTGCTTACAATGATATGCTAAGACATTTTTCACATATGAGTGTTAGTGATATCAGTCTGTAATTGACGGGATCGTGTTTATCGTCCTAACGGAATACATGGCAGAAGTTTGCGTCTAGTCTAGTTTGTTTCCCTATCGTCCGGAAGTTTTCCAGATTTCCACAGTTTTGGTGAGAATTTGGGAAACTGATGTGTTAGCATTCGTTCAAGTTTTCTGCCATACATTTCATTAAGGCATGAGGCCCTGTGATTGTTAATGTAACCTACGATACTATTTGTGCTATATGGACGTCTGGCATTTGTTGATGCAAGATTGGTATTTAATGTAGTAAGAGATCATTTGTGAGTGGTGTGAATGCATTTTGGAATTGGTCATTTAGTATGTTGGCTTTTGATGACGAGACTGATTTCATTTGACAATCTGAGGGGTTGTATTGTGCTGCTTTCTGCGTTTATTTTATGTAAGATAATAATATGCTTGAGTGTGGCATTGGAATGAGTGTCACCTTGTTCATTTACGGATATGTCTAGGATCATGTATTCAGTGTATTTCCAGTATGCGTTTCTCTGCTATTCTCTGTTCTTTCAAAATGTCTGGAATTTAGTTAATTGTTCTAATGGACAGATTATTGTGTTTCGTGTACCATAAGAGTGTGATTTGTTTAGATTTGTTAAGATCATTCACATCAATATTTTGTCTATTTTGCGATCGGTGAATATGCGACGAGATCGGCGGTCGGCCTGGACAGACCTGTTTAGTATTGAGAAGAAGTATGATGCATAATTTAACATTGATTATGATTAATTAAATAGTGAGGTTGAGAAGTGTGGAAGTCCACATTTGATACAATTACATGATGTATTGATACATGAGGTTGTACATGGTATCTGATATTCCACCTTGACAGTCAACATGGTACCACGTGATATGTGTCACAGGGATTCTAATTTACAGCTTTACTGCATCTACCACAAGGCCATTGTGGTGTCTTTGACTTTACCTGATGGCTTAGGGAATAATGCATGTGTATCTGGATTTATGGCTGTAGTAATTCTTTCTTCAATTTTGGAATGTTCGCATAACCTGTAATTTAAGGATACATTGTCGTCTGTACATGCGATTGGCAAATTATTCTTCCATGTTATATTTAGTGTTTACCCTACTTTTAAACCAATCAGATGACTCAGAATTTCAAATACTGGTTACTTTTATTCATGAAGAATTTACTACCAGCGTTCTTTATATTTTAGAGTGTGACCTATATAGAGGCAATCGATACACTTATGGTAAACACTAAGCCGGATAGTCACCATTAAATCAGCTGTTAATGGTAGATTGTTTAATGTATGTCTAGCTTCAAATGTAGATTGACGTACATCTCACTTCATTTATGTTCTGACTTGAAGTGCACCAAGTTGCGGTATACAGTATATTGAACAAACAGGTCGATCCTTAAAAGTTCGATTTCGTGAACACAAATATAAAGCAAGTAATCCTAAAAAGTTAAAAAATTACTTGTACCAACACTTTCGTCAGTCAGGTCATAATTTTAATAACGTAACTGTTCAACCGGTTGAATATATATTTTTTGATAATGATGCTACTAAAAGCTTTAAAATAAAAGCTAGACATATTGCAGAAATTAAGTGGATGAAAAACTTACAGACACCTTATCCACTCGGCCTTAATGACAATATTTATCAGGAAGGAAATATTACTAAAGATCCTAATATTGACATTTTTTCTATATTTTCTATTCGAAAGCGTAAATCTAGGTCTCATGGTCTTAGGCGTAATGGTAACATCAAACGTAAATCGCGTGTAATTATTTCTGTCGCTGATTTACATACTATTTTTAAACAGTCTAGAAAGCACTATATGCTTTCACGGCTTATCTCTTTGTCCATTTCATCACTATACTTGATCGACGATTTTCATTCGTACAGATCCCTTGTATAGCACTGCTTCCATAGTTCAAAGCTATACATAACATGTTCTCCGACCCCATATTGACAAGGAGTCTGAATACGTCAGACATTTTCTAAAACTATTATATATTAATAAAGGTATTGATTTCATTGACATGCCTAATATCTTTCGAGATACTCATGCAGTTGATTCTATCGCAAAATATTTCAAAAATTCCGAAAGTCCTGTAATTTGTTATAAGTATAAAAAGCCTATTAGAAATATTATTTTCAACTACAACAAAATAGTTTCCGACCTTGATATAGTACATAATACTCCTAAGGAATGTGAATGCAACACATCAAAATGTTGCTTTGCTTCAGCAGGTCATGTCATCACTGGTAATTTTGATATTATTGATAAACGTATTCGGCATTTGTTTTCGAAAGGTCCTAAATATAGATTACCTTCAACTATTGATTTTAATGCCTGTCGTGCCAAGATCGCCTACTCAATCAGGGTTACCGTTACCATAAACTTCGTAAAACCTTTGCAAATTTTATTATCGTAACCCTGATCTTCTTTCCAAATATAATAGTAATTTAAGGACTCTTCTGCGACAAGGACTATCACAACCTGACTTCTATGGTGATGTGATTTATAAACTTCGTAAGATTCTTGGTCATGATCACTTTCATACTATCTTTGTTAAACTTGTCAAAAAGTTTATCAAAAGAGGTTATGACCCTATCATTTTGCAACGTACTGCATGCGTGGTGGTGGACCCTTTTACAGTTCGCCACAATGTTTTTCTCTTTAATTGTACGATGATCGGACAGGCTGTGGACCCTATGATGACGCCTACCTAAAGCCCATTGGGACGGTGGCGTTTGATGTTTGTAGACAGTCGACATATTCAGTATTTGTGATAATACTACGAACGTCTTATACGTTCATGAGCACAGTCTTTTTTATTTTTTATCGGTGTATTTGCTTGTTTTTATCGATCAGTGTATATATATATAATATATTTTAAAACTGGCTGCGGACCCTATGATGACGCCTACCTAAAGCCCATTGGGACGGTGGCGTTTGATGTTTGTCTATGATCTTTCTTGTCGTGCCCTTAATGGTTTATTCTCTTACTGCTCTGGCTTCTGCCAAGTCACTGAGTACATTCATTGTGGCTTTCTAGGCTATTGATTTTTTGTATTATATACAACACGAGCATATTTGTGTTTTACTTATATTGCCTATTGATGCTGCCTTGTTGGTTAGAGATTAGATCATGGCGGGGATTTCTTTTTTTACACTGTCCTGTTTTAATGGGATAACAGTAGAGTAAGTGTGAGGTTTGGTGCACCCTAGAACCGGTTTAAACCCCCAGTGGCCTACTTTGCCACTGACCGTTCCAAGGCGGTAGCCCTATTGTCAACCCTTTTGTGTTTGTGATGTCGTTTGCATTTATTATTGCTTTTGCCTTCTTGTTTGTCTGTTTGCGTGTCTGTTTCTGTGTTTTGTGGTTGACTGTCCTCCTTGAATGCTACTTTCCCTGTCCGATCCTTTTATATTTCCTTCAAAATTTTCATTCGTACAGATCCCTTGTATAACACTGCTTCCATAGTTCAAAGCTACACACATCATGTTCTCCGACCCCATATTGACAAGGAGTCTGATCACGTCAGGCATTTTCTAAAATTATTATATATCAATAAAGGTATTGATTTCATTGACATGCCTAGTATTTTTCGAGATACTCATGTAGTTGATTCTATCGCAAAATATTTCAAAAATTCCGAAAGTCCGGTAATTTGTGATAAGTATAAAAAGCCTATTAGAAATATTATTTTCAACTACAACAAAATAGTTTCCGACCTTGATATAGTACATAATACTCCTAAGGAATGTGAATGCAACACATCAAAATTTTGCTATGCTCCAGCAGGTCATGTCATCACTGGTAATTTTGATATTATTGATAAACGTATTCGGCATTTGTTTTCGAAAGGTCCTAAATATAGATTACCTTCAACTATTGATTTTAATGCCTGTCGTGCCCACATCGCCCACTCCATTGAAGATTTTAGTATAATTTGGTATCGTAGAGAACATGCGGACCCAAACTCACTTTCTACTTGGAAAAAGTCAATTCTGAAAATTATAGATACACGTATTATCTTTTATGATGCTAACCCCTCTTTACTTCCTCCGAGACCTAGGTTTTCCTTTCGTAATTTAAAATAGGGAATTCAGGAATTGCATTATAAATTTGTTTTAGTTCCTGCAGATAAAGCAGCTAATAATGTAATTATTGTTTGACGCCTACATTATGTCAATGTTTTATCTCTGGAACTCGGCACCTTCAATTCGTATACTCCAGTTAATTCTACTGAGGATGATGTTGTTTCCGCACATATCACTCGGTGCACTACTTTCAAGGTTGGTGTAAACGATCAGCAAAATAAACTACCTAATATGTACTGGATTCCTAAATTACATAAAAATCCGTATAAGGCTCGCTTTATTTCGAATTCTAGTGCACGCACCACAACAGACATCTACAAACTTTTAACTTCTTGTCTTACTGCCGTTAAAGATCACGTTAAACTATGTTGTGATAAAACTTATGAAAACTCATTTTTTATTAATTTATTTTGTTCTGTAACAAATTCAGGAGACGTTCTTAATAAATTTTTCAATAAAGGTCAAGTTTCATCAATAAGCACTTATGACTTCTCTACACTATATACAACCTTACCACATCACCTTATTAAAGACAAACTAATTTCTCTTGTTAAAAAAACATTCGCTTGAGAAAATACTACATTTTTGGCATGTAATAATATTAAAGCGTTTTTTTACTAACGGCAGTTTAGACAATTATACTATGTGGACTTGCTATGAAATTTGTGAAGCACTCATCTTTCTATTAGATAATATTTTCGTCAGGTATGGAACACCGTTTATAGACAAATTGTTGGTATCCCTATAGATACGAACTGTGCACCACTTGTCGCAGATTTGTTTTTATTTTGCTATGAAAGAGATTTCATGTTGAATCTTTCACCAGATACCCAGGCATATGTTATTGAAGCCTTTAATGACACCTCTCGGTATCTGGATGACATATTGAACATTGACAACCCTTTCTTTCCAAATATGGTTAATAATATTTATCCTAAAGAACTTCAGCTTAACAAAGCTTTTATATCTGATAATAACGCTTCTTTTCTTGATTTAGATCTCACGATTGAAAATGGTGAAATAATTAGCAAAATCTATGACAAGAGAGATGATTTTAATTTTGACATTGTTAATTATCCCCATTTGGATGGGGATGTTCCCCGAGCAACTTCTTATGGGGTGTATATGTCTCAACATATTCGATTTTCAAGAGCTTGTACTCGAGTTGAGGACTTTAATATTCGTAATCTTTGTATAACTAAAAAGCTATTCAGTCAGCGTTACCGTTACCATAAACTTCGTAAAACTTTGCAAACTTTGCTTTTCGTAACGCTGATATTCTTCCAAATATAAAAGTAATTTAAGGACTCTTCTGCGACAAGGACTATCACAACCTGACATCCATGGTGATGTGATTTATAAACTTCGAAATATTCTTGGTCATGATCACTTTCATACTATCTTTGTTAAACTTGTCAAAAAGTTTATCAAAAGAGGTTTTGACCCTATCATTTTGCAACGTATTGCATGCTTGGTGGTGGACCCTTTTACAGTTCGCCACTATGCATTCCTCTTGAAATTTACGATGATCGGACAGGCTGTGGACCCTATGATGACGCCTACCTAAAGCTCATTGGGACGGTGGCGTTTGATATTTGTCTATGATCTTTCTTGTCTTGCCCTTAATGGTTTATTCTCTTGTTGCTCTGGCTTCTGCCAAGTCCTTAATTACCTTGTGGCTTTCTGGGCTATTGTTTTTTGTATTATATTTACTCGAGCATATTTGTGTTTTTGTCCGATCTTTTTATATTTCTTTTTACTTATATTGCCCATTGATGCTGCCTTGTTGGTTAGAGATTAGATCATGGCGGGGATTTCTTTATTTACACTGTCCTCTTTTAATGGGATGACAGTAGGGTAAGTGTGAGGTTTGGTTCACCCTAGAACAGGTTTAAACCCCCAGTGGCCTACTTTGCCACTGACCGTTCCAAGGCGGTATCCCTATTGTCAACCCTTTTGTGTTTGTGATGTCGTTTGCATTTATTATTACTTTTGCCTTCTTGTTTGTCTGTTTGCGTGTTTGTTTCTGTGTTTTGTGGTTAACTGTCCTCCTTGAATGCTACTTTCCCTGTCTGATCTTTTTATATTTACTCTGTTAACATCGCTCTTGTTTAACGGATATTTATTCAGCATGTATACAAAATTTGATTTACTACCCTCAAGAGATATGAAAACGCAACACGGGAATTTCCGCTATATATTGTATATACTGCACACTTAACTCCACATAATATTCCAAAGAAATCCCAGAATGTTTTGTAAAAAAAAGTTGCAGTTAATTAGAGAAAGGACACAACTGTGATGTTGTAGACGGTTTAATCACACTACACATTGTAACAAGGTGTACTCATAAATGTTGAAGTTGCTCATTGAAAAACTGAGCTAGTTCAGTACTGTATTTAACGTAAATAGTTTGCAAAATGTTGCATACTAAGTTTGCTCACATGCTTGAGCCAAACGCGTACTCTGTCAATAATGAAACATTGCAGGAATACTATTTGCTGTATTATTTGTTGTTTTAGTATTTTTTCCAAAAGGAAAGGTCTTACGTAGCCATGTGCCATTCGATTAAAAACAGCATATTGTACATACAATATATAGCGGAAATTCCCGTGTTGCGTTTTCATATCTCTTGAGTGTATTAAAGCATTCCCCCGTATACCAAGGACTCTCTTTCGTTGTGTCTTTAGATGAATAGTTTTCTGAAGAAATAACTTTATTTTTAAAAAAATGCGAGACAACTTCATCAATAATATTAGAAACTCCTTTAATACAAGTATTAACATCGTCACTATTTGAACATTCATTTAAAGAGATTTCTGTTATATCAGGGGATGAAAGTTTCTCAACTTAATCATATTTTTCCATGCACACTTATACTTTACTCTCTTATCATTTCAATTTATATCCTCTTTTATGCTAACTGGTTTGGAAAATTCAAAAGAAAACGATATAAGACAATGGTCACTTAAAATATTGGGTTCAAGAACATCAAACGTCGATGCACTTTAAAAAAAATGGTTCTGTACTTATGACATAATCAACTAAACTACAACAACCCTGATTACCAACAAAGGTATTACTTCCAACGCCTTTATCATTACCCACTCGCCCGTTCAAAATACGTAATCCACTCAGTTTACTCAAATCTAACAGACAATGCCCATTACTGTTTAGCCTACCGCTATACTGCGAAAATCGTTGGAGTTCATCGTCACATGTGTACTCATTGGGTAATAACTTCATATATATATATACTGCTATCATCAATAACGTAATCGGCCAATCCAGCCGTTCGGCTCTTCATATTACCACATAAAACAAAATTTAAACCTTTTTCATATTTTACATTTACAAATGTAATAAAATCAATAATTCTATCAACAATTTTCGTTTCAATCAACGCCTGTCTATTACTGTTCTCTGGAATGTCATAACACAAGCACACCAATAAATCCGTTTCCAAAGACAATTTGTAACCATCAATATTTATGCATATAATATCGTCATAGCTTTGAAAAATAAGAGTATCATCTGTCACATATTCGTTTCTGAGATGCGCAATAATGCCACCTGAGTTTCGTTTACTTGATTTTTTATTTTGGATTCTATTCAAAAAAGAGTATTCAAAATTATCAACATATAGGTCCGAAATTCATTTGTCCACTTTTCTGTAAATAAAACAATATCATGATTTTCAAAAATAAATTTATATAATTCGTTTTTAATTTGTTTACTCGTTTTGTCACTAAACCCTTTACATTCAATAAGGCACAGAGTAACTGGACCTTCTCCGCTTCCGTCTATTTACTGTCATTTGTCTCCGAGACAAGTTATAGAATCTGGGACTATCGTACCATGATTGTCTCGAACGCGCGAGTCGACATCGGCAAGATTATTTATCAATTCCCGGGGATCCCCATCCTTATCACGTGTAGCACTTGCACTAAACCTAAGGTATGGCATAGCTGACTGCGTCCGCCTTGATGATCTTGACGTGACCGTGTTTATTGCACGGGATGCATGTGAACGTCCTCTTTCAGATGATAATTGTTCGCTATTGTTGCGTGTAAAATCAATACACATTGCCGTGTACTCAAGTCAAGTTAATATTAATAGGGACACTGGATGTTAACAATCGTTGGGGTAGTTTTACAGTTGATTCTTGGACCTGCTCTGCTTTCGCAATTCATTTTCATTTGCAGATGACAAACTGTCTTCAACTGAGTGCTTGGATTTCGAACCTGCAATGCTCTCGGGTTGTCTGTGTTAGTATGCACTGAAGAAGTCTCCATGTGTTCTGTGTTATGTTCATGCGATGCTTTTTGAACACTCCTGTCATGCATATAAACATATATGTGTCCTGTGATTCGAGGGGCAATGTTATCTGTTGTGGGCTATGTTCCCATTACAGTGTGGGGTAACATGCTGAATCTCAGACAAGCGATTTCCCCTGATATACCTGCTACACTCAGGTATTTCATCGTGCACCAATCTTCCGTCAACAATCAATTTTGCTGGATAACATTATTTGAACTTTTCTTTTTGGATTCTGAACCTTGAACTGTTTGTGTGTCTACGACATACTAATAAATTAGCAGGTCTCTTATGTTTACACACTATATCCATAAAACCCAGGTGACCAATTATACATATTGTTCAGTGTATTTCTACTACTAAAAATATGCTAAGGATCACTTTTATTCTTCCATACAATTTTATTAGAAATTAATTCACATTAACGATATTAATTTCATTGATACGTTCTTGCTTTTAGTTGTTATGTTATATGGTTGTGTGTCGACTAACACATGTACCAGTGTAAAATTCACTCGATAAAACCACATGGTTGACACACACGGGCTGCACGAGCAAATCGTGAGCAGGTACATGAATTTAACAATGGGCTGAATAAAATCGTACGAGTTTAGGTTGGTTGGATTTATCGGTCAGAGTACATGTACATTTCTGACATTGCAACCCAAATTTAAACTTTGTAACGAAATTAATGCCAACTTTCGATGAGGCGTTTCTTTATCTCGTCAGTATAGTACATTATACATATATATACATATATGGATACAGGTTTTCGGATTGAGATTTATTAAAATATGCCATATAAATATTTTAAACAAGATCCCATGTTTCTGATATATATAATCTATTTAGAAATACCAATAAAATAATGCTATTGCTATTGTTAAGGCGGGCGTTTTAAATGTTTTACACATTTGCTGTGAGGGCGTTTTAAGTTCCCACACCTTTGATGGGAAAACATATATATCATTTCTTGTAAAAAATAAATATAATTTCTTTCGTTTGAGTGAAATGAATTAGACAGAAATTAATTTCCCTTGATGTGATTACTTCTCATAGAGGGCGCAATCGTAGATTGGCGTTGAGGTAGCCAAATTAAATCATTCAGCCTTGGAGGTTAGACGTTATAAAATTGAGTTATTTTATAAAAAAAATATTGCAACAACTAAAGGGTGTGGATTTGAAAAGATTTCAGGATATTTATGTTGTCCTGGTGTGTTGGTTTTCATTGATCACTGAAACGTTTGTACTTTTGATAGTCAGAGATCAAGTCCGAGATCTTATCCTGAGAGATACTAGAAATAAACATGTTAATCGGATACACGTTTCCCACAGGGTTTTTCGTGGTCGGCCTGGTATCACTTTGATGGTGCTCTGTTAAAAGTGCGAATGTGATTAATGAAACTGATTAAATAGAATGTAATATCTTAGAAATGATGGCCCAAATTTTCGAAGATCTGTTGGCTTGACTTCTGAGTCAGGATTTCAAAATTTTCTGAATTTCTTATAAATGAGTCTTCAGTCAGATTTTGAGTATCTAAAAGCTTTCTGTTCAGAAATAACGGAATTTATATGGCTTTTTAAGTTTCCACACCTTTGATGTGAAAACAAATATATGATTTATTGTAAAAAATAAATGCTATTACTATTTGATATGTTCGTCATTTCTTAAATAAATGACAATTTCAATTTCAATATTTCTTACTGGTGTTCTTTTGTACTTCCATACAATTGTTTATGATTTAATCCTAAACATAAAACGCTTTAAAACACATACTGTGTTTCTAGCCTATATTTTATGCATAATCATTGTATAACTAAAAAGCTACTATTATTATTATATTGAAGTTGAACACATATGATAACCGTTTCTGCCAAAACCTGAATTTGAGTTTATTTAGGGTTTTACGGCGCACCAACACCCAAAACAAAAAAGGTTATATGGCGCCAACAGGAATGAACTTTCCATAACTCGCTCTCCATTTACATCTATATATAAATATGAAAAATGGACCTAGAACCTTTTATCTGCAGAATTGCACAGTTGCTGAAAATTCTCATGTAAACACTCCACTTATCGATGGAGCCGCGATCATTGTTTTCTGCTACCAATCAAGTAGAACCTGACACAATACAAGGATCAGGATGAAGACCTTTAATGAAAATGACAAAATGAAAGTAGATAAAAAAGTCGAACAGAAAATGTAGCACTAACTAACCACAGTCAACCAAACACACCCAGAGAAACAAACAATAATTTCAACAAATCACACACATACACTCAAGTGATATGAAAACGCAACACGGGAATTTCCGCTATATATTGTATATACTGCACACTTAATTGCACATAAAATTCCGTAAATCCCAAGATGTTTTTTAAAAAGAAAGTTGCAGTTAACTAGAGAAAGGACACAACTGTGATGTTGTAGACGTTTTAATCACACTACACTTTGTAACAAGAACTTCATAAATGTTGAAGTAGCTCTTTGAAAAATTGAGCTAGTTCAGTACTGTATTTAACGTAAATAGTTTGCAAAATGTTGCATCCTAAGTTTGCTCACATGATTGAGCCAAACGCGTACTCTGTGAATAATGAAACATTGAAGGAATACTATTTGCTGTATTATTTGTTGTTTTAGTATTTTTTCCAAAAGGAAAGGTCTTACGTAGCCATGTACCATTCGATTAAAAGCAGCATATTGTACATACAATATATAGCAGAAATTTCCGTGTTGCGTTTTCATATCACTTGAGTGGAGAAGGGTTGAAAATATAGCTACAGCCTTGGAACGGTCAGTAGCAAGAAAAGCCGCTTGGTGGGGTGGAGGGTTTAAACCAGGTTCTAGGATGCACCAAACCTCACTCTTAGCCTATTGTCATCCCAATAAAATGGAACATTGTAAACAAAGAAATCCCCGCCAGGTTATTTTATCTAACAAACAAGGCAGTATTAATAGGCGATAAGAATAAAGTGTTTAAGGAAGTGTTATGACCAATGATCTTTTGCAGTTGCAGTTTGTAAATCACATCACCATAGAAGTCATGCTGTGATAGTCCTTCTTGCAGAAAAATTCTTAAATTATTTTTATATTTTAAAAGTAGGTCAGGGTTACGATAATAAAGTTTTACAATTTGTTTTCGAAGTTTGTGGTAATGGTAGCTCTGCTGGAGTAGTTTTAGTTTTTTAGTTATACAAATATTACGAATATTAAATCCTTGACAAGACTAGAAGTTCTAAACAAACGAAGCAGTTGGGAAACATCAACCCCATACAAAGTAGCTTGGGGAACATCCCCACCTAAGTGGGGGATAACGAACAATATCAAAATTAAAATCATCTCTCTTGTCATATATTTTACTAATTATTTCAACATTTTCAATGGAGAGAAAATAAGCAACACTATCAGAAATGTTAGCTTTTTCTTTAGGATATATAGTATTAACCAATGTAGAAATGAAAGGATTGTCAATGTTCCATATGTCATCCAGATACCGAGAGGTGTCATTAAAAGCTTCAATTACATCTGCCTGAGTATCGGATGAAGAGGTAAATAGTTCGTACCCATACCAGCACTTTGTCTATAAACGATAGTGCCATACCTGACGAAAATATTATCAATACGAAAGTGAGAGCTTCACACAATTCTTGTGGCCACAAATGTAGTTTATTCTCCAGCTAAACGTGTTTTGAATGAAAGCAATAATTTTGCCCTTTGATAAGGTGATTAAATTAGGGCGAGGTGATAGGGGTGAAACGGGGATAAGTAGCGGTCCTATTCTTGCCCGGGAACCACACGGGTCTCACAACTAATATCAAGTCAGAAGAAATAAACATATAGTTACGCGAATAAAACAACAGGATATGTCATAAATAATACAGCCTAAACACAGGCCATCAATAGAAGACGCAAACATATCGTTATGAGTAATCATATAACAATATAATAGTAGGATAATTACACAGATATTAACGACACACACCAGCCTATCACACCAGCTGATAGGCTGTGTACACAATACGCTTATCGCTACATTGCGCTTATCCGGTCATCCAAGATAATAGAAGCAATAACTTTTTGGACTGCACATTTTCCTATATTCAACTACGGGTAGTCCGGATCTTTGTATCAAGTGTACTAATCAAATTTTGTTTTAACCCTTTCGCCGCCAAATTTCAAATGTCGTCTGCTAAAATTTGAATTTTAAATCTTCTGGCAATATTTTATATAAAAAGTGTTTTGGAAAACATTCTTACAGTGGCTAACATTGTAAACCCAATCAGCCTGCACTTAGTGTGCATGTTGATCAGGGCTTACACTGGTCGTAAGATCAATATTTTTGACTCTGGCGGCAAAAGGGTTAACACTAATTAATCCGGGTCGAACATGATATAAAACTTGGTGCACTTGCAACTTGTATATGGAAATTAAGCACATTTTGATGGGTGGTTTTTATTTGTATAGACGTCCAAAATTCTCCACCTCCTACAATGCATTGATCTCGAAACTTTCCAAAATGGCATATCTGACATAAGAAACATATATAAAACGCACGTTTACAATCAATCGAATGCATCTTAAATCTTATAATTGTCTCTCATGAACAGACTCAATAAAACCGATTTTGCTACTTTTCGCTCTTGTTTGTGTTTGTTGCTTCCAAGGGATCACCTTTTCAGTATTTATATATAATGTTACAATATACAAAACTTACCACTCGCCATGTAATCAACAATTAAACGACATGCTCATCGGAACGCTCATTTACAAAATTGCAGTATTTCGGGAAATTAAACTAATTATAATGTATAAAACCTTACTTGACTTTACTTCTGCAGAGGAGACTATGTTCAAAAATATATTTTGTTTGAAATAATTTTATATGTTTTTGGTGAAGCTGTATTTACATTTTAGATGCTCATGTAGAGTACTTAACACGCAAACTGTAATCGAATCTTTGAATCATCGTTAAAGTACCCCACGATAAGTGCATATCAACCCCCTTTAAGTCCTCTCTACCTGCCAGCGACATTAGAAACAATCAGTATACTAACCATTTAATACTTATCCCTTAATTTTCCGTCTGTCGGTCCGTCCGTCCATCCGTCTGTCCCATCCGTCCGTTCTTATTTCCGTCCGTCTATTGCCATATCTCCTCCTTAACCACTAAGAGGAATTCAACCAACCTTAGTGTATGACGTCCCCACATGATAACGATGAGCAAGAGCAACATTATTATTGGTTCCGTATTTAGGGGGCCTCAAGGCGGAGGGGATCAAAAGGTAAAATACACTAAAAATCAATTACAAACTCAGACGTCGAAGTAACTATAAGTTTAATGGTGGATATGATACGTTGAAAGAACACAATGATTTTTTTTCCAGAAAATAAAATGTTTTTAACATTATTATGATAAATATGTTCTAGGAAAATCAACCATACTATTTGCAAAGAAATGATGTTTATTAATAAAACACAGTGTATTAAACATCAGGACTATATTTAGTCGTGCAAAAACGTCAAAGCATATATGCACCAACGCCGCGACAAAGCTATGCAAAAAGTGGAGCCGTCATTGGGGGTAATATGAAAACAGAAAACAGTAAAAAAAAAAAAGCTTCTAGGTCCTACTCTGGTTGAAGCAAAATTAGTGAAACTTGTTATCTAGCGCCATTCAACGTTTGAGCAGATTAACCGTAAGTGCAAAACCAAATACCACCTCCCCCACTAGTTGGAAGGGTTCATCCACATAGCTATTTATAAGTATTACAAATTGTCACTGTTTTCAGTTGCTATGTGCGAAATATGCAACAGTTGCTATATTTTGTCCACCGTTTGTTCAGCATGACATTCTGTTACCACCCGTATTCATTCTGAAAGAAATAAATGTCATCATAACTGACTAAATGACTAATTGTCATATAAGGATTTAGTTAATTTATATATTTATATCATCACATCGCTAACCTTACTTTTTTATAGGACAGTGCGTCGCTTATATGGAATTATATAAGAGAAATAATAGAAGTGGAACATGTCTCCAATAATGTTTGCTCTATAGAACTATTCATTCGTTTGCGTATTATACATATACATGTTATAATATTGTTTGGGCGCTTGTTTCAGCCAAAGGTTTTTAAGCAATAACATGAGTAAGTTTAAATAAGTAAACCCATTATATACCATTGCAACTGGTATTTTCAGTGGTTAATAAAAATATCTTTGTTTTGAACATCGGTTGAGAAGTAAGTATTTTAACCTCATCCTTTATAATCGTACGATTGCCAAGAAACACACCATGTGATACCATTGTTTTTCTCGATATTTTTCATCTCTGTCTAAGGCCCATGGTAAGGTCCACTCCTATCACACCTAACAAACTGTGGACTTGTATTTATACTTATTTTACAAAAAAGGCTATTTTTAATATTATCTTTTATCTAACCAGTTCTGTCGAATCTTTATATATGCCGTTAATGTTATCATTTCTCCTCCCCCAAGGTCTTTCGGCTTCCCTATCTGAAAGTAGAATACAAAGTTAAATAGTTTTAAATAGGAGACGTGAGTTTTCTATATCTATATCCAGTTGATTTATACTTTAGTCAAAAGTTTTTTTGAAATCATGTGCAGTGAATATATTTGCTAAAATGCATCACCTGCATGTAAAATAGTAAATAAATCATTAAATGTGAGAACTATTTTTATAAAAGACAGAAAACTAACCTGTCACTAACATTAATTGACAAATAAATTGCATACATATCATACGAAGGGCAATCAGAACGTGCTGAGACTACCTTCATACACAGAATATATAACATCTTAGTGCTTTTATTTTTTCTCAAAATGATAATTCAGTCTGTTTGGAATGTGTGTTTTTTAGGATTTTAACTAAATTTAAATGTCCTTTGTGTTGTAAAACCTTTGCTATAGTAATCCATGTTTGTCGGCACACATAGAGAAATGTAAAACCTTTTGTATGTTTCACGTTCAATAATTGTGTATTGTTTCCGCTTTTGGCGTCAAATACTTGTGAAAATTAGCCTGTCAAGTCAACGTCCGATAAAAACAGATATATGGCCTTATATATGTGATAAAAC
Organism: Cyrtodaria siliqua; assembly: GCA_037043455.1. Taxonomy (NCBI): domain Eukaryota; kingdom Metazoa; phylum Mollusca; class Bivalvia; order Adapedonta; family Hiatellidae; genus Cyrtodaria; species Cyrtodaria siliqua. The sequence continues at coordinate 324,272 of JAWPHD010001266.1, forward strand.
TGACGTAAAACACCATTCAAAAAAACACAAAAAACACAAAAAAACCCAGCAATTTTGAAGTCTCCGTGAACTGTTAAAGTACAGGTGTTTTTTTTCGTTGAAGTGAATATAGTGACGTCACTTGAAAGGAAGGACGAAGCATAAGATTGTTGTAAATTCATTACACTCACGAACACCTGAACAATGATTTCAGACGGTAAACAATCCAAAACGTATTCAAGGGCATAGGTTTTCATATGGCATCGTCGATTGATCAAAGCTAGTGAACATGGAGCAATTGAAATATAACAAATAAAACACTCCATCCTGAAGAACCAAAGAAATATGGTTTCAGAAATCGCTATCGGTGCCGGAATTAGTCATGGAACTGGTCATGCCCATCACCAGTTCAGACTTGAAGATGAGTAAAGTAAGCGCTCGCTGGATTCCGAGGCTTCTAGTAAACACGGCACAGAGATAACGTACTGGGTGTCTTTGAATGCCGTCATGAACGTTGTTAGTGCTCCTTAGAATGCTAAATGTACGTTTAGAAAATATTTTCTTTTTAATTATGTGAATAATTGGATGGAACTTTCACAGGTTATCACAAAAATATTGCAATATGCTGATCAAAGTTTTAAGTTATATTGTGAGCGCAAATTGTAACGTTATACCATCAGTCTTAAAGCTTTCTGACTTCGACTCGTACAAATTTCATAGTTACATACCTCAATATACAACAATACAGTTTTAAGAATAATAAATATTAAGATATTATGATCGGTATATGCTTTTAATATCTCACAACAATAGTGTGAAGCTCAAATATCAAGAGTAAAATATCAAATATTGAGCAAAACATGTATGCTTAAAAGAACATGGATTTTGTAGGTATTGCTTTATATTCATTTTCCCCCAAAGCTTCAATTTAAAAAGCTATTGATGCAAAACAACATTTCCTATTTACAATTTATTTGCAAATAGGAAAAAAGTTTATGTCTATTTGTTACCATACTCACTGTAATCAGTCATTAATTATTAAAGCTTAGATGTAAATGTGTATTTTTTTTTACATTAATTGCGATTCTCTGCCTAGGTGATGGACGGCCATACTAATGAGAGTACAAAACACATTATTCTGTTAACTAAATATTCGTTTAACAGTTATATCTGATAATTGATAATGTTATTCATAAATAAATATAATTCGTCAACTTATTTATGACAGGCAAAATTATTTCTATAAAAGACCATCGACGACTTGGATGAAGGCCGCTATCAATAGAAAACAAGGTCATCCAACTGGACCGAGAGGAAATAATGTTGAGTGTTTTCATAACAACCTCTGAATAATATGGTTAGTTGCCCAATGCTTGTATTGGCCTATTTGCAAAAAAAGAATCAATATATAAAATACCAGAAAAAGTTGAAAATTATATAAAGAGAGATCATTTATATATAACTATATTTTCTCAAATTTCTTTCGAATAAAGTTTCAGTCAAAATGATTAAAGAATGAAATAAATAAATAAAGATGTAGGCGACTAACTTTATAAGCATATAAAGGAGCTAACACACAGAAGGATACATGTAAGCTAATAGCAATAAACAATGGAGTAAAAGGTACAACACCCTTAATCATACGAAATTGTGTATAGCTTAAGTTTTCCACGAAAGGAGAAATGCAACAAAGTATTAAAAAGCGAAACAATAAATTATTGTTAAAACGTTAGTTGCAATACTGTTCCATATGATGGCACAGCTTGGATTTGGGAGACTTTTTTATGGTGTCAAACAAGTCTATAGCATGAATACATGGCACTTCGTTTTACTATAATACATTGAGAAATTGTTGCATATATTTTATGCAGTTTCATTAAACTCCATCTTGAATAGATAGTTTACAAAATATTCTATAAATACTACCATATCTTGTTGAGAAACTGTTAGATATGAGTGTTTGTAGCGGTATTGCCGATGTTGTTAAAGATGCCCGTGGCTGAAAATTAAATATAATTAATCACTTGGCTTAACAGTTTTGGAAAATGCACTTAATTGTCGGGATAATTTTCTTTATCATATTTATGACAGATTTTAACAGTAATATTTCTGTAATACAAACAATATGTGCAACATTTAAACAATACTTTTAAGTACAAAGTCATTAGTAATATATGTCTTTGATTAGTTTGTTCTCTGTTGCACAATTCATGATGTAGCCTATCATTTACTACAAGTTTTGACGGAACGGTATGAAACAAAATAAAACCATGTTGATATAAGATACGTGGTTAAAATATCGTGTTGCATACGTACAATGGACATAGGTTTGCTGCCAGTGGAGTGAGTTCCCGGGGCGGAATCAGTATACTTCTTCTTGCGTTTACCAATCGCTGATTGCATCTATATATACAGGAAATGACGTCATCATACATACATGTATATATTATATGAATAAATTATAAATGCGATATATGTATTCAATTATCAAAGGTAGACACTAAAAACCCACAGCATGGGAACACTTTAAAAGCGTCAGTGTTTATATCGAATTCTAAAGTTCTACCTCCAAATTGGTATAAAAACTATACATGTACTATTTCGGACACGTTCGCATTTCAGTAGTTGTTTATATGACGGTTGTTGTCGCAAAATGATATTGGGTAGAGCGTATTGGTCGCGCATAGCTCTTGTAAGCCCTTTATGACATTTGTGAATATTATGGTAATCCATTGTCCAGTTGAAACATATTCACCATTTGTATGATACTTCATGTTCATTGGGAAAGCGAGCATGCGCTTAGCGTTGTTGGCGGAGCTAAGGCAGGGCCGTTCAATACGTTTATATGTGCGTTAATGCATGTAAAAGTATAGATATTTTTCAATTTATCTCTCTAAAGGGCAAAATGTTTTAAGGGTCCTTTCGTGTAGATATGAGTGAACGTGTGAAATGATTGTTTGGGCTTGACGTTGGGTTATAAAGTGCATTGTTTTCTAGTAGTGGCCGGGGAAATTAAAAGGTTGTATATTAGGTGCATTGGTTAACGGTGAGATGATATACCTGTATTTATGCCGATGCGTATAAATGGCGTTGTAGAATACGTCATTGCTACACGTCATAATTAGAGAGTGGCTCACATATATTTACTAGATAATGATTTGTTTGTGTAACGATAATTGTATAAGATTGTTGTGTTAATGAACCGCCATATAAAAGTACGTATCGTTACAGCCTAAGCCTTCCGGAGTGGAGCTATGCCTTTTGGGTGTGTAGGCCCTCTAGGTGATTCAGCGTATAATGTAATGAACTTGTGGAGACGGTCCCCGTACCTGGACAACATGTTCAGGTTTTGGTAGAAGCGTGTCTGGCCCATCATCAGACCTCACTGGAGGACATCACCGGACAACCTCGATGGAGGCTAATTATCGCGTCATCAACCCGTATAGAAGGCTTTTGATGACAATCGACGCTTACTGGAGTCGAGCATCTTGTTCATCAACTCACGCGCATCAGATACATCGCGTCAGATCCTACTTCTTTGTAACGTTATTGAACATAAACATTGTTATAATTTAACAACACTTTCGTGTCCTCTATAGACAGTCGAAGTATTCAGTATTCTTGATAAAACTACGAACGTCTTATACTTTCACGAGAACAGACTTTTTCATCTGGCATGTGTGTATTCGCTTGTTTTTCTTTGATAATTGTAAATATATTTAACATATTTTAAAAGTTGCATTAAACTTATGTAAATGCAGTCTCTGACATTGATTCTTTCCTGAGTTAGTCCCAACCACTAGGGTCATTTGCGACAGTTGCTCAATCCTGGAATTATGCACCTGGCGTAATCATTGGTTTAAGAATGCTTTTTTAAAACTTTAATCCATTTCATATTTACATTATACAAACATATTAAAAGATTACGACGAAAGCAAAATGCTTAAATATTTATTTTCCTAGTTAATCATTTAATCAATACATAATAACAATTATATACCAGTCACATGCCACTTTTATACAGAACATGCATAAATTATAATTAAACTGAACATCACAACAGTAGTAGATATACAAGAACAAGAAAGTTGGTCTAGTGGTAGAGCGTTGGACCCATGATCGAAAAGTTGTGAGTTCGATTCCCGCCATGACCATATGCATTTTGTCCCTGAGCAAGACACTTTGTCTGCATTTGCTAAGTACTGGTTCTACACAGGAAGACATCGATAGTGATTAAAATAATTTCAGAGAGCTTTCGTTACAATCGATGTAAAATCAATCAGTTTAAACTAAACATAAAAGGGTGTCCACCGTCATATGCATGCCATCTTCGGGATGGTAACAATTATGTACTATTGATTTCATGAATATTGAGTTCTGGCCTTGAATTCACCAACCATTCTTGAGAATATTTTTAGATTTAAGCTCAAGTATGCAAATGTCAATCACAAATATTTATAGAAGTTTACAGAATAAATGTTCAGAACAAGCTGCTATGTATAAATATGATGCATACTAATTGACAGCAACTTCTTACGATTGTTTATATTTGAAGGTCATGTAAATATTTGTGAACGAAATTTAAGTAATTGCGATCAAGTCTAAGAATAGTGTGAAGAATGGTTGGTGAATTTCAGTCCTGATCAACCCGGGGCTAGAGAGCGTGGGCGGAAGCTAGCCTAGTTCACTACCGTTCATGTACAGTCTCAATCAAACCGAGACTGCAATATTTCGTATGTGTCGTGTTCGGCCGTTTCCAAAGGTCCGCTCTCAAACTCTTTTGACAATAGGGAAAACACTAACTGATTGTTTAGTGTAATGATGCAACAAGAAAATGTCTTCTCCACGTCTTTAGCTGCAACTATTTGTTTGTCAGCTATCAATGTAAATTACTTATAGCGTAAAGAACGTTATTATCTTTAATCCGCAATATAAATATGTAAATATGTTACATTTATAATATGTGTCAAACGGAACGTATGCATATTACCTGTTTGTTCGTTACGCAGTGAAAAATAAATATAGCGACACCCTGAAATATGAGAAATAACACATGATCTTTATGAATTAAAGTGTATACAATAAATACTGTTTATTTTATACAGTCCTATTAACAATTATGTATTCTATGAGAGAATTAAGCAAGTAAGTTGTAAAATGAGTAATACATGTCTTGTTTGCGATTTTTTTTTTTATATATTTATATTGAAAAGAAAACACACCACAAGAACGTCATGAAGAATGGATAAAAGTACAACGCTCAAAGCTAGTGATTGTTGTCACGTTTGCCAAACAACAGAGCGTTAATTAGAATTAAAATAAGATATGACATGCAGAAGCCGGAGAACCAAGACATTACGTGGTCCGAGTATTAACTTTCATACCCCGTCCAACCCCTTCGCAAAGAAGCGAAAAAAGGGTTGGCTGGGGTATGAAATAAAAACCTTAAATTTGGCATAAAAGGGATGCATATTGTAAAATTAAAACATTTTATTGGTAATTTTAACCAGGTTGTCGCATGTTTCAGTAATAAAATGTTTTAAACGTGTTTTATTGTCGAAATATCCGTTATGAAATCCTGTAAATATAAGCGTTTCCATCGCTTCGTGGAATTAACATGTCGCCAGTACTTAGATATCGCCGCCCTATTGTTGATGTCGGAGTATATTGACAATAGGTTATATTATAATACAGCTGCACGTGCTTTATTATACAGCTGCACGTGCTATGGTTTGTCGGAGGTATAGTATTGGTTTGATTGGTTAGAATGGATAAATGATTGACAACTGGCGACATGTTAATTAAGGCGGGGCCACGTAATGAAGTAATCCATTAAGAGCAAGACATATTCTAATACATAGAGACCATATATTTTAAATCGAATTCTTACCAATATATTTTGAAAATGATTCAGATTAATTGCATAGATTTTTTTCACCTGTAAGCTGTTGCAGACAGCAAACACATACTGTATCCAGTCTACACTGGCATCAACATAGAATATGCCAATGACCCAAGTACAGCCCATCAGCGGTAGCAAAACACATAGACATCGCACGCCAGACCTGAAATTAATATTGTTAATGCGAAAAGGGACATGCCTAAAAAACAAACGCCTTTGGATGAGTTTAATACTTTGGGAATATAAAACGAAAATGGCTATCCTATCAAAAGTCAAAGTCAAACCACTTAAAGACATCACACCAGCCTAATCCATCCTATAGAAATAGTGGGGGCATAATTATGATTGTTTTTTTCATGCATTGTGACAAGTACGAGAATTTCATGCAAAATTGGAGATTGGTATGAAATGTTATATTATGAGGCCTCGACAAACAATTTTAAATCCGATCTAAATGTTATGTGTATTATTTCAGTCTATACATATTTGTTATAATAAAAGAAATTGAATTTGCAGATTTTATCTTTTTAATCTGCCATATTTAAATGTTTCTATTCGAAACAGTAAAATGAACATTTAGCAATTGTAAGAAACATTGCACATTGTAGTCTTATATAAAATTATGTCAGGGCCTCAATAAATATTTTCCATAGTAGAGGATTAACAAGTTTGTGATCGTCTCTAGCTGTAAAATGTCCGTGATATTTTGATTCTGGTGTGATGTCTTTAAACGAATATCATCAATGTTTTAAAATAATCCGCGAAACTACATTAATGTATGGCAATTTTAAATGGGCATTTGAATACAAATAGCTGCAAAAAGACGTAACTGATACGGAAGTATGAAAGGCAAATATTATTTGTTTAAATTTTTATGTCGGATACATTTTATACATACTTGGTTTTTTCCGTCCCTGATTTCTGTGACAGTGACTTTGTACTGAATACTGCTTTTATCACAAGACCCAGAAAAACGAAATTTATCTAAATAAAAGTAAAAAAATACATATCGGATTTTTGCCAGTCAAACTAAAATATAAAAAAACAGCCGCTTCTATCATGAAGAAATGCAACTTTAAAACTATAAATACACGGTAAAGAAAATTTAAAATAAAAAAAATTTGTGAAGTTTAATTTTTGCTTAATCTGTAAAGAGGGGTTCTTCAGTATAACGGAATTACAACCGATACATTTTACACGTGCTAACAAACAGCATGAAGGCCTGCCAGATACAACAAAAGTACTATTTCATATTCAGAGACAGATGTAAGAATGATGGAGCACCTACCAGTATTATGAGTAAAGCTGGACCAACAAACGCCCATATGAGACCATCGTCTACAGATAACCAGCAACTGTTATAGTATAATAACATATTTAAATAGCTCTCTCCATATATTTGCTGAACGATTGCAAAATATTCACCGAAATAAAGAAGCAGATATGTTTTCATATATTAACATCTGCTACAATTTAAAATAGACTAACAGAAAAATAAAAGACGTGTGAAACAGTTTTTCAATTTCTAAATACTGCGTTACGGTAACTATACATAATGGAAATTAACAGTTATATTATATAACACAAAACTAATCTGAAAACAGTCAAACATAGTTTGAAATACGTACAACTTTTCTGTGCCGTAACCTTTCAATTGTGTCACCGCAAGAGATATCCCAACAATAACTGCCGGAATTCCTAAAATATTAGAGCCAGACAGAAGTATAATTATTAAAACGTTTTATTATACCTCACATAAAACGCCCATGCTAAATCCCCATAGAAAACAATGTGTGATATTAAATCGCAGGGTGATAGTAAAAAAAAGTATCACATGCAGCTTTGATGCGCGTTGGTGTGCGTACTGTTCCGGTGGCGCCATCGGCTCAGTATGGTGAAATTGCTATTTTTAACTCGTCATAACTTCAAAAGTACTTAACCGATTTCAATAAACTAGCACTCGTTTTCTTAGTTACGTTATTTCCAATCTAACGGCATAACTTTTATAGAAATATTTTGAGAAAAATTGTTTGCGAATAAAACAAATCCGGCAAATATGCATGTCTCGTTTCACTCAAACAAGCAGTGGAGCAGTCTATCCGTCAAAGTGAAATCTGTACTGAAAAGGAATCATCTTATTTTTGCCCTATCCCCAGAGTGAACATTCTTACTATCACCCTCTCATCAATGTGATATTTATATAATATTTATTCAAAATAAATGTACACATATATATAAGATGCACTAGTTTCTCTAAGTGTATTCATACAGCAATTTTGTTTTCAGTTCATTACTTTACAGATTCGGTATGACATTTTCAAATCAAATCAGCAAAACGTACCATGCATATTTTAAATTAAAGTTATTTAGTGTAGCAAATGTTTAAACATCAGTTCGTTTTTTTTTAAAGATATATATGTCAATAACGTTAGTGTTAATTTACTCCTAATGCATGAGGATCTGATTTCGTGGCCACGATAAAAGAATTAACCAAAAGCAGTCAACTTGTTAACTTACCCCAAGCGCATGGAAGTATCCATTTCAGTCGCGATTTTGTTGCGAAAACGTAAATAACTATTATGGATATTTCAATTCCCTCTGCGAGCATAAGGAAGAATACGACTAAATACATGTACTGTAGCATCACCGCAACCCCTGTACACACATCCTGATAAAATAAGGACAACAGTATTTGTTTGTATGGCGATTTATGTCATGTTCAACATATATAAGGTTATATATGACGGTCGATATATTTTCTTTTGGTGGAGGCAGACCACCCACTTTTCCTGGGTAGAACCAGTACTGTACACCTCCCGCCATCCGCAAGAATCGACACTTCCTCACTTACAAGCCGAGCTTCCAGTGGGATTTGAACCCGCAGCGGTGAGATGCGCGATGGTTTACAACAAAACTTCGTTAACCACTAGGCCACGGAGGCGATCCAAGACAACAATAAAACATAGAATAAATATCGATAAATTTAAAATCTTAAATACCCTTACAGTAAAGGGCATGTTTTATATTACATTTTACGGTTAAACTTAATTGCAACGTATTGTACTTGCTAAAACATAAGTTTATCTTTTATTTCATTATTCTCGTTATAGAACCGACATGATTCTTTGTTATTGCAATGCATTGTTATTCTTAAGTACATGTTCTAACAGAACGCCATCATTTAGCTTAAAAAATAAACAATATATATTCAAATATTTTAATGTTCTTAAGTAGCTACAGCGTTCCCTTTCATTAATTTGGCTAAAATACACGCTTCTGATGTATTCATACACAAAACATAGCGTCAACGTACCTTATTTTCCGTTCTATCGACTCCTGCCAAAAATATTGCATAGGACACCACTAAAGCTACCGACAGGTTCATCAATATAACTACTCTGTCTGACTTCAGATATCTATTGACAGAAACAATGATACATACAGCAATCACAATCATCAACTATTCATGAAAATACAGGTGTTATTCATAAGTGTAATCCATAAGTGTAATCCATAAGTGCAATGCAGCATTTCTTTCTTACGTCATCTTAATAAAACCGAGTCTGCTGCTTTATTCTCTTAATTGTGTTTGTTGCTCCCAAAGGATCACCTTTATCAGTATTTATTATCATTCACACTAGCGTTCGTTTAGTGCAGTGTGACGGCTGTAAAATGTCTCCCCGTGCTACGAATCAGTAGTGTTATTTTTACTGGTCCTTTGGGACCAACGAGCCCAATATAGGTGGCTTTGAAGTAGAATACCGCTTAAGCCGGTGCTAGGGGGCGTGAGAGGTGTTGCTTCTTTCATTACTTCTCATGAACAGACTCAATAAAACCGAGTCTGCTGCTTTATTCTCTTAATTGTGTTTGTTGCTCCCAAAGGATCACCTTTATCAGTATTTATTAAACGCTGATCACATACATTTGTAAAATTGTGTAAATATATGATTATTATTATCTTCAATTCCAGAAATCGGGACTCTTTCTCCAATAATATAACTCTTCTGACTTCCATTATTATTATTATCGTGAATAATGTTGTAAAATATAAGGAAGTAATTATATTTCAGTTAGTATTCCAAATAGAGCGATTAACTTTAACTGATATTAATTACTTCTCAATTGTTCGACCTAAAATGCCTTTCTCGGAAGATAAATGAAATATTTTACAACCACACACATTTTAAAACGGTATAGCACGTAACGTTTGCTGTTTTAAAATGAAAACTTTTGAGACTAAACCGGCCGGCTATATGATGTTTCAACGACAGTACTTTCTTTTTTAATTATATTCTTTTCTATAGTGTTTTTCTTTTGTATATCCGTTATTAAACTTATCTATGTCTTCTCCTTATAATAATAATAATAATAATATATGCTTTATTTAATGATGGTAACTCAATCAATTTACAAAAAATGTTCTCCCTTGAGGCCATCAAATGAAGAAACATGTAACACACATACATGGTTATATACATACAATATTATACAATTCTGAAGAGTTTCCTGTTGTAAAATCAAAAGTCCCTATATATAAATCTTTTGAAGTTATTTTTAAGTACTTAACCAAATGCAAGCAAATTAAAACTAACTAGTATTACCTAAAAGATAGGAATAATATTTATTTTTAAATTCTTTGATATGTTTGGCTTGTCGCATTGGAGGGAGGTGCGATCGAGTTCCATATGACAGCACCAGAATAACGAATACTTTGTTTGTATATACTTAGCCGATGTTTCCGGACGATTAGATCACCATTTGAACAAGTCCTTAATTTATAAGAGGAATGAACCTTTTGAAACAAAGATGTAAGATAGTCTGGAGCAAGATTATTGACTCATTTGTAAACCTGCACTGCAATTTCCCCAAATAGTGTCACCATAATCCAAAATTGGTGGTATATATGATCAGGAGATATAAATTACCTGGAATATTCTCTCTAGTATGCGCATTGCTTCTGTGTGACCATTTCAGCAGAAATGAAACATAACTGCTGTATGACATATAATAAGATGCTTTAAGGAGACTAACAATCAACTAACGGCACCAACAATTCCCAATACGAAACACTGTGAGAGAAATATTTTTGGTTGATTTTAATAAACATCTATGATTCTATGAAATTTTGTTCTTTAAACTCAGTTTTGTGTCTATGGGTGGGTGTTCAGTTTCAAAAGTGTCTTCCTGGGGTCAAATGTATGTTTTAATGGAATAGCCCTTGCTTAATTTATATTCTGTTAACTTGTTTTTGTTATGTAAAATATATTACCTCCAAAACAGTGCATGCATGATAACAGTGAGTATAAGCCCAAGCGTAGATACACCACACCCAACTATGGAGACTATCCGTATGGCGGAAGATACAACATTATCCTGAAGAAAAAAAAGACGCATTAAAATAGACCAGTGTAGTAACTATGGAAATGCGGCCCAAATCACTTTGTACATAGTTATCTATTCCAAATCACTTTGTACATAACGGCTACAGAGTTACCCGTTTAATCCCTTATTTGCACGGTATATCATACGATACATTCAGACAGAGCTTACCAGTTTTCATATTTGAATCATGCATGTAAGTAACGTTAAATGTGTTTTTTAAAGTTACAGGTAAATTTACAACATTAACATAATCGTATAATAAATGTATTTTGTGATAAAAATAATTGTACATTCGGGAAGGGTCACTTATCATATCATTTTAATTCGTTTATTAAAGTTAATACTATACAACCACTCATTTAGCATTCTACTAGTATATTACCTTCATTGTGGTGAGGCAGATTATCTGGTTAGCTAAAGATAATGCATGACTGTAAAACAACGATTTATCAAAAATTAATCAAAATGACTTGACAGGTACTTAGCCAGTCCAACATGCTTGCAGAAGTCAAAGTTCAAAGTTTAAGGTTCATGCTCCCACACCACGAACATTCAAGAGAGAAACTCGAATAGTTGATTCCTGTGTTTAAGCAGTCATTTTGTGCATACTCATTAAGTGAAAAGTATTCGAATATGGAAGTCTGAGATCCTGAGCCTCGACCTGTTTAAGTGCCTGACAGAAGTAAACGATCATACACAGACTAAATGATAGACGACATCCTTACGTTTGTCCAAGGGCTCATTAAAATGGCGAAATTTGTAAGATGGTCACAATGGCAGATGCTAGTAGTAGCGTTCGATGAATTCATAAAGCATCCGTTTGTATCCCAGTCGTTGCTAAAATATAGAACACATTAACTTTGATAGATATGCAAACGATATTTACACACTATAATTGATACAGGCACTGTTTTATTTAACTGAGCTTAAATAACCTTTAAGTTAGCCCAACACGGTCTAGGTAAATTGTTTGTTGCTATTCATGTAATGTTGTTTCCGGCAAAATGAACAAATAAATTAAGAGCATTTGTGTATGGTCTGCTTACTTCACGTGAAAATTTACATTATAATGCACTTCACGTGATTTAAAAACTAGAATGTTTATTTTCGAAATGAAGTTATCAATAGTCTGCTCGATAAGTATAATATATACTATGGCTACCTAATCATACGTACACCTAAAGCAAGTAGTTACCTAGTAAAATTCCAAAAACTGCAATTTCGATTGCCATGGGAATTCTGAAATATAAAAAATGACTTCATTTTTTTGCATGAATTTATATTTATAAGCCCTATACTGTTATTTATACATGTTACACAAACGCTGAAAACAATGTTGTAATATATGTTATTACGTGTATTTATTTAGAAGGCATATATTGTTATTTATACATGTTACACAAACGCAGAAAACATTGTTGTAATATATGTTATTTCGTGTATTTATTTAGAAGGCGTATAATTATTGTGTAGTTTATAATACTAGCAGAATAATTTTATTTAATATGACCGGTATCATTAAAGTAACGCTTTATTATATATAATATATATATATATATTAAAGGAAAAAAGAAACTCGGAAATGTCAGCTATATATTGTATGTATAATAAGCTGTTGTTAATCGACTGTCACATGGCTACATTAGACATTTCATTTCGGAAATAAATACTAAAACAACATATAATTTCATTATTGACAGAATACGCGTTTGGCTTAAACAGGTGAGCAGACATAGGATGTAAAATTGCATATTTAAAATCAAATCTCCTAACATTAAATGCAGTACTGTAATGGATTCAAATTTCAAAGCGGAAATGACATTTATTTCCTTTCTCTAACTAGCTGCAACCTCTTTTGTTTTACAATACATCTTCATTTAAGTTGGTATTCTAGAATATTACGTGGAATCAAGTGTACAGTATATGAATTATATAGCGGGAAATTACCGAATTGCGTTTCTTTTTTCATTAGTATTAGTAATTGAAGACTTATCAATATAAATATATATATAATTAATATAGTTTTCATTTGGTACTCATATATAAAGACTGAATATAAAGCTAAGGTAGGACTTCATTTCATTTATGGTACTTTATTTTCATGAAATACTTCGTTGGCTTTGTCTGGACCTTACTCCGTATTCAACTGAAAGTGACATTACGTGGTCCGAGTATTAACTTTCATACCCCATGCAACCCCTTCTAGAGCGAAATCGGGGTTGGCTGGGGTATGAATTAAAACTTTAATTTAGGCTTAACATGTTTTCATATTGTAAAATTAAAACGTAATTTTAAACAGGTAATCGCATTGTTTTCAGTTAAAATGTTTTTAAACGTGTTTTATTGTCGAAACATCCGTTATAAAATCCTGCTAATATAAGCTTTCCCATCGCTTAATGGAATTAAAGCGGGACCACGTAATGGTAAAACAGCATACTAGTAATATATCTACCGTGAAGTGATGAAACGTCATTTGTATTGGGTTCTCTAGCTGTGGCTCTTCTGAGGAAAGTGTTAGAGATAACACGGAAGAATCAATTTCCTGGTAGGTTTCTCTGTATTAATTAAAGAAACAGATGTTTTCATTTGTGCGATTTAGCAAATACTTTGTGTTTGTGGTGTCGAATACTTTGCTTTTGCTTTCCCGTGTGACTTTCTTTGTTCTGAATGTGTATTTTGGCTGGCTGCGTTTGCTACACTTCTTGTTCGACTTTCATACCTAATTTTATTGACTTCTATTATATACATTACTATGGTTTGCATCGTTTTCTACATTACTCAAATATATTCTTTGGTATGTAAAAGGTCTCTCCAGTGTCAATGTGTTATGGTTATCAACCGAGCCATGTTGGGTGGGGCGGGATGGGTGGGAGGATGCATCTGTTGATGGGATCCACATTTCAGTATTTGCTTTCATCATAACTAGGTGCTTTGGTAGTTTGCAAATCATTTCTAAGTGTTTCATATGCACATACATAGTGTTGTGTACATAGGCAATATGTCATAACAACACAGCTATGCAATACATAAACAATACAGCTATGCAATGCAATACATAAACAATACAGCTATGCAATACATAAACAATACAGCTATGCAATGCAATACATAAACAATACAGCTATGCAATGCAATACATAAACAATACAGCTATGCAATATATAAACAATACAGCTATACAATGCAATACATAAACAACACAGCAATGCAATACATAAACAATACAGCTATGCAATGCAATACATAAACAATACAGCTATGCAATACATAACAATACAGCTATGCAATACATAAACAATACAGTCTATGCATGTATTTCTAATATAAAAGAAATCGTTCTTAAGTATCATATAAAACGTTTCATATGATATGTTCATAAGAATATATTCATAATTGTTTCGTTTTTAAAACAATCATTTTTTATATAAGTTTCGTGAAAAATTATGTTTCATCTTTATATCATTCTAATATGATATTTATGAGGTTTCATATAAAAATGATACAACAAAGTCATCTAGAAACCATGGCAACCAAACGACACCGTAGTCTGCACTGTACCAAAAACAAAGAGCAAAATAAATATACAAGTTATTGAGTACCTTCATGTGGCTTTCTAGGCTATTGTTTTTTGTATTATATTTACACGAGCATATTTTGTGTTTTTACTTATATTGCCTATTGATGCTGCCTTGTTGGTTAGAGATTAGATCATGGCGGGGATTTCTTTATTTACACTGTCTGTTTTAACGGGATGACAGTAGGGTAAGTGTGAGGTTTGGTGCACCCTAGAAACCGGTTAAACCCCCAGCGGCCTACTTGCCACTGACCGCTCCAAGGCGGCGCAGTCCTGTTGTCAATTTGTGTTTGCGATGTCGTTTGCATTTATTATTACTTTTGCCTTCTTGTTTGTCTGTTTGCTGTGTTTGTTTCTGTGTTTGTGGTTGACTGTCCGCCTTGAATGCTACTTTCCCTGTCGATCTTTTATATTCTTTATACAATGACAAGGACAATGCGCAAAACAAATAGTGTTAAGACAGGGTTACCGACTTGGAACGGTCAGTAGCAATATGGAATAAAGTTCAGCTAAAATCACCTCGATGTGTACACAACCTAGCTATTAACCTGTCCAATGACAAGAAAGGTAAAGAAAAACTCCACATCCAGCGAAATTAGAAAACGATTCACGTATGTGTTGTTGTAGAAATATATAAAAAAACAAAACATAATCAGAATACCCCAGGAAGTATTCAGAATTGTTCGGAACAACCATAACAGTTGTTATTAAAGATTAAAACAATATAGGGTACGACAGAAAAGTAG